>SRLM01000223.1:187619-332988 GCA_015708895.1 Populus ilicifolia
AGTAATATCTAATATCTGTGTAAAAAAATAATATTTAAAAAACATGTTTTTTTTACTTGCAAAATATAAAAATATTAAATTTCAATAAATTATTTTATCAATCCAATAGATATCAAGATATAATAGTGATTCTACATAAATATTAATTTTTTTATAATAAAAAATATTTAATTGATTAAATTAATATATTTAAATATTTATTTTAAACATATTTATATTAAAACCTTTAAATTATCATAAACTATAATATTTTTAACAAATAATTATAAAAAATAAAAATAAAATCAGATAATAAAAAATAAAAAAATTTACTTAAAATATAAAGAAAAAATTAAAAAAGAGGTTAATTATTTAACTATACTCGAAGAAAAAATTATTTACCGAAGAAAACAATGTGGCGAGCTAGAGAAGTATATAAGAGAGAGACAGGAAGCAAAAGAAAAATTTATGCAATTAGGGTACGATTAAAAAAAAAAGAAGGAAAGGAAATGAGTTTCAATTAGGGATGTTTTAACTTAAAAATCTAACCAAATCAGAAAATAACATTTTTTATCAATATAACCCAGACAAACCGAGAACTGGTTCAGATTGAACTAATTTTGTGCAATTCGGGTTAAATTTTTAGTATTAAAAACAAAAAAAAACCAAAAACCAATTAAATAGGCTTCTCTTACTACTGTCGTTATATATCGAAGCCCTTTAATTCATTTATTTCACAATGAACCAAAGATGGATGCTTAGATCTGCAAATGCATGTGGAGCCGCTATAATCACCAAAAAAGGTGCAATCCCTACTCTTCCAACACCAAGTAAAGTTCACAAACACAAATTTCTACTACTTTCCACTCAATAGAAAAAGGACTCCATTCAGATGAAAGGATTTATATCGAACTTGAAAAATTGAAACCGGTTCTTGATATGTGGGTTGTTGTCGGTAGTTGTTGATAGGATTAAAGTAAAGATTGTGGACGACACTATTATATGAAAGACGATCTAAATCTGGCCTGAAAAACTGAAACTGGTTCTTGATGTGTGGGTTGTTGTCTGTGGCTGATGATAAGAGTAAAGCGAAGGTTGTGGATGGCGCTACCATATAGAAGATTAGAGAGTGATGGCAGGAGGAGGTGGAAAGCTCTGGTGTAAAAATTCAAAAAGAGAATTTAATGTTACGTTAACAGGGGAGAAAATGAGGAAGAGTGAAGAGAGAAGCGGCTGGAAAGTGATAAAATAAATTAGGGATAGAGATGTTTGCTTTTATACCTTGTTTTTTAAGTCTTTCATATTCAATTGAATCGGTCCGGTCCGGTTGATTTAAGCTTTTTAAAACCGAAATCGAACCAGAGTGATTTTTTTATTTTTTAATTAGTTTATTTAGTTTTTTTCATTGATTTAATATTTTTTATTAATTTTTTCAATTTAATTGATTGGTTTGTTTGTTTTACGACTCCTAGTTTCAAAAACAACTTTTCAATAGCAACCATTCACTATATTATTATATTAATATAAAAAATATTAAAAAGGAAAAATTAAGGGGGCAATTGTCCCCCTTTTACCTCTGTGGCTCCGCCATTGGCTGCGGATGAAGATCCTGTTTGGAAAAAACCAGTAAAGCTTGAAGAAGAGGAAGAACATGATTCAGCTGGTAAAAAATAAAAAATATCAGCACTATACTTTAGTGTATTTGAGGATTTCGATCTTGCTTTGATAATTTGTTTGTGTGTTATTCTCGTGTGTTTCTAGATGAAGAGAAGCCTCAAGTTGACGAAGAAGACAGAGAAGTTAAACGAACGAGGATACTGGAGCTAATTAGAGCTCAACGCGCTTACAACGCAATAGCAGAGGATGGAAATCGTTGGGTTACATTTTCTCCTAGACGTGCGATTTCTGCTGATCCTTGTTCCAATTTGTATCCTCCTCCTAAAAGGAAAGTTCAGATCGACATGCCTTCACCTGAGCATGAAGGGAATTCCTTGCAATATGGTGGAGATGATACAGATTTGTCACCTCCACGTCAACGGAAGAGACAGAACCATAGCCCATCTCCTGCACCTGATACAAATTTAAATTCAGATTTGTCATCACCACCTCATCAATGAAGGTATCGAAATGATACTCTACCTCCAGAACCGCCGATGAAGCCTTCAGGAGAGGTTAGTGATTTGTGATCACAACGAAGGCAGCGAAAACTCCATCATTCTCCATCACCTGAACCTGATACGAAATCCTAACATTCCAGTGGTCTGCATCCTGATTTGTCACCACCTCGAAGACGTGGGATTGATACCGAATCATCTTCTCCACTGCTCAAATTGAATGAAGCCTTTGAGAGAAGATACTGACCTCCAAGACAACAGAGGCGACGGCACTATTCTCCTTCACCGAAATGCGAGTCAGATCATTCACCCCCAAGGAGAAGCAAGAAGGATGTTGAGGGATCAGGATCACCTGATAATTCTCAATCATCACGGCAGCGTTCAACTCAGAGTGGTAATTCACGTGCATCTATGGCTCAAGACATTTCTACACCTGGAAAAACTGGAAAGAATCATCTGGTTCAGCTTCTTCAAAGGAACAGCCAAAAACTGGTCTGATTACTGGTCGTGGTAACCGGGAAGAAAATTTTAAAACTAAGAAGGACGCATCATTGTTGTAAGTTCCTATGAGCGCCTAAAGTGCGTGATCTCTTTGCTCATTTCATGTGCTGAATTTGTCTTATTTCATGGTTAATTAAGTAGTTCTGTTCTTTCCATCTGCGAAATGTCTGTTCACATATTCATTTCAACCGTGAGTTCTTTTGAATGCAGACCTTCTGTTAACCAGTATCAGCTCTCTGGCACACATTAACCATAAGGATTTCTTACATGTGATTGTGGAAGCTGAAGCTGCTGTTTGTTTCATCATAAACTGAACTATGGGGTAAAGATGTTCTAAGATGGGAAAGAAGATTTTCTGTGTTTCTAGGATGTGGACTTAGTGTTGTAGGAATTTCTTAAATCATGCATAGGTGGTTGGTTGTGGTAGTTGGTTTTTTTCACTCCAAAAGGTGTTAAAATACTCCTCCATTTCCAAGTGTTTGGTGTAAAACCAATTAAGTCTCTCTATATTTTATGCTTTCCGAACATAAGTGAAAACGCTTTTGTTGAAATTGGGTTTAACCTCATTTGATGGTGAAACAATAGACCCTTTGTTTCGTGTGTTTGTGACGTTGAAAATATTAGGAAGGGCCTTGTGGTCTAAATTACTATAGGGGACTGCCATGGATCGTGGTGAGAATAATCGAACACCAGTTGTAGATTTATCAGTAACATTTGCTGAGGGTTCAACATGTCTGCCAAACTTGGGGTTCATCAACCCTGTGAGTTTTTGCGATAGGTTTGTATTTATATTTAAGTGACCTTGTGATATGAGTAATATTTCCAGCATTCAGCTTGCAAATACATTGAATCAGGCAAAAATTACCAGTAATGGGCGCAAAATGCTTCTTTGTCTTGGAAAAAGGAATAGTACCTTTTCTCTTGTAATTCTTGCTCCTTGTAGCATTAAATTGTACACATAAATTTCTTATTACAAGTTTGGCTTTCATTTATTGATGCTTAATTTAAACTAGAACATTTTGGTGGTCCTTAATGAATATCATGGTGTAGGGCAGTGGCATTCTATACTTGAGAGTAACATGGAGAAGTGAACGAGCTGGTGTTTGCTTATGTTTTGGTTTCATGAAACCTGTCCTACTGGAGAGTGTAACCAATGATACTTTGAACATGCTTTTAGCTGTGTTTTACTAATCAATACAGCAGAAGAGCGCATATCAAAGGATAATTACTTGAGATTGAAACAAAAAGTTGAAGAAAAACCCGGGGTGCTATTTTAACTTGTATTTATGAACGCACATTCTTTAGTGGTCTTATATGTCATAAATTGATACTCTAGTTGTTTCTGTGGTAGTGGATTCACTGACTTAAATCTGACTGGTATTGTCTTGGAACTATAAGATATTTTGGGATAAAAGAGCCTTGTTGATATTAGTTAAAGTTGTTTATATGTTTGGATGGATGTTTATTTCGCAAGGATTGGGGTTTTGCAGTTTGCACAGTTCTTTAATGGCTTTTTATCTCTCTGTGTGTGGGTGTTTGCATGCACATAGTTACCAGAAAAATTCAACATGTGGTTCGCAGCATGAGTTTTGAAAACAGGGTAGGCTCTTAGATGGTGGGCTTAGTTGGTAAGTTAATTTGGATCCTGGTACTGTTTGGAGTTTGGATGCCTATTTGGTTTGTTGAGGGAAATGATATTATGATGCTGTAAACAAACCAAAGACATGTCCTCAGGGCACTAATATTATGAAGCCTCCAATAGGTTTGGAATTTCTTCGATAAAGTATCATGCTACAACATGAGTGTTCCTTGTTTCCTGTAACTATTTTCGGACCATTCTGTATTTATTTTGTTCTTTTCGTGTTTTAGTTATCTTTTTATCCTTTTTTCGTACATGAAGCATGAATTTTACTTCTTTGCTGCATTGTTTAATCAGTAGAGTAAGTTAGAGTGGGGAAAGGGCTTGGCTCAAAAGCGGGAAGCTGAAGCTAGGTTGGAGGAGTTAGACCTGGAGAAGGAAAAGTTATTTGCACGGACTAGGTAAGACTAAGCATACCAAACAATGCCTTGGTGCCATTATTTGCTTTGAATGTGTCGTAATTTCATGTTTGTATCAGTCAACTGAAAATTTTTTATGCTAGCTATTTTACCAAATAAACCTCTGGAATCTCTCCGTTTCTCTCTTATTTTTTGTCATTTCTGTTTTGCCCGCTTTTAATCGAATTTCTCACCTTGTCACACTCTTCCAGTATCCCTTACCAAAAGTCTCTGATAATATTGCTTGTTGCAAACTAAAGTAGTCATTGATTAACTATTGGACACATCTGCAGTTGTCATCATTGTTGTTGGTGGTGTTGATAGAATTTCAGCTTCCTGTAAAAAATACCATTTGGATAAAAAATTACCGAAAAAAAACGAAAAGAAAAGAAAAAGAAAACCCTTCAAGTTGATTTGCTAAACCCATCATCCCGGCAACAAAGACTGGCACTGTGTGACGAGAAAACTGGATGTAAATAAGAAGCTGAGAAGCTAGCCACTTTCAATATCCATTTTTTTCCAAATTTTCTTCAAAGGCTACCTGCTCAATCTGTTAAGAATTAGCAGTGAACAATTTCTCGATGCAAAATAGGCAGCTTGTTTGTTCTGAAACTGAAATCTTGGATTGAATGTTTTTTAACACTAGATTAGCGTGTTGGATGAATAAGATGCATGATGAAAGCTCCCTGATTGTTAATTTTGTTTAATAGCATTGTGGACTGCTGTATCCTTCTTGTTTCTCTCATTAAAGGATCACATCATTTTTTTAAAGCTTTTCTTTTAACTTAATATTATTGTTCTTTTTTATGAGGGAAAAATGCCGGGGTCTTCTTTTAGATCCAAAGAAAGATAAGGAAAGAAATGAACCTTTGTGTGATATAGCAATTTGTTGATGCATGTTGTATTTGCAGGGATGATCTAGAGCTTGACAAAATGCTGAAGAAAAGAGTACGATGGGATGATCCCATTGTAACATTTGGTCAAGGTGATTAGCTGACCGATTAAAATTTGGGTTAGAGTTTGCATGGTTTGGTACCTAGTTTTTTCCGTTTTTGAAAATACAAATGATTTTCTGTTTGACTTTGATTCTTAAATATCGAGTCTTGACATGTTTCGGATATTCTTGACATGTTGCAGAAAAAGTGCTCTGAACCTGTTCTTGTAGACCTAGGGGATACTGTTCTTGTAGACCTAGGGGATACTGAGAAGATGACGGAATTAATTCCCTAGGACATGCTAGGTCCTAGCTGGATAAAACGAGGATTTGATGCTGCACCAAATCAATCGATATGGTATAAAACCAGGAACACTTTGGGATGGGGTTGATCGAAGTAATGGTGAGTTTATATTTGAATTAATTGCTCCCTCTTGCACGGACTAAACCCATATTTTGAATTAATTCATCGAAGAAATTGGATAAATATAATATTTGCAGTGTTTTCAATTTTCAGCAAATGATGCAAGGAGAACTACCGTTGTTTTGTAGGATCCATGTGGAGATCCATATTTGTTGGGAAAACTAGAAACAAATAACCGGATATCAAACTAGCTAGATCAATTTACAAGTTTCAATTATTTTTTCTCTTTGTGCAATCAAAATCAGGATCAAACAATCAACAAATATAACGCAACAATCACACAAATCAATACTAAGATTTTTATGTGGAAAATCCGATGTGGAAAAAATCACGGGATCATAATTCATCTAAAAACTTTCACTATCAATAAATAATGGGTTCACAATTGTTCTTTTTCAGATTCAACTAAAGGCTATAACATATATATTATAAAGAACAACCCATTCTTGAAATATAATAAAATTAAAGAGAAATATTTGAGAAAAGCTCACAACTTTGATAATCCTATTTTTTGTCAAAACGACTAGTTTTTACAACACCAATCTTTGATTCATTCGTTTAGAATGAAGAGTGATGTATTTAGAAGCTGCTGTTAAAATCTTAGCCCAATCCAACAGTGAACGAGCTGAAAATAAAAGAAAAAAAATAGACTGCTCTGCTGCCTTTTCTTATTTCTTTCTTATGTTTTTGTCCTCTGTTTTGCTCTTTTTCAATTCTATTATATTCTTTCTTTTCCTTCTACAGTGGCGGACCATATATTAATTCAAATAGGCAACTTGCTGTCTATTAATAATTAATATGGTGGTCCTACCATTACATGGTATGAGACCACACAACAAATCTTCCCCTCACGTACCATGTGAGGAATTCGCTATATTGGCAATCAACATGTAAGCTTCAATTTAAAAGGTTCTACCAAGCCTACTTTTTTTGTGCAAAACTCAAACTTATCTTTAGGTAGAGGTTTGATCATTATATCTGATACATTGTTATTGGTATAGATTTTCTTAATAATAAATGACTTCATCTCCATAGCATCTTGAATCCATTGATATCTAACTTCAATGTGTTTTGTGTGTAGTCCATTGAGGTTAAATATTAATGGACCACACACAAAGTATATTGAGGTTAGATATCAATGGATTCGAGATGCTATAGAAATGAAGTTATTTGTTGTTGAGAAGATCTATACCGATAACGTGTCAGATATGATGACCAAACCTCTACCTAAAGAGAAGTTTGAGTTTTGCACAAGGAAAACAAGCTTGGTAGAACCTTCTAAATTAAAACTTATATCTTGATCGCTAGTATGGTGAATTCCTCACATGGTGCGTGAAGGGGAGATTTGTTGTGTGTGGTCCCGTACCATATGATGGTGGGACCACCACATTAATTAGTAAGTGGCAGCTGACTGCCTTTTTGAATTAAGATATGATCTGCCACTGTAAAAAGACAGAGAGAGTATAATAAAATTGAAAAAGAGCAAAAACATGAGAAAGAAAGAAGTAGAGCAGTTTGTCTTCTTTCTTTGATTTTCAACTCCTTCATAGTTAAGATTTTGACAGCAGTTTCTAGACACGTTACTCTTTATTCTGAATGATTGGATTGAAGATTGGTGATGTGGAAGCTGATCGTTTTGACAGAAAACAAAGCTGTTATTGTTGTGAGCTTTTTCCAAACATTTCTCTTTTTAATCTTATTGCATTCCAAGAATGAGTTGTTCTTGATGATATATATATATATTGTAGCTCTTAGTTGAATATAAAAAAGAACAATTGTAAATTTATTATTTGTTGATAGTGGAAGTTTTTAGGTGGACTATAGTCTTGTGATTTTTTCTACATTAAGTTTTTCATGTAAAAATCTTGTTGATTTATACGATTGTTGTATTATATTTGTTAATTGGTTGATCCTAATTTTGATTGCATAAAAAAAAATGAAACTTGTGAATTGATCTGATTAAATTGATGTCTAGTTATTTGTTCCTGGTTTTCCAAACAATATTCTCTCATCTATGGAGCTTGAGGGTACTTTCTATCTTTGTTCAAAAACTAAAGCATGTTGGACTAGTAAAAAGTGCAACAGCTTTAATTCAATGTGGTCATGAACTGGTCCTGCGACCTCAATCATTGCCCAGAGATCAGTGATCAATTGTGGCTTATCCTTGCGATCTCTAATATGCCATCGGGGAAAACTTTATTTGGCAAATGTGGTTGCACTGTTTCTAGGGAAAGGCACGGAGTGTTGTCACCATATTCGGAGTTTACAGAGTAAATTTTAGGTTGATTGAAGCTACTTGTTTCTAGTTGCCTCTTCTTTGTTGTTTTCGATGCATTTCCGGTCAAAAAATAACTGTCACTGTAATACCAAACCCTACCTAAATAGGGTCATCTAAACAGGGCAAAGAGAACAAGAAACAGTAGATTTGGTGAAAGTACATGCAAAAACTCATGTTTGGCGTTATTTATCTCCCTTGGGAAAGCTTATTTATAAAGATTAAGACCAGCCCGCGCGGCTGGAATTGCTACCTTTTGATCGTAAATTTGGCAGATCACCAGTGGCATGGTCCTCAAGGGGGTTAATATTTTAGGTTTTCCAATGTATTATTCATCCACTCATGACGATGAGATGTGTAATTACCGTGGCCTTCATTGATGTTGTTAATACCAAGTGACTGTAGAACAGTTGAATTTAGATGTGGCTCCGGGAGTCCAATTGGTCACTGGTTATGCACAAACTTTTGGGTAGAATGTAAAACAATCGTGAGACAGTCTCAGATTTTCTCTCCCAGGTTTTAAACAGTAGGCATAAATTTTATCACATGCTTCTGTCAGTTCATGTGAGGAAACTTGAAAAAAAGGGGCTATTTTTACCTTTTCAAACTTGAAGCAGAAACATTATGGAACATAAAAGTTCCTGCAAAACCAGCAATAGATTGAGCTACTCAAGCAAATCTTAATTCCTTTCGGCAAGAACGATGTAATATTAGTGATAGCAATGGAGGCTGCAAGGTAGTTCACTTCTCTCACTAACAGAATCTCCAGTTTGAAATTTTGTTTGTTTTAAACTCAACTGAACAGATGTTTGGTTTTAGACAAGCTGAACTTAATCACTCTTGCTAACAGATAGAGATGGGTTGCTTGAGAGTAATCTCTCCACTTAAAAGGTTATACCTCTTGCAAATTTCTGGATTTCGGAGCTTTCTGAAGGTGGTGTATTTACAGGATTTTAAGTGCATGCTACATAACTTTGAATCTTCAAGTAATAGAGGTATTCTGAAAGGAAAACCAAGATTCTTTTAGTATTATCTGTAACTTTGTTTTTATCCCGCAACCGAATTGAGGTCTCCAATACTAACATGACATCTTGTCATTTTAGCAAGGATTCCGGTCTGATTGCATCTTCTGAGAATTTTAGTCAAAGATGCTGCTTGATGCTGTTAATCTCTGATAATGGAAGGATGATGAGTCAATTAGCACAATCAGGTTAGGTTGCTGACATCAACTGATTTTCTCTTTATATTTTACACAGTACCTATGTAGTAGTTGTTAGACGGAACAAGGAAGTGTTGGACTTCACTTTTGTAAATGTCTTGAGGAATTTCCCCCCTCTTGCAGCCTACTATTTCCAATGGTGATCAATGGTGTAGAAGTTGGAAATCTTATTCGCCAGTAACTCTGCTATGCGCCAAAGTATATTGATTTGTAAGCATCTAAAGGGATAAGTGGAGTCTTTTCCTTTATTTAAATTAAATTTGTGATGTTGACTAGTAGCACACGTTCTGGCTAAAGATAAGGAGGAGAGTAAAGAAAAAAAAATTCAAATTTTATTAGTATACCTGGAAATTTTACAGTCAGCATTAAACTTTCATGAATTTCTCTTGTTAGACCCTGTACCAGTGTACAAAGGGAAAAGGATAAAATTATAAATAAAATAAAGAGCTAGGCGCTTATTTGGATAAATTTATCTGCTTCCCATGATTTTATGAGTTCACTTGTACTCCTGTATCATATGTTTGCCCAGCTTTCCAGTCATTAGGTATGTTGTTGACTGGAATTACCCATGTCTCATCTCCATCCTCTTCACTGAATAACATTCTAAGTGACAAGGGTCCACTGGGGGGTGAAGTAGTTGTCCATACAGCTCCATAGCTTCTGTCCAAGACCTTGCACGCAAAATTTTGTGTCTGTTCATAAAACTTTTGTTAGTAACAGTTTCACCGACTCAAATAACATGTAAAAAGTGGACGATTTAATTTTGCTTGCTTTTATACAATGAGCTAGAGACTAGTGGCTGCTCTTACTATCTTTACTTTCAGTTTCTTCTTCCTGTGTTCTATCAGCTAATATTCCCTTTGCCATCATATTTTACTATTTAAAATTGCTTTTTAATATCAATTGTGACATAGTTTTCTTGAAGCTGAATACAAAGTCAAGTGATTGGATAGTAAATTATTTCGAAGATTAGAAGGTGCATTTAATATTACATACAGTGCATATTACCTCACACAGGAGAACAGCGGTGATATCCCTCCTTCCTTGTTGATACCAAACCACAAAACCCATGTAAGAAGGGTGGTTGCTGTTCTCATCGATTTTGATGGTTATGTTTTTGTTTGGATAGCTGCATGAAACACTACACGGAGAAAGAGTTGGATTAGTCCCTGACAAACCTTCATTAAATACAGAGCCGAAGTTTTCATTAGGAAAACGATGGAATAGCCGGCCATGGGAGCATTTTTTGTAATAATGATGCATGATAACCCTACTATTTTAAGACTTCATCTTTGGGGAGATTATTTGAAGTGTTGGCCGTGCTGATGGTTAAAACCAATACACTTCTTTTTCCTCACCCTATCAAAAGCGTAGCCTTTGACTCTTTGATTGAGTCATAAGTTTCTTTTACCTGTCTCTTGTGAATCAAAAAATATGAGGTCTTCTGCATAAAGTCATCACACACATCTTACCGTTTATATTCAACATCAACTACTCCAAGGGCCAATAAAGATGCAGCCGCATCTGTTGTTTGAGCCATCCGACCAAAGGCTCTTCTGCTGAGAATGAAGTCAGTGTTATGACTTGATCCATGGTCGGTCACAACAATGGTGACTCCTTTGTCAGTGCAATATTGACTGTCGGTGCACTTTACCTGGTTCAGTAAATCACAATGGTGAGTATTTCCACTTATAAAGAGAACCAATATCAGAATCAGGCTATGTAATGCTATAGCAGGGGGAAAAAAATGCTGTTATGCAATTATTTTAATTAATATTTTGCGTACAACTGATTATGATGCTTTTAATTAGTACCTGGTAGCAAGCACCACAGCCGACACCATCACGGTAGAGGTCAGATACAGCTGATACATCTCCGTCGTTAAGGGTTGCTCCAAATGAACCGTATCCACATCTGCCTGCTGCAATTCATAAGAAGAGACTCGTAAGAATGGATGCTCAATTGGTAGTAAGTGCACGGTGAATCTAATTGTTTTTAAATATTTTATTAGAGGTCTCTTACTTTCTGTTCCATTTTCATTAGAATTTGGATAGTAAGCTGCCCTAGAATGAATGAAACAGTCGCTACATGTTGCAGCCTCTGCTAGAGTCTGCATAAAAAGCAAAGTTCCTGAAAGGAACAAAAGGAATTGCAGAGTAGGAACCATTATCGGTATGCAAAGAGCAAAGACAATAAAAGCAAAGAAGACAAGGGGGCAATGCATGAAATAAACAAGGTTTGTGGTATTTATAGCGAAACAAGCCGCCCATGTTCTTGAGGCATTGCCAAGTTTGACATTGAGATAAAACAATATTTTCATTGAGTGGAGTTTCTGGTATGGTTGTTTCAAAGCGACCTTCTTATTGAATGTTTAGTAACGTGATGGCTTCTGTTTTTTTTTTACTGAAGAACAAACTAATTTAATTAGTAATATAGCTTTTATTTCTTACATTGACCTTCATACAATTATGTATTTCAAACCTTGGTTTCAACTAAAATAATTTGTTTTTTATTAGATGTACTTTTCATTTTACATGTACTAAAAATTCATCCATGCATGTAATTTTATCCGGACACCTAATTTCTCAAACCAATTTTTTTAAAACCATAACTACCATAATTTCTTACACACTTGGTATTTGGGTGAGTTGTTTCCTGGTATTTAGATGTATTGTTCTAGTAAAATATAAAAAACCTGCAATCTCTCTCCTTTACAACCTTATAGCGCTTTTCCTTTGGTTGTTGAAGTCTTTGGTCTTAGCAACAAGTCTTTAATTTGCCAAATTCAAGAGTTCTCTAGCGTGCATTTCTTATCACGTTTTATTCTGCTTCCACTCGTGTGTTCAGCAATGAGTTTGGGCCATGTTTTTGTTAAAATTTGAATATATTTTTTGTTTTAAATTAATTTTTTAATATTTCTAAATATTTTATACGTTAATGTTAAAAATAAATTTTAAAAAATAAAAAATATTATTTTGTTATATTTTTAAATATTTTTACCATAAAAACATTTAATTTATTAAAGATGTGCATTCGTGGAAATACATGTTAGCTGTTCACACGGACAAGCTGCGGGACCATGATGGCTGATTGGAGAGGGAGTTTGGATGTAACTAGGATTGGATACTTCAAACAATCTGACTGGAGAACTTTGTAAAATGGAGGGCAGCTGGGTGCATTTCCACAGAAGAGCCCATGGATTGGGCATCTATTAATTTTCTCACTAGTTATTATCACACTGGCTTTGATTTATATTGGGAGGTAGGTGTACACGAAACGCACATTTATAAGATTACAGTGTGATAATAGTTTTTTTTTAATATATATATATATATATATATTAAAATATTTTTATTTTTTAAAATTATTTTTAACATTATCACATTAAAACAATTTAAAAAAATAAAAAAATAAATTTAAACTTTATAAAATACAATTCTGAACAGTACAGTAAATCATGATGTTGCTCAACTGAAAAGTGTGCATTGGATTTTGAGCAAATAACAGATTCTTCTGAAAACATTGAACTTGGATCATAAAATGTGAATGAAGACCACTGAGATGACTGCCACCTTGTGTTATGTTACGGAAGTCACAGTCTCAAGCATTCAAAAGAATTTTGACATCACATCACATTAGCATTACAAAAGGATTGAAACTGAAGGAGGAATTACTGTACATTTCAACCGTAATCCACATTAATTTATTTTGTCCTACAGTTTTCTATATTTTGGTCCTTCATTTATTTATTTTTTAGTTTAGCCCTGCAAATCTGAAGTTGAAATTACTATAGACCTCCTTAATAAACAATGTGGATACAACAGTAATCTGTAACAGTTTCATTTTGTTTGTCTTTTCGTTTTTTATGTTTTGTTCTTTCAATTTTTTTTATTTTAAATTTGGCCCTCTAGCATTGCAATTACATGGGTATCGGCTTTGTGGGTTGTTTTGTTTGTATATGGATAGGGATTTGAGGTGTTGAGTATATTTTAATGATGCATTGATGCTCGATTTTGTAGAATAAAATTTAATTTTATTAGTTTATAGCAATTAAATCTTTAAAGATTGAATTGGAGACATCACAGATATTGAACCCCTTTTAATTTTATACCTTTTGGGGATCAGTTGTTGTCTCGTTTTTTTTTTTTTTTAATTTGGTCCTCCGAAGTTGAGTCCATTTATTACCTTTGCCTGTTCTAAGTTCTAACTACTTTTGTTTCATGAGCGCAGAATTTAGCCAAGCTGGCTGGAAATTACTTGGCAGGCTAGAGAAGACGCCCAAGCAGAATGCCGACGGAGATTGGCAGGAAACCACATCAGCCATGACGATGGGAAGCACTAGTTACATCAAGCCGTCAGTAAAATTCACTCAAAAACGTTTTAAAATATCTGTGCAGTGCGCGTGAACCTTTCACGCAGCAACCAGAAAGATAGTGTTTGATGACAACCCTGATATTTTACACGAGAATTACAAGCCCTGTATGACATGAGTTGAACGAGTAATGACGTGTTGCGTAGGTCAGATGCCACCATGAAACCTTGTTCAAGCTCTCAAAGTTTTTCATTGCTACTAATATACTAATCTTGTTAATTTGTTCGATCTTTAATTTAAAACAGTAGTCTCGTCCCACTATCCTCAGGCCTAGAGTAATATCTTAAGCAATATATGATTGTACGTAGCATGTTTCGGAGCTAATGCCGTTGTCTTTCCCTCTCTGTTCTTTCGCCCATGTCTTTCCTTTAAGAGGTTATAAATTAAGGGAAGACTTCATCCTCGAGAATCCGGACAGGTTTGCTATGGCCTCTACTCCACGTAAAAGCTCAACCGAGTGCCGCCGTTTGTCTTAGTATATACTCGGCTCGTTGCAGTGCACGGAGGTAATTTGGACTGTATGCAATGGCAAAACAAGTACTGGATTAATGGAGCCCAAATATCAGAATCTAGTAAAACTTCGGTATCACCAAGCCCTCGTGCAAAACCTTCACAGTGATGCCCGTGTCACATGAGTCGAACCATATCTATCTAACCCATATAATGTCATTTGATATGATCAGTTTGACCTTATGTGTGCTGGTTCATGAACCATATCTACCCCAGGAAATAACCAGTTATTTGGTCTCTTTACTTGGAACCACCACGCCACAGCTGGCTCGTGTAAAGCAGAGACCCCAGAGTAGCAAAGAAGTAATCAACTTCTCATCAACTTTCCGAAACCTGGGGCATCCTAGAACTAGACTGCCACTAATTAAGGGCACTTGTTTGTGCGTGGAGATTGGATTACGTGTCTCTAAAAATAAAAGGAAAATTAATTATTCAGAGTTTTATTACAGTTTTGGAAATCTATAAAATATTATAATTATTAAAATAAATTCTAATCATGCATGTGTGCATATTCTCTGAGCACCGGAACAGTGCTCCTGTTTCTTGGTTCTTCAATTTCCCTAGTTTTTATTAGGATTAGGCGGTCTTTGTAATTTGCTCCTCTTCATTTTCTATAGAATATTATCCTCTCGACAAAACATCTTGTCATTGAGTTGCTTTTTGATTTTATATAAAAATCTATTTATTTTTATTGTTTATATAAGATTGAAAGTAGGAGACCAAAATTGAACTAGAGGAAGTGCTAGTAGCTAGTAGCTAGCTAGTAGCTAGTAGCTAGTAGCTAGTAGCTAACTAGTTGTTAAGTCTAGAGTATTAAAAAGAGAAGGAATAAGAAGTGCTGATTTACTCTCAATACGTATGGTATATAAGATCATTTTTAATACATAGAATTGAAATTCGAGATGCATAACTAAATTGTCTTTCAATATTTATAGTAGCAAAAAACTCGAGGTCAACATATATTAAACTTGCAACAACAAAAAAAAAATGATTTACCCTACAATGTTCTAAAATATAATAGTCCTTGAAAACTATATATATATATATATATGTATGTATGTATATTTTATGCGCGTGTTAGGGAATAAAACAATATTGTTCATACATTCTTTCACACAAAAAAGCAAGCAAATGAAAACTTTATAAATCAATTTGTAATGTAATTGGGAGTGGGGATAACAAGATTTATTATAAGTTAAAATCCTTCAACATCAAGAATATCATAATAATAAAAAGATATTAAAATAGTTAATTTTATTCATTTATACTTTACTTGTAAAAAAGTTATTGCAATTATTTATATAGAAAAAACTATAAAACCTGAGTACTACATGATAGGAAAATAAAAATAAAAAAACTAGAAAAGTCTAATAATACAGGACAGAAAAATAAAAAATAAAAATTAATTACTAAACTAAAAAAGAATATATAAAAAAATTAAAAAAAAATTATTTTAAAAAAATTCATGCTATTTAGTTTTATTATTAATAAAACTTCCAAGTTAGAGCAAAAAAAGTTTTATTTGTTATAAATTATTTTTAAAAATGGTTAATGAGCATGTTAATATCAGATTAATATTAGAGTTATTTACATTTAGAGTTAAGTCTTTGTTGAAAAATATTCTCCAACAAAAATACTTTAATTTTTGAAAAATATTCTCCAACATGAATAATTTAACATGAAATATTAACATACCTAAAACCAAATATAAATAAATAAAAAATTAATCTCAAATAATTATTGGTTGAAAAAATTATGCAAACCCAAAACCTTAATCATATATTGAAAAATTACAAGATTTTCTCATGGTTTATATAGATGTGATTGTGGAAAAAATATATACCAGTTTGATATCAAAGTTGTTAGAGGTTAGAGGCTCTAGACTATGTGGACTTTGAGTTTAAATCAATCTTATACACCTGACTTGGTTTTGGGTTAGATTAATTGAAAAAATAAATTTTTAGTCTTGGAATTTATTTTTTGTCCCATCCCATAAACAATATTTATTAAGATTCACTGAATTTATTTGATCAGTTTTTATTAGTTTAATGCATGAATGTTTTGGCTTTATTTTTTAATATTAGTTGCTAAACTTAAAAAATAAATCATAAAACAAAAATATTTGGATAGTTTAAAACGTCTATAATAAATTTTCTTTTATTTTATAAAATGTTAGAATTAATTTCTTTTGTTGAAATTAATTATGACATCCCAAGTCCCTTTATAAATAAGGTTCTGAGGTAGATATGAATGAAGAATAACAAAATCTGCTATAAATTATAAATCTTAAAAGACCAATACTACTATAAATATAAAGAATACAATTGAAATATTTAATCTTTATTCTTTATAGTCTCATTTTTTAAAATGATATGAAAATCTTTTACATTGAAAAAACTAGAAAACCTAGTAATATTAGATAGAAAAAAATAAACTAGTAAAAAATATTCCTTTCAAATTAAAAAAAATAATATAAAAAATAAAAAAATAACAAAGAAAAATATTTATTTTTTTTAAAAAAAACTTATGTGTAAGTCTTCTCAAATTATAAGGATTTCATCATTGAGTTTAGACCTCAATTAGACACTGTGCCCCGCCATGTGTGTGTGTGTGTGTGTTTTGTATGCACGCCAGCTCATCGTGAAATCCTAACATTGTGCGGGTTGCTCTATTACATAGGTCTCAACACAACACTTATGTGCCCCATCATGAATCCTTAATATAATATATTTATGTCACATGTCCAATTATGTATTTTACTATTAAAATTTCCAATAAAAGCAATTGGCATAAAAAAAACAACACGCTAGTTTCTAGATTTTTTATTTCCCAATAGAAAACATCCTTGCTCTTTTCTATACAAGCATGTTTTATTCTCCAAGCATGGATGTCTTCCATTTCAAAAAATTATTACAATCTTTTATATAAAAAAAACTATAAAACCCAAGTAATATTAATAGAAAAAATAAAATATGAAATAATAGGAGAAATAAAATAGAAAAATTATTCTTTTCAAATAAAAAAACTTAAAAAGCTTGGTAACTAAAGCCTAGAGGTACCAAAGCCTGAGAAAGATTTGATTATTTTTTTTTAATGTTTCGCCTATTTCGTTTTTGTATTTTCTCATGTCTTTTATGACAGCGCATCCTTTTTATTTTTTGCACGTTGTTGAGTTTAGCCTTAGATTACTATTCATAGAGAGGAAATCGAGTCAATTTATTGGTTCGAAGACTTAGAAGCTTCAAAGGTTAGGCAGGAGTTGTCGGAATAATAGGAGAATATTCTTACCCATTGCTTTTAGCCTTTAGATCACGATGCAAACCTTTTTGTAATTAATTAATTAATCTGATATAATTCCATATTATACCTATCATGTAATATTTAATTAATTGTACTTAAACGCTTATTAATTATAAGATGATTTGATTTATCTTCATCATATCGAATTGAATTAAATAATTACCTCGAATCCAACATCATGAATCTTTCATCTAAAGGGATAGCTAATTCAAATTTATTAAAACGTTTTTTGTTTTTTTGCAAGGATGACAACGAGGTATTAACATCATAAACATGTTTAAATTGTTTCTAAATTAAATAAGAAAGAAAATTTTCTGAAGAATATATAAATAATTTTTTGATCGAGATTTAGTACACTATAAAATAAAACGATACAATAAAGATACTAGATAGACGACAACTATGTGGCTTTCAGGTGGGTGGGTTTACGCCACTAATCTCCAGGAAAACGTTAAACAGCGTTTAGGCCTTCAACTTTACCACTTCCTTTTTGTTTTTTTAATTTTGAGAAGAAGAAAGAAAGAAAATGGCTTTCTATAGCGTTTCAGCGTGTCAAAAACGTATTAGGAAATTTTTTTTAATTTTTTTATTTTAAATTAATATATTTTTAGTGTTTATAAATTATTTTCATATGATATATTAAAAATAATTTTTAAAATATAAAAAATTATTTAAAAAATAACTATAAGTATACCCCTAAACGAATCTTTAAAAGGATAAAAAATCAGTTCGGTCCAAAAATAGCAAAAGGCATCCCTATAGGCAACACTTTAGCTAGAAGACCCCTCTAGTTTCATTTATTCATTAATTGTCGTTAATTGTCCTTATATTTAATACTGGCAACCCTTTAATAGTTTATACTCTTAACAAAATTTACAGTCCCTTAACAAAAACTATTGTATTTTATTAAAATAAGTCACAGACACGCCACAGAAATGTGACATTCGAGCTTTCAATACTACACAGTATTTTGATTTTCAATAGCTTAATTTATTTAAATATTAATTCATTTTCATCAACATTCATTGTATAATATTTTAAAAAAAATTACAAATATAAATTTCAGTAACTAAAATCATTAATAATTTTTCTACAAAGATTGAATTATCTTTAAACAATACCAATTTTATTTTTAAAGATAGATAAAATATAGTTAAAAAACTAAGGAATCATGTCGTAAATTTTCTATACCATATCTCGATATCAGATATATATAAAAATATTTTTAAAAGATTTTAAAAGATTATTTTTCCCAGGATATCCATTAATCTTAAGCCACTTTGCTCAAGATTTAAACCATCATGTTGATGGAACTCACTTAATTGGAGAAGATATTTGGTAAAAATTACTAATGGTCTATTATCCAAAGAAATTGAAAGAAAAGGGAGTTCAATTCATATTTGTAGAAAATGCAGGGAGCTATAATGAAAAAACAAAACAACAGAGATTAGGGGACAGGAAGGCGACGCAAGTCGGCAACTGGAATCTTCCAACCTCCACCAAGTGATTCTCTCTTTTATACTCTCTTTAAATTATTTCAATAAACCAGGCCCCTTCATATATCATATAATTCACAACACAAACCATTTTTATATTTGTTTTTTAGATAAAGCAAGCGAAAACACTCGAGGCCTCCCTAACATCAAAACATGACGGTTTCTTCTGCAGAAAATATTGTTGGTGATGCGTGCGTGTTTTTTCCTTTGATATTTGCAAGCTATTTATTGGGTCCTTTTAAGTTCTTAGATTTGTATACAAATTAAGATCATTAATGTGTTTGTGTTCGTCTCTTTTATTTCATTCTTTTGATGTTGGTTTTCTCTTTATTTTTGGAGTTATGATCCCGCTAACCATCGACTTGATTTGATTTTCATAATCTTGTTTCTTAATGCATTTTAGAGTTTCCATCATATACGTATTGATTCAGTAATAGGAAGACCCACAAGTCTTTGTTATTATTATTATTTTCCCCTCTGACCTGCTAGATGATATTGCGTGCATTGCTCTCGATATTATTTTTTCTTCTTTTGACTATTATCTTAGGACAATTCATTGAGAGTAAACAGGGGTCTTATAAGTTTCCCAAAACGTGGTTGTTTTTGTTAGGATTGATCTTCCTTTTTAATCGAAGCGTGAGTGTTGTTGATAGGAACCGGTGGTGGAAGCTAGCTAGGATATGATAGGTTCACAGTAGTTGGTTGCTCCCAAATCTGGAACTGTTGGCTATGAAAGCTTTTAATAAGTTAGTAACTGTCCTGTTATCACTTCAAATCATAATTAGGAGCCCACATCTTTCATACATTGACATGTGCCTGATGAAACAAGCTTAAATGGACAAGTTTTTTATATCTTTTTTTTTGTCCTCCTGTCAAAATCATGTGATGTTGGAAGAAAATGAATGACGAGAAAGGATATTAGTGACTCAATCTAGTGGCAAAGTGTTTTTGACACTGGTTCTTGATGCTAAAGTAACTGCCTGAAAAGCTGGTGATAAAAGATTTGTACTGTTCGCCGTTTGAGATTCTTCAATATTTGATCACACTCGTTTTTTCTTAAAAAAAAAAATTGGATGCAGTACATTCTCTCTCTCCAGGCTTGCTCCTTTGGAAGCGATACTATTTGATGTTGATGGGACTCTCTGTGATTCAGATCCCCTCCACCACTACGCCTTCCGAGAAATGCTTCAAGAGGTAATGCTTCTGTACTGAAAACTCAGGTCTTCATTGTGTTGTGATCATATTTTTCTTCCACACACGTGCATCACACCATGCAAAGCTGTAACAGGAGACGTTCTTTCCTTGAGGAGGTGAATATGTTAAATCTTGCTGTCTAATTAATAGACCTATCACTTAAGCTATACTTTTTGAAAACTACTAATCCAGATTGGAGAACTAATCACATTGCGTTGTCCAACAGATAAATTTCAATGATGGGGTCCCAATTACGGAGGAATTCTTTGTTAAGACTATTGCTGGCAAGCATAATGAGGATATTGCCTTGTCCCTCTTTCCCGATGATCTCCAGCGAGGCTTAAAATTCACGGAGGATAAGGAAGCCATGTTCCGAAGGTAGATCACCTACCAGTTATTTCCTCTGTTGAGATTCTCTCTTGGTCCAAACCATGTAACCTCTTCTATTTGAAACAGGTTGGCATCTGAGCAACTTAAGCCTATAAATGGTCTATACAAATTGAAGAAATGGGTCGAAGACCGTGGGCTGAAACGAGCTGCAGTTACGAATGCTCCAAGAGCAAATGCTGAACTCATGATCTCACTTCTCGGCCTCTCAGATTTTTTTCATGCTGTTATCATTGGGGATGATTGTCAACATGCCAAACCACACCCAGAACCCTACTTGAAGGCTCTTGAAGTACTCAATGTATCAAAGGACCACACCTTTGTGTGCGAGGTTGGTCTTCTTCTTGGATTTGTTATTTTCTAAGCTTCTGAAGCTCGGGGAATTTTCTTAACATTCTGTTCTGTTTTTCCTTGGTTAGGATTCTGTTTCAGGCATAAAAGCTGGGGTGGCCGCCGGGATGCCTGTTGTTGGTTTAACTACCAGAAACCCAGAACATTTACTGCTGGAGGCAAAGCCTACACTTCTTATAAAGGATTATGAAGATCCAAAGTTGTGGACAGCTCTGGAAGAACTTGATAAGCAAGCAGCTGCTGCAAAACCTACTGCTTGAATAATCTCCTTGGTAACTATAAGGATTATGATTTACCTGAATAATTCTTTTCCAATAGAACTTGCGTATCTTACCCCCTGAAGCTGCTTGCGGTCTGACATCAAGCGCATTGGCCCATAATGAATGGCGTCCATTTGGTTTTAGGGGATGTGTCACTCCTAACATTCATATAGAACTTGCGTATGCAGTGCTTCTCAAAGGTATTGGGATAATTACTTGAAAATAAATGGAATCACAATATTGCATTCTACTTTCGGTGTGTAATCTGAAAACAAATTTATATTCGATCATTATGATCTGATTATGCATTTTCTGATAATCACTATTCGGAACTCTTGTCACTTTCGGAGCCACGTCTTTGCAAATAGGCCCTTCAGAATGAACCCTTCCAACCTTACACCGATTCACAGACTGATTATGGCACAATCCAATCTAGCTAACTTGGCAGTCAGAGTTTATGTTGAGATTTTTTATTCAAACTACAGTGGCGGGGGGCGGGGGGGTGTAAATTTGTGTCCTAAAGGGTATCAGCTACAGGAAAAAACAAAATACTAGACTGGAAGATGTTTTTTTTTTTTAGATTAATATGAATATTCAAATTAATTTATATATACCGATTAATTTTATAAATTTTAAAATTAATAACTATATAATTCTACCGTAGCAACTAACAACTCAAACTAAAATCATAAAAGAAATAAACTTCTTGATCCACGTTTTTATCATTTTACTATCTTCTAGGTTTGATATTTGTTATTATTATTTTTTTTTATTTACATGGGGTGTTCGGGCCAGCTTGCGCGCACCATGATTAATCTCCACGGCCCACTGAATACCCTGCAAACCCAGTAGGCATGTAAAATATCACGGGGGCGACAAGCGTGTACGCTAGGACTCAAACCCAGGTACAGTGAAAGAAAACAAGCCCCTTTCACCGCTAACCCAAGCCTATAATGCTTGATATTGTTATTATTATTATTATTATTATTATTATTTTATTTACGTGGGGTGTCCGGGCCAGCTTACGCGCACCACGACTAATCCCCACAGCCCACTGAATACCCTGCAAACCCAGTAGGCATGTAAGGCACCGCGGGGGTGACAGGCGTGCAAGCCAGGGCTCGAACCCAGGTGCAGTGGAAGGAGACAAGCCCCTTCTACCGCTAGGCCAAGCCCTAGAATGCTTGATATTGATATTATTTTTTTTTTTAGATTAACGTGGGTGTCCGGGCTAGCTTTCGCGCACCACGACTAATCCCACGAGCCCTGAAGTTAACGACCATGTAAGCCTCCAGTGGCTATTATATGAGCAACTAAGGACTCGAACCTGAGACCACAGAGGGAGCAAACTCCTTGATCCCAAGTCCTTACCACTTGACCATCACCTAGATGGTTTGATATTGATATTATTGAAACGGCGGGCCGTGGTCATGGCAGTATTTAATAGACAAAAAAGTAGTAACGTGAAATGCATTAGCTAAAAAAAATTAAAAAGATATGAAAAGCACTTTGAGCCGCTTGCTGATGCACAACACGGCAATTTAGTCCAGGAACAAGCAAAAAGAAGGCAGTGAAGCAGCCCACTCGCGTCTTTTGCTCCCCTTTTATAGATTCCCCTAGTTGGTTCTCTTCAATTATCTTGGGCTCTGGGACCTCTCGTTCATTCAATACCCCCTTAAAGAAGAACAGGCTCTCTCTTCTCAAGAAGTATAGATAGACCCTTGTGCTATTTGCAGCCTCGTATCAAATTATAGCAATGACAGTTTCTTCAGGTGAAAACTCGGTTGAGAGGTATTTCTCTTAATCTCCTTTCTTGCTTGATCTTCGTTTCCAAGTTTTAATGTTGATTGTGTATATCAATGGATGTTTAGAAAACCAAAAAGGTTTTACTGCCTATGATTCTACGTCTCAGTCTCAATCCACTCTGTCCTGTTTTGTAATTAATTACCTGGTTCTACACAAGGTGTTTTGTTTATGTTTTAGTTGCATGTATCATTTAGGGAGAGATTTTATCAGATATTAGTAAAAGCGTTAGCATAAAACTTCAGAGTTGAGACAAGAGAATAAAAAATGTAATGAATCCATATGATCAAGTGGTGCTGGGTGTTAGGACAGCTGAAAACACATCCCTTGTTTTCTGTAATCCACCTAACTAGCCAAATATTGTTTTTCGGCTGATTATTTCATGGAACCTCTTTATTGAATGTAATACAAATTTTAAATGGATGGTAAGCACGAAGATGGAAATGATGTTTCTAATGGTATTGAAACAAAAACCAGATCCAAAAAGAGTTACATTTTCACGTTGCCTGAAGTTCAAACATCTCAGCTTTTTTTGTGGAAAATAGATTAGGCCCTGGGGAAGGAAATGGATAGAGGCGGATTGAAAATAATAATAACCAAGTCACTGTGCATGATATGATAAACTGGACTGAAGATGCAATTTTGATGCTTAGCTGGTGGTTAAGAAATCAGGGGCACGACTCGCCAGCCATGGCGACTGATGATCTTGATTCAATTGTCTTCGTTTTCTGGGTGCAGAAAAAGCTCTCTTTCCGGATTTGCTCCACTGGAAGCTGTATTATTTGATGTTGATGGAACTTTATGCGATTCTGATCCCCTTCACTACTTTACCTTTCGAGAAATGCTTCAAGAGGTAATTTGTAGTGTCGTTGTTTCTGATCAATAATCAAACGAGTTAAATTACACAAAATGAAGTGGAGGGGATTAATCAACATTTTGGTTTGTAATAGATAAATTTCAACGGAGGGGTTCCCATTACCGAGAAGTTCTTCTCTGAGAAACTTTCTGGCAAGCATAATGAAGATATGGCTTTGGTTCTCTTCCCTGATGATATTGAAGGAGGCATGAAATTTCTTGCTGATAAAGAAGCTGTGTTTCGGAGGTAAAATGCGAATGTTTCTTATATTGTTACAAGTTTTCCTGAAGCCCTTACCATGAGATTTCTCCAATGGAAAAACAGATTGGCCCCAGAAAGATTGAAGGCTGTAAATGGCCTATACAAAATGAAGCAATGGGTTGAAGATCATGGCTTGAAACGGGCTGCAGTTACTAACGCTCCAAGAGAGAATGCTGAACTCATCATATCGATTCTGGGGCTCACAGATTTCTTCGAAGCTCTTATAATAGGAAGTGAATGTGAGCATCCAAAACCACACCCAGACCCGTACTTGAAGGCTCTTGAAGCACTCAAGGTGTCAAAAGACCACACTTTTGTATTTGAGGTATCCCTTCTTCCCTCAGCTCCCTCCAAATATTGCTCCAAGCCATTGTTCTTTCGTGAAATCTGATGCTTTGCTTTTCTGGTTTTCACTTGAACAGGATTCTGTTTCAGGGATAAAATCCGGAGTGGCAGCTGGGTTGCCAGTTGTTGGGTTGACTACAGGAAACCCAGAGGATGCGCTGATGGAAGCAAACCCTACCTTTCTCCTCAAGGATTATAATGATCCAAAACTCTGGGCAGCACTGGAAGAGCTTGAGAGTGCAGGAAACGCTGTAGTTTGAACAATTCATTGCCAAAATAGTGTATTACTGCTCATCTTTCCACCATTATTTACTGCTTAACCTGTAAAACATACTGCTTGAACAAGGATCTCGATCACAGGCTTGAATAAGCTCACAGGCTTGATTAAGGGCTTGCGTTGTCTAGTGAGGCCTAATGATAGGATCTTGACAGTTAAATTCTTCTGTAAATGTTCAAAGTGTCTTTTCAAATGCAATCTTATTTTTGCCTTCAGTAAGTGAGACTAAGATTTTTGAATAAAAATTAAAGACATTTAAAAAAAAAACAATTAAATTATCTTAGACAACTAATAAAATAACTAAGTTTTAGACATATATAAAAGCCCGCTAATGTTCATAGATTTAATTTTTTAAATTAAAGTGATTGACACTAAAAACATAAAGATTAATCAAGTTATTAACTCATTGTTTTATTAAAAACACAGGATTAAATGATAGTTTTCTCATGTTGTAAATTGTTTCCATAAATCTGGAAAAAAGAAAAAGAGAATAGAAACTTGAGTCTCTCTTTCATCACTGGTTAAAATAATTCGACCTTGGAGGAGAAAGAAAGGGCTCAAAGTGAACGGGAAGTTTCTGATTTAGGAATTTGGGATAGGGGCCGTGGTGATATAATGAATTAGAGCTTGTTGGTTGGTTTTCAAAAATGATTCTGAACAAAATTGATTTTTTGCTTCAACTTATGTTTTTATGATTTTTCTAAATTGTTTTGATGTGTTAATATCAAAATAATTTTTTAAAATATTATTTTATAAATATATATTTAAATAAAAAACACTACTGCAATATCAAATGAATTCTTAAACTTACAGAGTTTTTTATTTTAAATATTAATTAAAAATAACTTAAAGATCTCTTAGTTTTCCGGTACATTTAAATATATTATATTGTAAATGATAATAGTGGTACAAGATATTTTTTTTATCCTTTAATTTTATTTATTTTTAGCATTGGGTTTTTAAAAAAAAAAATTCATTTTATATTGAATTGATTTGAGCATTAACTTTTGATTATTTGTTTTGATTAACTTAATATATGATTCTCATGACATAACAAAATGTTGTTTGATAATGTATTTGGCAAAATAAAATTATTCTTAGTTTTAATAGATTCTAGAGTATTTTAAACCCTTAATTTAGTGAAAGATGTAGATGGTGGCTCTAGAATATTTTTTCATCAGGTTGTTTCTTGTTCCTGGGGAGATTGAAGGGTAATGTGAGGTTAATAGTGGGTATATTGAAGTCTATGTAAGGGTTTTTTTAGAAGTTTTCAAGTGAGATTGGAAACCAAAAAAAAAATTATCAAACATGTGGGAACTTAACTTTATGGTATGACCAGTGAAGAAAATTTAGCTTATTTTTATTAATATATAATTAAATAAAATATAATTTAAATTGATTTAGTATGTTATTTTTTTAATAAAATAAAAAATATTTTTCTTGCTAGTTTTTCAAGTTATTTTTTAACTCATTAAATCAATAAATTTATATTAAATTAATCTCATAAAATTTTATATTAAACTCAAATTAGATAAACGAATCGGAGACAATAGACTTTAAAATTATCCATCAACACTAAGTTTATTGGAACTTCCAAAGAGTTCCTCACAAAAATATACTAGTGTTGTGTTATTCTCATGTCTTTTAATATACTAGCATTAAAATTATTAAATTTATTTTTAATTAAAACTTTATTTTAAATTAATGACTCATATTTTTTTATCATTGGAAAACATTCACATAAACATTATTTATGTATATTTAAAAAAATATATATTCTACTTGTAATATAGTGTATGCTAGCTATTTATCATGAGATTAAGTTGAAATTTTTCTAGATTATTCTGAAATTTTAGTTTTATAAAAAGATCAACGGGTTGTAACTAGTCTAATTTAGAATGATTTTTAAATTATACTTAAAAGATGTTTTAATTCCTTCAGTTTTTTTTATTAGGACATTTTATACCTTTTATATAAATTGTTGATATTTTATTTTTTTCAAAATATTATTAAATTTAAAGATTTTTGCAGAATATACACGTCTTCCTCTATTAATTTTAATTTTAAAAGTTAAGAACTCTAGTTTCTATTACATGAGGTTGACTGAAATTCATATGCATTTAAGATTAGTAATATATGTTTTTCTTTACTGCTGAAAAACACGCACAATACCTGAACATTATCTATCTACATAAGAAAAGAACATTGCTTCTACCAGGGACGTAGCGTGTGCCCACTAAAGACCCACTAAGAGCAGTGTTATATTAAACTGGATGGTACCCTGTGATTACGATAGCCTTCACGTTCTTCGAAGCGAGTTTTCCTGCGGAAAAATACATGTTGGCCCCGGAAAGACTGAAGGCCATAGATGGCTTACAAAAGAAATAATAATAATAAATGGGCTGAAGATCGCGGCTAGAAACGGGCTGCGGTTGCTAATGCTCCAGGAGAGAATGCCAAATGAAAAAAAAAAAAGGGGGTTCAGATTTGCCTCGAACAATAAACCGTTTTTTTTTTTAATTGGAAACGATTTGATGGCACCTCACAGATGTATATTGTGTACTAAATAAATGTACAGTGATAGCAACTAAGGTTTTCAGTGCATAGTGATTAAAAGGAGCTAGTTCGTACTTTAAAATTTTTAAATTAAATTTTTTATTGTTTTGGTATGTTAAATTAAAAATAAATTTTAATAAATAAAAATATTATTTAACTATATTTCTGAATAAAAATATTTTGAAAAGTCATAAAAAATATCAAACAATTAAAATAAAAAAAAATCCTGAGCAAGGATTACAAGAGAAATCTACTAGACATCCGCAACTGAAATCGGTTGGAAGACTTGCAAGAGAGAAAGATTCAGGATATATAAAAAATCATCCCAGCTGAAAAAACTGGAATTGGCTGCACGAGAGGCTAATATAATCCGCCTGCCGTATCATGCCTGTCAATCACTAACTATATCAGATTTTCTATTCATCATTCATCTCATGCAGCCCATGAGACTGAATCAATCTCATCCCTTGCATTTTTGTATAACTCAAGCCTTCTTGCACATTTCTGCCTCCTTTCCATCAATGCAGGATCTTCATCTAGCAATGCTGCAAGTTGCTTTCCCTACAGAACAAATGACTGAAAAATCAATAAAACACGTACTTGTAATTGTCTTGCAGTAGGCAGATGGTAAAAAAAAAAAAACACCAAGTTTATATGACATCAAATTGGAGAATCTTTCCCTACCTCCTTTTTACCCACTTGGGTATAGAAGAGATCCAGTAAAGATCGCTTGGCCTCCTTCACTTGACAATGAACCACAGCCTTTGGAATTGAATTCCTCAGTGTCTGAGACACCATACCAACATAAGAGGATACGTTTGATCCTATTCTACGAAAATGCCCCTCTGCGTATCGGTCTGCATTAGAGACAGTTGGATCTCCACCCTTCTCGGCCTCTAGGGGGAGTTTCCTGAAGAAATCAACAGTTAGGTAAGAGGATTCCATCTCCACCAACCTCAAAGTTGTCTTCTTACTGTCTTCGCGGAACCTCTCCAGTGCATCATTGGCTGCAGAAGCTATTTCAGCTTGAAGAGTTGGAAAGCGCTTCAACTCCTGTTCATTTCCCAAATCACTAATTATCATTCTTTCTAGATCTTTTCCAGTCATACACCTGTAAAGTTTCTGAATTCCAAACCTGGGTCTCTCCAATTGACCTCCTTACGATCTCCTTCAAAATAAAGTGAACCTGCAAGATAACACCGATCAATAGAACATATTGCAGATTCCATGATTGGATGAGATCTGACGGAATTTGTAGGAATGACGAAAGTTCAGACAGAATTTTATGACCACATCTTGTGATGCAAACCTTTGTTACGTATCCAGAGACTCTTATTCTTAAAGGACACTACTTATTTCAATTAACTTTGAAAAGGATTCCTGAACGTTAGCCGAACTTCCATTTATTTTTCTTCTGTAATGTTTTGAATACATATCACCCAGATATCATCCATAGCCATGAAATTTCTTGAGGCTTCAGACCAGCAAACATCTCATGAACATATAAGAATTCCTTATCCATCATTATCAGTTACTTAATATGAAAACTCACCATGAAGAACAGATGATGGAAGTTTAAAACAAGAAACATGGTTACTTACGGCATCTACAGAAGCTTCAGCAGGGCCTCTGAAGTAATTAAGTGCACCATCAATAAGACGTCGATAACCTTGCTCTGGTGCAATTAGATGAGGTTGATATCCATCTGCCTCTGAAACCACTTTTCTTACATTTTGCAGAGACAAGTGACGGTCAAATGGAAGCTTCCTCAAAGCAGTAGGAAGCTGGTAGTCAAAAACTCCATAAATTCGATCACCACCAGGACGCCTGAGGTTTAGTTAAAAAAAAAAAAACTGGTTATAGTAGTTCTAAGAATCTAATCATTCAGATAATTAGAAAGGAAAACAATATCATCAAAAACAAACAGCTCATAATGAACAATTGATGGGCATTTCTAAGATTGTTCTATTCAAATATAGTATGAAAGAACGCATTTCTAAGATTGTTCTATTCAAATATAGTATGAAAGAACAAGTGCACTTGAATCAAGAGAATGAGAATTCCTTCAAT
Organism: Populus ilicifolia; assembly: GCA_015708895.1. Classification (NCBI taxonomy): domain Eukaryota; kingdom Viridiplantae; phylum Streptophyta; class Magnoliopsida; order Malpighiales; family Salicaceae; genus Populus; species Populus ilicifolia. The sequence continues at coordinate 217,141 of SRLM01000223.1, forward strand.
GCAACTATGCATGTTTCCCTTGAACACAAAATCAATCAAAACTGAGACCTGACCTTATTTATTTACTATTGATATCATTCAAAATGAAGCAAAAAATTGTGTTATGATGCTGCTTCCACTAACTGCTGGAAACAGTTTCATTAACAAAACGAATGGTGAAAAACAAAGTTTGTTATGGTACCCTCCATCCAAATGTTCCTTGAATACACGATCAAATGCTCGGCACAACTCTAGAATAGTATATAGCTGAGCCTGTTACACACACATAACAACAATTAGTAAATAATCAACCCAGGTGATGTCCATCTATCAACAAGAAACAAATAGTACATGAACTCCTCACCCCAGCATCAATTGCAACAGGTCTACCAAGGTGAACCAACTCTGATTCAAGATCATCGATGCTTCTATTTATTAAAGATGTGATACCTGGTATGCGAGTTTTAATTACAGATTCCAAGTGCTAGAAACACATCAATTCTCATTAGTGATCAGCAATTGTACATGGAATTGAGAAAAAAATATAGAAGTGCAAAAATGCTAACATAAGTTGGAAAACTGTCAAAATTACATTAGACATGCAGAGTTAGTTTCTGAAAACGAGGCGATAAGGTGAAAAGAAGAATTTCACCCTAATAGACTTGACATTTAGCAATTGATAAACAAGTTGGGATAACAAGTGGAGAAAATGTTGTCAGATTCGCATATAAAGCAGAAATTGAACCTTGGACAGGAGTTTTGCAAGATATTCAGAACCCATTCTGCCAGCCAAGTGTCCATAATCAGGACTGGTGGAAAAGAACTCACGCTCCCTTTGACGAGCAGCAATCATATCCACATTTTTATTAATATCAGCTTGAGAGCGGTTAACAATTCCAACCCAAGGGTGTTGAAGCGGGTAAGCCCTTCCTTCAAGAACCTTAAATTGCACAGAGAGGAATGTAATTAAGTATAAATCATCAAATGCAAAGAAACACATCCTCACTAACTTAACTTATTAAAGTACAAGGGGGCTTGTTTGATTTTTATTTGCAGTCATAAAACAAATGGAATGCTCTAATTATGCCCATTTTGAACTCAATTGATAGAACGGAATAACATTTTTCACATATCATCTAGACTGAAGCGAAACATTTCAGTACTACAGAATTGCAGTAGAACAGAGAAAAGCAAGAAAGTTTACATCTTGTGCATTTGTTCCCTTATCCATCAAGTCAAGCTTTGTCAACACACCGAATGTCCTTTCACCTGGAAAGAAACAGAAAAACTCCACATCAAGGAAAGAACACTGAAAAAAAAGTAGGGGAATACACCATGTAAAGCTGGGGTGAGTCCTAAAAAAAAATAAGAGAGCAGAAAGTAAAACCTGCTGGATCAACTTCTCTAGCAAGTTTGATAGCATCAGATGTTGCTATATCTTGATTGGCTGGAGTTATGGCCAGAATAATGCAATTTGGCTGCATTCCATTGGTCACATATTAGTGCATTAAAACGTAGGGAGGCAGAAGCAGATCATAAAGAACTTGAAAATAGATATATTTATCAATTCTCACAAATTTGGGATGATAAAAAAAAAATGCCTTTCAATTAACAAATAGAGATTACATGGAAAAAACAACAGATCAATATTAACCAAAAAATGTAGCCATACCTCATACATTCATATCAAAAACCAATCACAAGTATTGGAAACTTCATTCATTATGATCAATGGAAAACAGACATTATACAGTAGTTTAAAAACACTGAAAACGGAAAGACTAATAAAATGAAACTCCTAGAGCTTCTACTGTGGTTTGGAGCACACGTGTGGTGCAGGTGGAGCCCCTAATCACGTCTCCCTTCGCCACCAAAATTTTGCTTTTGCTAAAGACAAATAACAAGAGTCCTCCAGAGAGGCAAATTAGAAAGCATAACTGATGAAGAGAACCATAGCACAAATTCAGAGAAAGAAAGAGGGTAGACATGCAATAATTGAGTAAATCTAGTCATTAGTGTAAGTGTATATATAAATCTACAGAAGTATATACAATCTTAAATCCACAAATTATGCATATTTTTAGCAATTTATGATATGAATATTACATCTAATGCTCATTAAGTGATAAATTTTATCAATAAATTGCTCAAAAATAAGTTTGATCTACCTTCTCAACATATAAACGAACCATATTCTCGATGTCCTTAACAATGCTCTCTGGCTGACCCTCTATCAATAACAAACATCTCTAGTTATGCACTAATAAAAATAGCACACGCATTTTAACAGAAGAAAGGACAGAATCATACAAGAGAAGGAAATAGAAGTGTACCTACTGCAACTTTTGTTAAACCAGGCAAATCTATTAAAGTCAAGTTGACAACTGCAAAAGGAAAAAAAAATGATATACCAAGAACATTCCGCAAGAAATTGATATATGCAAAACGAAATTGTAATTCTATTATGATCCAGTCAAGATAAGGGTCACTATAAATAGTGTTCCGGAAAATAGATGTAATATGATGTTGCTGAACAGCTCAAGTTCTTTTACCATTTGGGGAGTAGATACTCAGATGAATAGGAACAGGAGATATCTGCTTTGACTTCCCAGTAATTTTATCAGTTTCGTCTTGAATTTCCTTTCGGACCATAGCTGCACACGAAGAAATACAGTTAACCACTGGTAAATGTATGTACCTTCTACTATAAAAGATAAGAAAAGGGTAGAGGAACACAAACATTGTATAGCCAAATAACTTATATTTTGTAACAGTGGCAATTTTCTGATAAACAACTTAATATGGCCAAATAAGGAGAGATCAAATTTGAAATATTGGAAGAAGGTAGTCAACCAATATACCATGAGAAAAGTTCAACTATGAAACCTATCGAAAGTTTAGTCGGAAAGACATTAGAACCCTCATGTTTGAAACATGTCATCTCAAATAAATCATCTAATCATATCAAAATTCAGAAGCACAAAAACAATGCAAAATGTCAAAAGTGTAAACAGAGAGGGAATCTGGAGCAGGCTGGGAGATGAGACACATGTCTGGTCAGCATTTTTCACCAGAAAACAAAACTAATTCCTGAAAGATTATGTAACCAAGCAACGCAATCATACATTATAATCAGCATAACAGATCACATACCGAAATCTGTAAATCTCTCCCTTTGCTTATGAAGAAACTCTGCATACTCAGTTATCCCTGGTTCTGTCTTGTGCAGTTGCAATACCAAAGGCCTCCTAGTCACAATCCCTGAAAATCGCACGAAAACCGTAAGAAATAAAACGTGGAAGGAATATTTTTTCTTGTCAATCAAACCAAGGAAACTCAAAAATTATTCATTTTTCATTTTCTTTTCAATGTTAAAGTGCAATCAAATTTCAAGCTATACCAATATATAACCCAAATTTTATGCAAAACATTATTGATGTAATTAATCCAAACAAGCGAGAAACAAAAAAAAAATCATATGAAATTCATAACTTCAACTTTTCTTCTTTTTTTCCTCAAGTTACATCAACTAATAATTCCAAAACTTTCAATGAGATTCATAACTTCCAGCTTTTTTCTTGTTTTTTTCCTCAAGTCACATCAACTAATAATTCGAAAACTTTCAATTTATGCATTTTTTTTAAGTTTCAGTTTAAATTCACACATGTAAACAACAAAACAGAGTCCAAAACTAAGCATGTAGGAGAAAGCAAAGAGGAAACTGCAGGACCAAAAACATGTTCCACAAAACAAACCAGGAAGTAAATACGAAACTATTTGCTAAAGTAGTTTGACTCAGTTGACTTGAAACTTTAATACCTAAGAAAACATTCACATTTTCTATTATTTCTTTTAAATTTCTCAGCATCCAATCAGATTTTAAACTGAAATCAACAAAATAAAGAAAAACATAAATTGAGAATTTACCTGATCCTCTTGGAAGAAAATCTCTACCCACAATGCTCTCCAACACTGATGACTTTCCAGAACTCTACAGTAATAAATACACAAAAGCATACATATTGTAATATTTATAACCTATATACGTATAAATATACACTTGGATATACATAAATATATGGCCAAAAAATTGTTATATTGCATTTTCGATAAATTAATTTTATTCAAGTTAAGAGTAAAATAAATAAAATCCTTAAAACAAAAAACAAATTCTCATTTGAAACAGAAATAGAAAGCAGACCTTAACAGCTCAAAAAAAAACTGCTACACTCACTAAAAATATCAAAACACATAAAAAATCAGACGTACGCAACACATATAAAGACATACGTTTGCGTGCAGGTACACAGAAAAAAAAAGTAAAAAAAAAATAAGAGGAAAATAAAGAGAAACTTTCAAAAAACCACCGCGTCCAATTCAGATTTGCAAAACACACAAATATATATAACAAAAATGCAGTGTGAGTGGAGATATAGAGAGAGAGGAGGACCTGGCCACCAACAACGGCGACAGAGGGAAGAGACTCCCAGAGAGTAGGCAAAGAAGCGGCAGCGGCGCCACCAGAGTCACCGCCGTAGTCACCGAGTATAGTACAGGCCCTCTGTATTCTATTAACAAGACTAATCAAGCTCTCCATGGTAGCCATTAGAGAAGAAGAAACCTTAGGTTTCTCTTCTGTAACTGCAAGATGTTTCTGCAAGGAGGTAGTTGCGATTGTTTTTGAATTTGAAATGGAGCGCAAAACGGAAACTAAAAAACACGAAGTGATTGTGACAGAGAGCAGGCAGAGGAGAAAGATAAAGAGAGCTATTTTCGCTTTTCTTGTTTTATTTCGTTTATTTGGGATTGGAGGGAGAGAGAAAGTATGTGTCATTTATACTGATGCGCCACGTCAGCTAACCTCTTGGTTGGTTTGAATAGGAGTGGACCTCCTCGTGACTCGAATTTGAACTCCCACGAGGTCATCGCTTAATGGCTAAAAGTCACTATTGGTCCCTGTATTTTTCGATTCTGATCATATTAACCCCTTTTTGAATAATTTGGTCACACCCTATCCGCCTGTACTTCCCTTTTTTCTGGCCATTCAATAACCTCTGTTTAGTTTTTAGCAATTTTAGCCTTATTTATAGTTTTTTATTTCAAATGTGTATGATTCACCATTAAAAAAAACGTATTTTACTAAAATATTAAACTTTATTACATTGACTTACTTTAAATATATTTATTACATTCAAACTATTGTATTATTATATAACTAATAAAATGCATCTAGAGACTTTGTTAGCTGTTACTTTACATTTATCTTTTCATATAAAAAAAATATTATAAAATCTACCTTAGATTAGAAAAGTCACACCATCTAGGAATTTTTTTATATTATATTTTTTTTCATTTTCATATATTTTTTCTTGAATTTTAAATTTTAGTATCTACTCCATCATGGCACTGTTTTTCACAAGTCAACTAATGGGTTTCCTGGTCAATTAACGGGAAAAGTTAATAGTGAGTCTTTGATGACCAGACGTATTAGTACATGTTTTTTAAGATTTTGGATTTTAAATTTTTTATTTAAAGTTATTTTTTTATGTTTTAAGATTATCTCAATGTACTGTATTAAAAATTATTCTTTAAAAATAAAAAATATTATTTTAATACTTTTTTATACAAATTTTTTTTTTTAAAAACCAACCATAATTATATTACTAAATACCCTACAATCAAATTATTACCAAATGATTTAATATGATAGAATTTAGAAAGTACAAGGACCAACAGCGATTTTTAGCATATTTTTAATTTTGTTAAATATAAACAAACGCTATATTTGTATATCTAAATTCTTTTATAAGAACATGGTTTTTCAACTCTATATATTTATATTTGTAAAGCTCTTATGGGGTTTTTACAAGTCTTTTTAGTCTACAATACATCTATATTGTATTTTATAGTATAAAATTAGAACCTAATATTGTAAGTAAAGAACGGATCTTTCAAATATAATTTAGATAATATTTTTTTATAATTATTTTATGATAGTTTTTTATTCATAGGAATATTTGTAAAAACTAATTATGTAAAGCAATCATTTTTTATTTTTGGATAAAAATCAAGGCAGGGCACAAAATCAAATAAAGACTCTTGGTCATTAGTACAAAATCATGACACGACGCTTTTCGTGCCGCTGCAAAAGCCATTACTTTTGTTGTTGTTGAACGTCGCACGCTCCATCTAAAGAACGTGGAACCCTTCCTGCTGTTGGTGCATGAGTTGCAGGCAGGCCTATTTTTCTCGCCCGTTTATCCTAGTTTCTTGTACTTTGTTTTAGTTTTAATTTTATTTTCTTAACACTTTTTTTTTAATTAGACTAATTCTATTTTATTTTATATAATTAAGCATTAACAGAACACCAAAAATTTATCTTATTATTGTACTATAATCATGTCAAGACAACTAAAATATATTATTAAATTAAATATCAAATAAAATCAATACAATAAGATTAGATTCGAACAAAAGTTAAAGTACCCAAAAAAAACACGTGAACTTGCTCCTTGATCATGCAAATCAGTCCTTGATTGTGATAAAAACAGAACATAACATGTTTTAAGCTTTTTGATCCCTTTATTGTAAATCAATTAAATTAAATTTTGTTTCGCAAAATCAAGACTTAACCAAGTGACATAACATTTCCTCAACGCCTTGAGACCCTCGTGTGTGCACATGAAAAACTAAATACTAAGACCAAACGCAAATTAAAGTAATTTCAAAGAATCAAATTATAAAATAAAAAATTGAGATATGAAATTCTATGGAACAAAAAAGAAGAAGATGCAATGTTTGAATAGAAGTCTTTTAATTTTTTTTATATATAATATAATTATAATTATAATATTTTTTGGATCAAAAACCTATATTTAATGAGTCTAATTTGGATGGATATGGAAACATAACCTCATGAAATCCAAAGTGATAAAACACAGATTTTAGAAGTTTCAAAATCTATTATTTTATAAAGATCATTATTATACAGTCGAATCCTCTTAACTCTTCAAAGTTGGATATATAGACAGAATTTAGATGCCAGCAAACCAATATTAGAAAATTTTAACTGGTTAGCAAATCCTCGGGATTATATTCGTGTGGTAGTAGTTATTTTTTAAAGTGTTTTTATTTTAAAATATATTAAAATAATATTTTTTATTTTAAAAAAATATAAAAATATAAAGAATATTAATTTAAAAAATATTTTTAAAATACAATATCAAACACACCACTCTATCTCTGCATGGGAGGTCTATACACAGAGACCATGTTCGTTATTGTAATTTTATAACGTTTCCATATATATATGTGTGTGCGCGTGTGCGCAACTTACTGCCAGCAGGTCTAAAAATATTGTCCGATTTAAGCTACTCAGCTCTAGTTTCTGACACAGCAACAAAGCTGAATATTATTTCAGCATGTATCATGCCTCTTGAGCTCCTCGGTAAGCTACTTGTTAGCTCAAGATTACAGAAAGTGAATTACGATAGTCCACAGAATGAATTGATTGAACCGATCTCTGTGCAATAGTCACGCTGAGCCTATCAAGATTGTAGTCTAAACGTGCTTCTGTAATAGGCTTTGTTCTTGAAATTCTTTCGTAACCAGACCAGCATAAATTTGCGCGCAATATGTTTCTTATAATGCCGGGACAGATGTTGAAAACTAAAACACAGAAGTATTTTAACATCCCAAGTGTTTAATGATTGATTCACCCTCTTTTAAATTCAAATTCATTAATACTTACTAACTAGTTATAACCATTCCAACACAAATCCTTTTTTTTATCGAGATTCCTACTTACACTAGGATTTTATCGGAAAGTGCAGGGGCATAACTAGGAACCAGGGCCTGACACGCTCTGTCTCTCTTCCTCTGCTGTCCTTCGAGACTCTAGAGCAAGCTTTTCAAGTATCAGGAATACGTTAGTCTAGAAAAGAAGCTGCATGGTTTATTTGTCCATGATGAGCTTCTTCTTCATGTTCTTCCATTGTCCAGCTAAAAAACAAAAGTTGCATGTGAAGGTCAAACCTGATTTCTTTCGTTTATTTACAAACCCATAATAGATGAAATGGTAAAATGACTATACAAAATTAAAGGAACTTCTTCCCTGCAATTGTTCTATATTTATAGGACTTGCTTAAATTTCCTAGCTCTTACCTTGTACATTAATTCTCGTATGTATAAATTATCAACCAGTCTCCAATTGTGCGCCAGCAACCTCATTTTCACTGGTATGGCTTGTCTTGGATTTAGCATCATCTAGATAATGTTGATAAATGTAGGAAAGAAAGCCCCAGATTGCCAACAGCATTGCCATAACCTTCACACCATTCATCTTATCGTGGAAAAACATCACAGCAAGAATGGGAACAATCGGCAAAGCCAGTGTACTTATGACATTAGAGAAAAGAGAGGATACCTCAAAAATCAACCCCAACAAACCCACTGAGGAAACTTGCCACGTAACAGCAGTCCAAATCAGAGTCATCAAATAGGATACTTTTCCTTCTTTATATTCTTTCATCTCATTTTCAAGACTTTCCCATTCCCTGCTTGCAAAAAGTCCTACCACACAGCCACAAGTTGCAACAAAAGATGGATATATTTGCATATTCAACACGGTAGAGAAGGTCTCTTTATTGATAACCTTCTCAAAAGAAAGCTGCACGAGGGAAAGGTACAAAGAGTATGTTGCCGATGCACCAAGTGTACAGAAAAATCCAATTACGTATTTTCTTCTGGGAATGCCTGCAGGGTTCTCAGAGTCTGCATTAACTGCCAGAAGGGAGGCTGAAGCAGTAAGGAGAATTAGAGAATTGAGCACAAATGGAGATAACTTCTGTGAATTAAGGAAGAAGGAGAAGAGTGCATTAAAGGCCAGTTGAGTTGCACAGAGAAGAGAGTAGGTGGAGACAGGAAGGTATAATAGTCCATACGAGTACATCAGGTTGTCACCTGTTAAGAGTGCTCCAAAGCCGATGTATAGAAATGTAAGAGTGGATAGTTTAGGACCTACTGGTTTGTTTGCAAAGGAAGAGCTAATGGGATTTGTTGCGGTGTTGGAATTGATAGAAGAAGTGAAGAAGAAAAGGAGGGGAAGTAGAATTGGAAAGCCAGCAGATTGAACAAACGTTGCCATCCACTTGCTATTCCCACCTTTGTCATAGTATAATCTTCCCAAAAGAGTGGCAGCAGATTGCCCTGAGAGAAGAAATAGTATATAGCAGGTCACTCGGAGCCACCACTTGTAATGAATGAGTTTTGGTAGCTGCATTTTGTTGTTAATAGAGGAGGCATCATTGCTTGAGTTTGGCTCTTTATCATCTGCAGCTGGAAAATAGCAAAACCATTCACTTGAATACAAACAAGCGAAGAGCAAAATGATTATTGCTTGCAGAGGATTTTGATCACCCACACTTATTCTTGCCTTAAGTCCATTTACGAGTATTCATGGCATGATTGCATGTTAACTGCGTCTATTGAAAGTTAACCAGATTCTAATTCAAGAAGAATAGGCTTCACTAACTTGTTATGCTTCATTTATGTCATATGCTGGATTATTTCATAAGGGGTTATGTAGGACATAACACTGGATTAAATAATACAAGCCACTGGTCTACCTATCTCATATTGGTTACTTAAGCAATTTCTGAATACTCTGGATTCTAAGTTTTCGATTGAAGTAAAAGATCATAAGAAAATGAATGGAAGATTAATCATATGCTTTGGACACTGATACGACAACTGAATTCGATATAGAAAAGATAATAAGCAGTACATGTATGGAGAAGCAGCGCATATATAGTAAAAATAATCTGACTAACCTGTGATTTGTAGTTCAATCCCTTCAGCATCCTCCATGAAGATCAATTATAACCAGAGATGTAGCCAAAGTGAAAGGTATTCTTATCTTTCTTCCACTGCTAAGCAAAGAGAAAAGGGTCTCGAATCATAGAGCATTTAAAGGATGATGTTTCCATCTCAGTCAGTCAATACTTTGCATTTTGCACTGCTCTATGACTCCATTGGCTCAATTTAAACTCTTCCGAAGTTGGCTTACTGGTCTATCTTAGGTCTGATTTCTTTAGAACCAGGATAAGGCGCGGATCTTAATTTCAATAAAGTGGAATGGATAATCATGGAATTACAGTCCATGCTTTTTTGTAAGTGGTCAAAAATGGCTAGCCACCTAGCTAGTGGCTGTGGATCCATACTAAAATAGCCTTTTTGGCTTGATTTTAATTCCAGTGCTGCTGCTTTGACGTAACCAAAAAATCTACTGTTGAGCTGTTGTTTAGGATACTTGCATTATGAATAACGCAAGTCATCCATTTGCTCGTCACCATTTAATTTGACGAGATGAAACGATCTTTTCGCTAATGATATCTGAGATTTTGGGTGTCAGTATTGCCAAAAACATGAATATCCTATCTATTAAGTTCATCCATACCCTAGCAGCAAAAAGGACTGCAGCGGCAACTTAACTTTCCAAATCATCTTGTTGACCTATAAAGCTTTTCTGCGTCTTCCTTTTGCTTTCACGGGTAAATAGTCATCAAGATATCTGTATATACTACATAATAGGAATGCAATTTCGAAGGTCCATTTTCACACTCATCTTTCATGAGGCAACATCTTACCTGACTTGTACAGAGAGTCCTTGTCGACAAGTGGTTCAATTCAATTTGGGGGATCAATTCAATTAGTCCTTTACATTATGTTTATTTAATAAAATATTAAAAAAATAATATATTAATAAATTTATAATCTAAATCATGAAATTATAATAACCATATATAAAACTAATTAAAATAAGTTATAAAATTCAACACTCAATTAATTTAATACTGAAAAACAAAAAAAAACTCATGTCAATATAAATTATTTTTTTAAATTATAACATAAGTTATGAATTTATGATAATCTAATAAAATATAAATTGAAATAAATTATAAAGTGTAATTTTTAACTAACTCAATATCGAATGATAAAACTAAGATAAATTCAAAAAAAGTAAATAAAAAAATGACATGAGTCAATCTGGATTACCCTATTAAATTTGCAACTTAGGTTATGAAATTAAAGTAACACCATATAAAATAAATTAAAATAAATTATGAAACATAATTTTCAATCAATTTATTGTTAAAGAATAAAATTTAAAAAAAAACTCAACATAAAAAAATGATAAAATGATCTAAGTCAACCTAAATTAAAACATGTGATTCAGATAACTAGATTAGAATAATTTTAAAAAAAAAATTAAAACAAATCACAGACCATATAAAACATTATTATTATTTGAAATTAACTTTAGGACTTTCTCGCATAGTTAGGGTGGAAAGAGAAGAATATCTTTTTTAAAAGGGTTCAAGTCATCAATGAGATACCACTCTAAAAAAAATTAAAATTTTAATATTGTGTCAAGACCTATAAGTTAAAGCATAATTTTAAGACCTAGTTTGGTCCAGATCAAGGTTTTAGTTTTTGACCGGATCGACCAGGTCAAAATTTATTTTTAAAAAAATTAAAATGATGTCATTTTAATAAAAAAAATCAATAATTTATAATTAGGTCTTGCCGAGTCGCACTAGGTTTTTTTCCTCTATTTTTTTTCAACCCGGCCTGATTCCAACTTCAAATCAGCCAAGTTCCAAGTCAACCCGTGGGGTGGGGCTAGGTTTCAAAACTTTGAGCTAAGGGATAGTTTCAAGAAACACTTTGAAATATAATTTTTAATTAATATAATATTAAAAAATGTTAATTAAAAAACATGAATTAATTAATTCATTAAATTTATAATAGAGGTCATTAATATGAAATAATTATATATAAAATAAATTATAAAAATAAATTTTCAATAAAAACAAACATAGATTAAAAAAAAAGAAAAGAATGAGCTTATAACCATAAAGTGCAAGAGGGAAAAAAATTGAATTTGCCGGGCTGAGCTTTAGCGATGGGCTGAATCAAGAATGAAGGGTGAGCGAAGTGGCTGAGTTAACGACGCTCATGCATAGAAGGTAGAGGAACGGTAAAGTAGAAGACTTTCTATTAGAAGGCATGGAATTGCCGAGTCGATAGACGACGGGAGAGTGTCTTCCCCATTTCCTATCTATCTTCCATTTCAGAATAGAAGCATTGGCCTAGGACTTGGGGATAGTCCCATCTCGCTCTGTCAAGCCGGAACTAAGAAGAGACCGGGCTTAAATTCTCGAAAGAGAGGAAGTCAGGCTTTTCTTTCTTTCTAAGATCACAACGGAAAAGTCTAGCGGCGGCACGAATCAGTGAGTAAAGTCTTCCTTCCCCGTCTAGAGTATTCTCCCCGTGACAGCAAGAAGGGAGGGCTAAGTTTAAGACTGCGCGTTAATGTTTTGTGAGGTGGTGGGTAAAATCACAGCCTTTTTTAAGTTTTTGTTAATTAATAGTAGAAAACACAGTAGAATAGAAAGTTTGTAGTAGAGCACAAGACTTCACAAGGTTGCGGCAAATTGCCTTTTATTTTTAAATTTACACACAAACCACTTTTTTTTAAAAAATTATATTTTATATTTATTAAAATATCAAATTATTCATCAATCAATTTTATTATTACTAAAAAAATTAATAAAACAAATATTTCTAGATTTCAGTTTAATGAATTTTAATTTTAAAAAGAATTAAATCATTTCATTTTATCTTTTTTTATAAAAATCCAGAAAGTATTATGAAATTAAGAGAATAAAAACACTTTGAAAACAAAAGCTTAGGTATTTTTCTTGACTTGAACCATTTTCTATTAATAAACTTTCTTAAAAATAAATGAATATTGAAAAGTTTAAAAAATATTTTTAAAATAATATTTTTTATAAAATAAAAATGATATGATTGCGACAAAAATTACACTAGTTTTAGTCAATTACTGATTCGTTATTTTTATCATTATTTTTATCTTTATTTTTATTTTTTATTTTATTTTTATTTTTTTCTCAATCTAGTTCTTATATTTTTTTAAATAGTTATCTAATTTTTTTTTAACAATCAAATCAACTAGGTCATGTTTTATCAATTCTCATATCGTTTAATTTTAAATCAAAGTAAAACAAGGTCTGAAAATTTTTTTTATTTGTCAATTTTATTGTTCTCCTCAATTCCATCCTCAAATCTTTTTTAATGGTTAAGCAGGTTGTTTTTAATTTAATCGAATAATGTATGTGAGATTTTTATATAATTTAATTTTAAATTCGAATCAGATAAAAAGTTGCATCTGAAGATTTTTTTTATTAAATTTTTTAATTTTATCTTTGAGGTTTTTTAGCTAAATAATCAAGTTTTTTTTAATCAAAAAATTTAATTAGTTCACTTAGAGTAATGCTAAAATGATTTAATTTTAAATCTTGACTAGAAAAGAAATCAAATCAAAATTTAAAATTAATTTATTAGATTAGATTTAATACAAAATCAAGTAGTTATTAATGCCAACCCAGCCAGTAAACTAATATTGTCCTATTCTATCATGACAACTAGAATCAGAAGTAATTCTTGTCCGGACAACAAGTATAATTTTCGTGTTTTATCTTGGCCTATATAATGGCCTGTCTCTTCTGCTTATGGCCCATATAACGGTTGTGTGCTATGCGGTATCTCACTTTTCACGTGTCGGAATATTTATTTCGCTATTAATAAAATATGCATGCATTTCTTCACTGGTATTTATTGGTTGGATAGGTTCATTTTGCAGTATATTTCTGATACTTCGATATTGTTTTGGATTGTATTTATGGTTTAAAATATTTTTATTTAAAAATATATTAAAATAATGTTTTTTATTTTTTAAAATTATTTTTAAAATCAAAACATCAAAATATTTTTTAACCCAAATTTTTTTATAATTTTAAGAAAACGTGGTTTTTACCTCGTTCCAAACGAAGCCGAATTCATCCTTTGTTCTAGCATGTTAGTATTTCATGTTCTGGCATGCGTCTATACATCGGTTGTATTCCTCAACACCCCTCGGCGAGTTGATTCGTCGATTGTGAGTAAGTCACCAATTTCAATTTACTGGTAACTAACTGAAAAAAAAAAGAGTCGGGTTTTAATCCAATTTTTTCCAAGTCAACTGAATTTTTTCCAAGTCAGCCCATTTCTGGATCCACCTTTCTAACTGTGTGTTAAATATTACTTCTCAAATCTACAGTATCGTGAACTGATTTTGACAGTTTCTTTTCAGATTCTAATCGGTGGAAAATGTTGAACAATTGCCAAAGAAAGGGGGGGCAAAAAGAACAAATGATGGAAAAAAATTCATATATGATTTCTTATGATAATCAATTACAGAGAAACGAGTCCAGAAATTTAATAAGAAGACGAGTGTGGACCGCCAAGGTTTCCACTGGTACTAGTCCATCCTTCTTGAATTTGAATGGAATACTGCAAATTCCAAAGTACATCTTCTATTGATGGCCGAGCTCTTGAATCTTTGTTAAGGCAATTAATGGCCATTTCAGCTGCAGTTTTTAGGGATTCATAAGCAAAAGTACCCCTTGTACATGGATCGACCACGGCTTGTAACTTCGATGGCGCTTCTGCCAAGCCCTTTTCGAGCTGCAAATTGAACCCAAAAAAAAGAGGAAAAAAAAAAGATTTAAGCAGTCATAACCCCATGCTCGGCACCGTATAAAGGCAGCTCCAAAATAATGTTATCAGATTTATATTGCACATGTATTTACCTGTATCCTTAACTCGTCCAATGCTTGGTTGGATGTGACAAGCTTACCCGTGATGACTTGAAGTAAAATGACACCTAGTTGATAGACATCTTCTTTTTCTGCATTTTCACTACTGCATGGAGGAAGAGGACTCAGGCAAGATGACCCTGATTATTCAGTAGTATGAAGGTGTGAAAAAATGAAAACAGGAGGAAGACTTGCCTGTTGATATTGAACGCATCTTGTCCATTGAGAGGACTCTCCGAGCCTACCTGCAAAGTTGAAAAAACAAAACAAAAGAAATTCAGAAGTATGAATCCAAAATGCTTCAAATATGAAGAATCTCAAACCTCAAGCCTTCTGCCCTCACCTTTGATGGCAGGGGAATCTTGTAGTCACTGAGTTTCGCAGTAAGAGTATCATCCAACAAAACATTCTCGATCTTTACGTTATTCCCAAAAATGCCAGGAGCAACTCCAGTGTGCAAGAACTGGATTCCCCTCGCAGCGCCAATGATAATCGCCATTCTTTTTGGCCATCTCAGCATCTCCCTTTTTCTCTCATCTGTCATATCAACAATCTTACTAACTTTAGGCTTCAGCAAGACAGCAATGATTCAAAAAAATGGTAAGTGATTTTGGTATTTTACCGGCTAGGTAATCTCTTAGAGATCCATTGGAGACGTGTTCAAGGACAACAAATACTGTGCCAGCTGTGCTCGAATGATCCTGATATGTGACGATGGTGTGTCCGAGAATGCTGACCAAATGCAGATGCCTCAGCTTTGATAGTACCTCAATCTGCTGAATCATATTTTGAGGCAAATTCTTCTGCTTTAGTTTCACACATTTCACCAGGACTACTGAACCATCCATGAGCCAACCTTTATAGAGCTGTAGATTACAGTACAGAATAGCATTTAGTTCAAAGGGCTTTGTTATTGATGAGTTCTAGTAGCTATGACATGATGTGAGCCCATTGAAAAGTTCTGAGTCTTACTTGTCCCTGGGATCCTTCTCCTATAAAATTCAATGGATCAAAGTTGTTTGTTGCATCTTCCATTTCCTCCAATGTGAAGACACGATAAGGCGGAAGCCCTATAGCTGCCGACCTCATCGTCTGAGGCACACGCCCTGTGGAACATATCATGCGTAATTTTGAAAATCCAACAAACTAACTTCACATGAAAACGCAAAGAGGAGAGAAAATCAAATGGTAGCTAGGCGGGCTTACTTGAATCAACGGCTTTGCGAACAGACCTTTTACTGGCAACAGACCTTTTACTGGTAACAGATCCATCAAATATGCTATAGACATGATCATCAGCTGTTGTTGTTTTTGATCTTCTAATGATCACAAAAATCAATAACCCAAGAACACCTGCGATCCCAAGAACACCTCCAACAATACCAAGTACTATTCCAAGTTTGATAGTGGAAGACTTGTGCTCCTTACTTTTAGACGGGGGCTTCACAGCCAATGCTTCTTTATTGCAGAACAAGTAAGGGTGCTGATAACTTGCATTTTTACTGCCAGACAAGCAATTCCATGAGCTGATGACTGTCCGAGTTGAAGTGTTGGTTGCAATGCAGGAAGGTAATTTTCCAATCAAAATGTTGTGAGAGATGTCCACAAATTGAAGCTTAACACCGCAAGATATATTTGTTGGAAGAGCCCCGCTTAATTGATTCTGGGCTAAATCAAGATACTGAAGAGAAGGAAGGGAGAACAAAGCAGATGGGATTGGTCCGATGAGTTTGTTGGAAGAGATGTCCAGCTGCTGAAGCTGATTGAATTTCCTGATTTCTGAAGGAATAACAGATTTCAAGGAGTTGTTCTTCAGGATGATGGTAACAAGATTGTTACCAAGCGAAGGAAAGGTTGGACCAAGATGATTGCCACCCAAATTTAGCTCTTGAAGTAGAACTAAGCTTCTGAGATCTGGGACTGTTCCGTTCAGCAAATTATGAGCCAAAACAAGACTAGTGAGATTCTTTAACGACAGGATATCTTGAGGAATCTGGCCGTCAATGAAATTATAGCTGACATTAAGTGCTTGAAGAGACCAAAACCTGTTGATCTTGGTAGGCAAGGGACCCCACAATCCCAAGGACACCAGTGACAACACCTTCAAATTTGAAAGCTCTGTTAGGGTGGTGAAGAAAGCATCTATAGAGAAGTTGTCAGACAAGGTATTTTGTTTTGGGCTGTTGGGAGATGCAGAGGAGCTGCTTTTGTTTCCAACGACAGTTAATTCAGTTACATGACTATCTGAGCAAACAACTTTTAGAGAAGGTGAGGGAGGGAGATAGCAAAAGTTGGTCCAGTTAGTCCATCCTTGAAGAACTTGAGGATATTCAAGGAGTTGCTGAACCTGGAAAAGAATTCTTGTTTCACTTGGAGCTAATTGCCCTCTTGAAATCGAGACCTGCATGACAATCAGAGTGAATAGAGCTGTGAGCGAGCAAGAGAAACTGTAGATCCGCATTTTCTCCGTTTCTTGGAAATTTGAAGTGGAAATCCGAAACCTTAACTTCGAGAGTCCATGGCTTCTGTACTGGATCAGTTGCTAGCTTAGCTTAAAAACTCATCCTCCCATGCTTCGAGAGTAGGATTTTTTATTGTATTTGCTCCTGCAAACGAGCTCTCAACACCGCACATCACTCTGACTCTGAATTCAATTCAAGCCATTTTAGTTTGCCACGTTTATTGTTTATTATCGTAGACCCGCGAATATCGAGTGCCTGCATTGACGCACCATGCCACGAGACCTTCGTGACACCTCAACTCTCTTTTTTTTGCATGCAATAAAATCACGACACTCTTTGATTTATGAGTTAATTATAATTTAATCATTTATTTAACAAATTTAATTAATTACTCCTCATGTTCTCTCCCGGAAGCCTTATATTTAATCTTTACATTTTTTTCTACTCCGTGAATTTAATGTTTTTTTTAATTTATTTTTAATTAAAAAAAGGAATTGTGTTGATAAAAATGGAAAAAAGTGACTTGATAACAGGGCATCATTTAAAAATGAAACAAGCTTGAGATTGTTAATGATGGGCGAAGCGGAGGGCTATCAAATTATAATATTACAGGGGTTAATTAATTAATTAATTAATTTTAATGAAAATACAGAAACTAAGTTCTAATTAACCCTTTTAATTTATCCATGATCAATAAATAATTAAATACCTCAAATGTCAAAATGTCAGTGTCAGCAATGACTGTATGCAAACGACGTTCCTACACTAAAATCTCATGGATTTAAATTTACGTACATGACCATGGGGTTTGGGTGTCGGTGAGAATTACTGTTTGATTTGTTAATTTGAATCTGAGTGGAAAGCAGAAGCAACGGTGCCCCTAATCATGAACTACTTGTCAGGTAACGGCATAGCTAGTTCTACCTAATCTAATCTTCCCTTTTGATTTACAGGAGGACGCTGTCGTTTCCACCCTCTTTTAGCAATTAAATATTATTTTGGAATTTGGCCCCTCTTTCTGGGATCATGTACAGGCACGTAAGCTCTGGGAAATGACAACGGTTAAAGCATCCCTGGATTCAAAGGGAGAAGAAGACAAGGCAATTAAGCTAATTCGAAGCACGCAGCTCCTTGCACAGACACGTGACAGAGTGGTTGTAAGATGTGCCTTGCACGCGTGGGATGATCTAAGGCCCCCATAAATCATCGTCCGAAAGAACACCCCTCCGAATTAATTGTATTCTAAGATAAAACAAATAGCCCGTGAAATGATTTCGTGTATATGCAACGTAAAGCAAACAAACTGTCAAGGTTTTGGTTAAAAATCAATATGGTGGCTAGGACTTTTCTTCTTCTTCTTTTTTTTTTCCCCTAGTCTTTTGACTTTACAACTACTGTGCGCAGGATACAGTGGGATCTGTTAATGTGGTAGGCACTTGAAATGCACATGGTGTGCCTAGAATCCGTAGAAAAGGATGCCTTTTAATAGTAGAGTAATATATGGGCATATAAAAAAGAGAGGTTTGAATAATGTAAATGGTGAACTTGTCGTTTGAATGTCCTTGGAGTGCATTTTCCTTTTTCCTTTTTTTTTAAATATCAAAAAATTAATTTAAAATAAAAAAAATATATAACATATAATTTAATTTTTTTCAAAAATATTTTAAGAAATCAAAACTGAATAAGCTCACGAGAACATTCTCATTGTAGAAGCAAGGTTCAATATGCAAGCCAAGAAGTAACGTGAAAGAAAAAGAAAAGACAGTACAAATAAGTTTATGATGACATTTGGTGATGAGTGAGACAAGATGGAATATCAACCCATTTGGATAAAGCTTAATAATTAAAGTTTAGTTAAAATAGTGAAAAAAATCATTTTAGCAAGCTAACTAAAAAATATCATTACATTAATTCTCTCTCAAATAAAGAATATTTAATATATTTGTAATTATTTTTAAAATTAATTGAAATCCAACTATTAAAAATTAAATTTTATAATTTATTTGTTATAAGTTTATCTTAGTTTTATTATGTTAGTTTGATAGTTTAATCTAGATTAATATAAATATTTTTTTAATTAAATCTTATTTTTATTTTTATTTTTTAATATTTATTTGAATGAAAATTATTTTTATTTTTAATTTTTGTTTTCTATATATAGTTATACAGGTTTCATCATTTAGATAATAAATTTAACAAAATAACATAAATTAATCCAAAACGATATAATATGTTATATTTTAAAAAAAATTATTTTTTAATTTTTTAATTAAATTATATTTTTATTGATTATTTAAATTATTTTTAAATCTGATAAGCAAATTAAATCAATTTAAATTAATCCCTGTATAATTTTAATTTTTTTCCTTTGCTGAAAAAAAAAACCATCAACATAAATTTTTTACATGAAGGCAATGATCTAGTTTGTTTGCTGTTCGGGTTCCCCTGTTTATTCTAAACTGCTCCTCACTTGTTCAAACTAATATTAACATTTTTAGCCTGCAAATTGGCTAATGAGTCACTCGGTACATCGTTTTCATGGATTATGAAGATATGCATCTGAGCAAGCTGAAATAACCCATTTTTACTCTCATTTTCTAACATCAAACCACTGCAAAAAAAAAAAAATCACAAACAGTTTTTGCACCGCCGGCCTGAATCAAAAGCCACCACACTGGCACCTAAACCACCTACAATAGGCGTCAACCGAACCCTCCAACTCATCAGAAACAGCCATTAAACCACCAAGATAGCAGCCGCCAACATAGCCTGAATCAAACACCACACCAACCAGCAACAGTAGGAAACGACAACTGGCGGAGCCACTCACAACCGCTAAGTTGATATCCACTCAACCACGCCACTAAACCAGTTAACCCGAGACAAAACCAACAGCCACACTAGCACAAACAACTAAACCAGTAGCCCTCAAAATAAACCATAAATTACAGCCTCTTCCACCCAAAAATCAAATCGTTTTCAGCCTCTCTTTTTTTTCGCAGGTTCAGCGTCGGCGCGAGAGACATGCCAGCGCCTGAGACGCACACGCCGACACAACCTCATCCTCTTCCAACGACCAGTAAGGGTAAAATAGTTATTACCCCATTATCTTTTTCATGGATATTTGAAATTTGGGATCCAACCCATTGCTTAACAACTCTAAGGATACGAAACCGCTGAAGATTTGATTTTTAGATTTTATAACGTTAGGATCAACATCTCATAATGAGGTTGGGAGAACAGGTGACATCAAGATTATTCAATGTGTAATTGTTTGGCCCATTATTGGGATTTTATGAGTGGAAGTGTATGTTTGTTCGTTGCGAAATTTTGTGCTAGATAAAGATTCTCAATTATTTCCTTTTTATTCTATTAAATAAATATTAGAATTATTTTCATATAAAAAGTAATTTTTATACAATGATCTCGTGTGAATCTTCGAGGTGGCGGCGGCCAACAAGGATGCGTGTTGTTTCCGAACCCTTTTTAAAAAATATATGTGTGTGTATTATAGCAACCAATTTTTAAGACCACAATTTTCTAGGACAAGATTTAATATTAAGTATTAATTGTTTTCATCTAAAAATAAACTCCAGAACCATTATATCCTTAAAAAGTCTTATCCCTTTGAAAAATATTGAAGACAGATTTTATTTTTAAAATATATTTCTTTTTTTAATCTATACCTAAAGGTGCCCTGACAATATATTTTCGACCCCCTTCTTCAGCTTGCCAATAAATTATTACCCTGCTCGAAGTCATCTTCTAGATGATGACATTTGATTTTATACCCAAAAAAATCAAGTAAATATTCTTTTAATCTTTGTTTATTATTATTGTGATAGGTATATTTATCCCTATCACAATAAGTAAACATAAATTAGGTTAACATAATCTCATAAAGGTCTATAAAGCAAGTAAAGGCACCTGGGCTCATCTCATAAATGATCAAATAAAAAAGACCATAGCCTAATTAATCATTATTATTTTTTAGGTCCAACGTTCATGTTTCGAACGTAAGGATTAGGTTCTATTGTTAAGCTATAGTTTCAAATGTAAGGATTTATTTTAGATAAAATGTATAAGATATGATCGATATTTTTTTTATTTAATCAATCACTTACCTAAAACCTCTAAAAATGAATTAGAGTTTTCTAGTTTCTAAAACTAGATAATAAATCCTTTTTTTTTCCTAACATTCCTCCTGTTTTTCTATCAACTCATTGAGATATCCCTATCGACACAAGTCACATATGAGTGATTTCTTGAGAGTCACGGTTGGTTGATCGCTTGAATGGGAATAAAATTCAATTTTCAATTTCAAATACAACCCACATTGTAATTAAATTAAATTACTTATAATATATTCTTAATATTTGCAGCAAAAAAGGGGTGTTATTTACTTGTGATATCTTGTTTTTACTGGAATTAATTAGAATCTTGGTGTTCAGAACAAACTGGTATTTATAAGAACATATGTTTTCTTTTGTCCTACTCTCTACTTTTAAGACAGCCCTTGTTGCTTGCTTGCATTAGATCAACTGGACTCAAGAAATGCCAAAAATGAAATTGGTCGAACCATAATAAAGAAGCACACAAATTGAGAGAGAGAGAGAGAGAGATGGGGTGTAAGGGTGTTGAAGGCTTACAGAGAAAAAGGATAGTACACAAGGAGGCAGGCAGTGACCCAAAAAACACTAGAAGAAGGGCAAAAACCGCCTGCAAGCAAGGATTGAAGCCATTAGCATGCCTAGCTCGACAGCCCGAAATATCAAGTGCGGGATGGATAACAAGTTCAGGATTAGATCTTGCATAGAATCATCCAAAGATCTCTCTAACACATCATCAAGATGCAGTCAGTGGACTCGTCTAACTTCGAAGTTGATTAAATATATTTATATAAGAATCTTCGTATTCATTAATCGTAGCTGATTTAGCTTTGTTCCATGGAGGAAGAGCCATTCTATTTTGCTATCTCTAAACAATATGAACCCGATTACAGATAATTTTACCTGGTAACCACAGAAAAATCAGAAGTTACCTTACATTTCTACAACGGGAGACCCTTCTTTGCTTCCTCTGCTACTTCGATTTTCTAATATCATGACCCCAGCCCAACAGAAACTGGTGCTCTTTTCTTCGTTATTACCACCACTTCATGAGGGAAAGCTGATCCGTCAGGATTGCATTTTATAGAGGAAAAGCTGGTCCGTCAGAATTTCAAACCAGCATCACAATGTAGAATTAAATGAGGTGAAATCAGCCCGTGTTCTCCAATGCAACAGAGGCAACATCATTAATCCTCCAGAGTTTTTGGATCATCAATCTTATATGTTAATGTGATGCCTTCTCCTGATCAGGTATCCAGTTACATGGAGATAAGGTGCAATCAGTCTTGGGCACAAGAGAGATCCTGGTATACTTAAAGCCTGTCAATTTACTCCACGAGGACCGTTTCTAACAAATTGTGGCAATCAGGTGAAGACTCGACAGATGAAAACTCAACCGAGCATCATCAACTATCCCAAGTAACTGCAGTTCTATCTCTAGGAAATTCCCAAATGCAACACCACAGCCCCCTGAGTTAATACAATATCAGAATCAGAACCAGATAACTTACATTTCATGTCAGAATTTAGAATCCTAAATTTATAACAAAAACATATTTTATAAATTCTCACCCACAGTCATCCTTGGAAGCATGTAACTATTGGCCATGGTGTTGTAGGATCTTGAACCCAATGAGGGCTTTATGAAGTCACCAAGTTATGGGGGTCTCAACATTTGCACAGATTAAAAATAGGACCATATGTGCATGATAAACAAGAAGAGCAACTGAAATAGTGAAACTCAATGTACAATTCTAAGATATTAGAAATTGTGGGCCAAACATCGACATATCCCCCACAAAATTGGTCAGCCGTTAATAGGACAAAATACACATATCTTGGAGGGGTGAAGGCACAGAAGCGAAAAGGAGAATGAATAAGGAAGCAAGTAGTGGAAAACAAAAGCATAGAAGAAAGGCAAAGAAAGCTAAGTAGGATTGAAGCCATTGGCAGACCCTACCTTTCAAAAGGAACCCTTGAATGGCACGCACATACCAAAAAAACAGTTGTAAAGGAATTTTCGTGAAAACTCTGCAACAAGGAATGCGAGATGGATAATATGTGCAAAACGGGCTCCTGCTTAGTCATTCAAGGATCTCCCAACCTCATTTTAATGATCTAAAACAAAGCAAACAGATAGGCCCGAGGCAAAATGCAAAACCAACATAAATGAAATAGCAGCCAGCGTGAACTCAATGGTGTATTCTGCAATTTAAATTGGCTAAGTTTATTTAAATTTATACAAGAAGTTCATATTTTCTTATCATAAGCAATTTGGCGCATTGCAGAAGAAACCATTCCACTTTGCTTCCCCTAAATGTAACAGTCCAATTACAGAAAATGTTGCCTGGCAAGCACAGAATAATACAACAATTACCTTATATTTCTGCCACATCAAACTCTTCTTCATGCTCTTCCTCTTCTTTGCTTCTCTGATCATAACTATCACGATCAGAGCCCAAGAGCAACCGTTGCTCTCTTCCTGCCTTATTTCCACCACTTTTTATGAGGGAAAGCTGATCCATCGAAATAGTGTTTCGCTTGTAGTTCCAAACAAGCATCGAAATGTAGTCCTGCGGTGAAACCAGACCTTGCTCTCTCATGATAAATCGTTGATCCTCAAGAGTTTTTGGATCATCAAGCCTTATATATTCAAGCAATGCCTTCTCATGATCAGGTATCCAATTACTTGGAAATGGGGTGTAATCAGTCTCGGGTACATGAGACATCCTTGTGTACTGAAGCCCATCAATTGACTCTGCGAGGCCCATTCTTAGTAAATTGTGATAATCAGGTGAAGACCCTTTCTTCTCCTTCAAAGGACGACTCAAATTCCGAGAACCAATCTTATACACCTTTGCACGTGAACGCAACTTGTATTTTGCAGCATAAAGCTTTGCAAGTGAACCCCTTATAATGTAAGAACAGAAGTTCACAATTTTCTTCCGATTGTCAGCATATCTATACCACTCAACCATTGTTGACAAAAATTTGTTCATTTGTGCATTGGTGTGAGCTTGAGTAGCATGGAACATCCTGAAACAAGGCTGTGGGTCTGGATCTCTGTCCCCTTTCAGAAAGTTCAACTTCCTAAATTGCTTAATGCATTGTTTCAAGCTCGCTGTGACTGACAAAAGGGTACCCACACCTTTTTCACTAATGATCTTCCCACCAGTGGCAGTGTACCGTAGAGTTGGATACACAACTCTTCGGCACAACACGTGATCAAGAAACATTATACCTTTAGTTATGTGCTCGATTGGGAGGTTCTCATTGTCAAGCTTAAGCATGTACTTCTGATCAACAAACTCAATCAATTGCTTCCTCAATGTAGCTGCATCTGCTCTAGGTCCTCGCATACCAATCAAAATGTGACCCCCATGCCTAACATAATCCATCTTCCTAGTTTTGTCTGGGCCGCTTGTTGGCACAAATTCTGGCCAAGATGTATTCCCCTGTTCTGCTTCCCCTTCTGGACTATTCCATATGACATCACTCTTTGAAGGACGATAGAACTCCTTAATCTTACCCTCCATCCAACGGTCCAATTCATCTAAGCAGATATTAGCCAAAAGAGGACTGAGAATCCCACAGTGCCCCCATGAAGGAACCTTCTCTGCCTCCTCAGGTGCAAACCCAAAAAAAGTGTCTAGCCAATATGGATCTGGCTTCGGCTCATCCTCTGCCAAAACCCTCTTTTTCTGATACTTCCTCTTCGTCTTCTTTTTTGGCTCTTCCACACGACTAGTGATCACAGGAGTAGTCAATGCTGTCTTTATCAAATCAATCACTTTCTTATCCCTCACATCCCTCATCAAAGCACTTATCACTAACCCCACTTTCATTCCATCCAAAACTGTGCTCAAATCCCCTCGCATATACCACAAATACCCAGCAAAATTCCTCCTAATCACCTTCAACACCGTATGTGCATTTCTACCAGGTCTAAAAGCAAATGATTTTTGAGAAAACCGTGCTTCATATATCGGCTCCAAAATCATAAACAACACCTCCTGAACTATCTTATCCTGAAATGCAGCCGGTTGTGTAGTTGTCAAAATTGCCTTAATCTTCCTCTTCGACAAAGACTGATAGTCAGTCTTATCCTTCGGGGACTTTATAAAAAAATCCAACCTGGCACCCCACTTAAACCTATTATCAAGAACCGCATTTTTAAGTGCTAACAAGTCCTCCAATGCAGACCTTTGTATAGCACTGCGGGGCATATAAGCTCCCATGTCATCAGCACACACTTTCTGATAAGCCAATACCCACAATTCAAACCGGCGAAGATAAGCTGTCAAATTGCTCAAAATTCTATCCGGTTCTCGAAAATTCTCTATCCACATTTGAGAGCAAACTGAGACACCATCTTCCTTCATCAGGTTGGATGGATCATCAGGGTCCGGTGCACGCCTGTGCACCGGAGTGAATGATAGTAAGCGAAAGAAAGCCAACCCATTAGTCCTGGGGTTTAAGGGATTGGATTGAGTGTACAAAAAGGTAGCGCCGGTGGCTGTTGTGGTTGGGATAGGATTGGTATTAATGAAAATCTTGTGCGTGAATATTGCAAGACGACGATGCATTTGGAGATGCTGAAATCAAGAACCACCCTTTTTTATGTGATTTCTGGGTTTATAATCAGCATTAATACTACAAAGGTGAACGAAAAATACGAGAGAAAATGAGTAAAACCGAATCCAAAAGGAGCTGTCTCGCTATGCTACTCAAAGCTAAATTATCAGAAAGTGAGAAAAAAGAGTTAAAAAACCTATCGAGTTTTGAGTTCTTACAGAAAATTGAAGCAACCAACCCCTTGTTATGATGTAAAGCTTGGAAACGCCTTGATCATGAGATGAAGCCACTCGATTTGTTTTAGGGAACTGAGTCTGGGTGTTTAAGGCAGAGGAGAAAGTGAAGAGAGGATTTGAGAAGTAAACCCAAACCCTGGCTAAAACCCTGAACAGTGGAAGCTTTCTGCTTCTGGTTGGATCAGTGCGAAAGAGTAACTATAACTGATCCACCCATCATATGCTGAGCCCATTGGGTAACTTTAATCTCAGGCTGAGCCCATGATGAAGAAACTTCATTTCCATGCTAATAAACTGGCTAGGAAATACCATAACAGTTAAAAAAAAAGTGAATAATTATTCCAATTACATTACATTACATTACAAATTACAATTTCAATTTCAATTCTCGTGACTTTATACTATGTTTGCATAATTGCATGATTTTAACGCAGATGACTTCTTTCAGTTCAATGTTATATTCGCGGTGTAAAAAGTGCAACGATGTTGGATAGCCCCTTAATTTTGTAAAATAGGATTTGATTTGTTGATTTTAGAAAATTGAGAAAACATGGATTGGTATTGACATGGCTAAGAAAAAACAACCCTTCTATCACTTTGGTATGGAAAATTATAGTTTGGTCCTTGTGATTATAAGATTCTCCTTTTTCATCCCTTTTTTTTTGTTTCACTTTTCATGACAAAACTTCATTTATTATTTAGTTTATATCTTGATCTCTGAAATTTGAGACGAAAGAGAGTTGTTAAAAAGAGGGAGAGAATGCAAACCTCCGGTTAGAATATTTCAGGCTAATAAAATATAAAAAATTTGGTCCAAATATAAAATGCTAAGATGAAATATAAATAAGAAAAATAGGATAACATTAATGTAAACCTAGATTGAAAATCTCTTTTGGCAAAAAGTTTTTGAAAAATCGATTAGATTATGAACGGATTAAAATCAAAGAAAAATCAAGTTTAAAAGAAGATGAGTGAAATTGAACAAAATAAATAGATAATACAGCATTAATTTATTAGAAAGAAAGTATATAAAGAGATAAAACAAAAATACAATAAACAATAGGGGTCAAATCATGAATAGAGAAACACACGAGACATATAAATACAAACTTGGCTTCCAAAGAAAGCCAAGGTGGCCTGCCACCGTAGGAAGATAGAGAGAGGAGATTTTACCTAATAACAATCATGAAAAATTAACATTGTGAACATTAAAAGGATTTAGATTAAAGGATTAAAGGTAGTTGGAAGGAGATTTAAAGTTTGATTTTATTGTTTATAGTCTTTCAAATTCTTGAAAATAAGAGATAAGAAACTTTTTAAAATTATTCATGATGATTCATGGTTTTTAAGCTAAATTATCTTGTATTGAGTTGTGAAAAATAAGTCTACTAGATTGAATGAATGTTTTGTTTTGTGATATTTTATAACATAAAAATAAAATGAGTATTGTGTGAATTAAAATAATTAAAAAAACTAAAATAATATTTGATATGTTGCATAGATTTGTTGATTTTTTAAGATTATTATATAACTTGATTGATCGACTGATAAGAGAAATAGTAAAATTGATTATTGTTTAATTTGGATAATCAAATTGGTCGTCTATTTGTTCGGCCATTAAAAACACTAATAAAATTCAATAATACATAGTTGATTGATTGGTTGTGCAAATGTGAATCAATCAATCATTCCAATTGATAACAGTATTTTCTTTTGAAAAAAAAACTTGTGATTTCTTAAATTTACAATCAAAATTGTGCATTACTTGGTTAAGAAAAGTGAAAATGTTGTAATTTGAAAAGAGTTTCCAATAATAAATGGATAAAGTATAATATTGAAAATTTTTAACAATACTAAAAAGGTTATAAGAATGGTACAGCCACATGATAATGCATTTAAAACTTTGATATTAGATAGGTGTTTGATATTATAATTTAATAGTTTATCTAGTTAGGTAATTATAAGTTCTTAAAATATGATATGTTGATAATATGGTATGTTAATATTTTAATTGTAACACATGCGGAGTTAGTTATCTAATAATATGACTATTATCTAATAATGTGCGGTGCAGGTAGTAAAAATGTAATTGAACTAGTGCCGGGTAATGGATGGTGGAAATAGTTAACTAGTAATGACAATAATGAATAATGAAAATAGCTAACCAATAATGGATAGTATAAATAATTAACTAGTAATAAATAATACAATTAATTATCTAGTAATAAAACTAGTATTCAGTAATATGTTTTTTACCTCAATTTATCTAATGACCAAAATACATGACCTAGCAAAATATATGGCTATAGAATTGCCTAGAATGATGAATTAAAAACATGACATATTATAGAAGTTGACTTGTTGTTTTGCATGTCTTATTATATAGTTTAATTTACACCATATGTTAAATTAATTTCAAGTGCACCAATTGAGAGATACATGGAATTTAGTTATTATTTTATGTGGAATAATTTAAAAAAATTACAAGTGAAAATGCCAAAAAAAGAAGAAGAAATGTATAGAGTGAATGAATTAATTGACCTTATTTAAAGTTTCGTACGTGTTTTGATACTTTTAAAATACACCAACTTGTATAGAGAAAATAATATATCATTTAACCTAGTTTAAGGACAATTATCTGAGATAATGTCATTTAATGGTTGATGATTATTCTACTTTCTAATATTATAAAATATAAAATTATCACCAACTAAGCCATATTATCACTAGAAAAAACCATGAGAAGAAAGATGAATCAACTCTTGGTTCAAAGTTTAAAAAATCTATCATTTTAAAGGTGATAAAATAAAGTTAAAAGTTTTCTGAGTTAAGAGCTTGTTCATCATAAAGAAAAGAAAGAGAGAGAAAATTGCTAAAACCAAATTGCTATGCAAACCATCACACGTCATCTCATATGGCTAATTTCCTCTATTTTAAGCCATTGCATACATTGATAATTTTTTAAAATATTTTTAATCTTATAAAACACAAAATTACCTTTATTTTGACTTCATTTTCATTAAAAAATCACGAGAAAAAAATGAATTAACCCTTAGTTTCAAGTTTAAATAGTTTCAAGTTTAAAAAAATCTTGATTATGAGGGTAATAAAACAAAATGATGAATCAACTCTTAAACTTGAGTTAGATTTATTTTGATTTTAAAAGTATTTTAGTTATTATATTGTGCAAATAATAAATAAAAAACATTGTTGTCCTC
Organism: Populus ilicifolia; assembly: GCA_015708895.1. Taxonomy (NCBI): domain Eukaryota; kingdom Viridiplantae; phylum Streptophyta; class Magnoliopsida; order Malpighiales; family Salicaceae; genus Populus; species Populus ilicifolia. The sequence goes on from SRLM01000223.1 coordinate 246,440, forward strand.
GATTAATATAACAATAACTAATTGATCCTCGATAAATTATATTATTGCTCCTAATAACTAGGTTAATGCTTTGTTAAAAAAGTATAAATGCATTAGTTTATTGCTCCCGTCCACGCTGAAATGTGCAGTATAGAATAAATTCACCACACCATCTAATTTTATTTTAATTGTTATTAGATCCAGTTTAGATCTGGTCGTTAAAGCTTGGGTTTAAATAAGGTTGTCACGTGATCAATTTAGATCAATTTTACAGCAATATTATTTTAGACAAAAATAAAATAAAAAATTATTAATAATAACTCAGTAAAGACTTATATAGGTTTAACCGGGTTACCCGAGTAATGAATTAACTTGCAAAATGAATTGCTTGGATTTAGTTATTTCAATATCCAAAATAATTTGAAATAAAACCTAATACGAGTAAGTCATCTTATCAACAAGTCATTGTAACATTACCGAGTTTAATGAATACGAGATGGAATGCTCGCACATTATTGTAGGTTTATAAACACAAATGTATTTAATAATGTTATAATTATAAATCAGCGCTAAATAAGTAATAAAAACTAAAAGTATGATAGAGCTAATATTTCATGACGAAAAAAAATTGTGCTGGTGATTAAAAACTTAGAAACTTAACATAATAATTTGTAGCAATTCATAATATTTTATAAGGAAAAATGCAATACTTTTGCCACATGATTTAATGTTTATGTTGATAGAAAGCAAAAAAAATTACAAAGCTAGATTCTCTATCAACTTATTTTTTTAAAAAAATTAACAAAGATAATTTTAAAAGAAAAAATCCATGAGAAAAAATATTATAGCAATTGACAATGTTTTGTGAGGAAAACTACAATATTTTTCTCAATACAATCGACAAAGATAATCTTAGAAAAAAATTATAAAAAAACCATTTTGAGAAATATTGTAGCAATCTATAGTATTTTTCGAAGAAAACAACAATGCTTTTCCCATATGATTTAGTTTTATTGTAATTATATTTTTTAATCAACTCAATATTTTAAAAAACATTGACAAAAATAATTTTAAAAAAGATCATAAAAAAATCACGTAGAAAAACACTATAGCAAATCACAGTATTTAAAAAAAAAATAAAACTAAATTCTTAATCAGCTTATATTAAAAAAATAAAATTGATAGAGATAATTTTTGAAAAAAACACAAAAAAAAACAAGGACAAAAAACCATGTTAAAAACACTGTTACAATTCATAATGTTTGGCGATGAAAGTTACAATACTTCTCCACATGATTTTGTTTTATTTGTAAATATTTATAGTTGCAATTCTCAATCAACTCAATATTAAAAAAATAAAATCGACAAAGATAATTTTAAAAAAATTATAAGAAAAAAACTACATGGAGAAATATTGTAACAATTCACAGTATTTTATTAAGAAAACTATAATGTTTTCCCCCACATGATTAAGCCTTATTACAAGGTTAAATTATAACCAACTCAATATTAAAAAAATAACATTGACAAAAATAATTTTAGAAAAAATATTTTAAAAACATAAAAAATTGAAAAAAAAAACCATGTAAGGAAAAAACTGTATCAATCCATAGTATTTTGTGAGAAAAGTTAAAGTATTTTCTCTATGTAATTTAGCCTTATTTGTATTTAATTATAATTATAATTATTAATCAATTTAATATTAAAAAATAAAATTAACAAAAATAATTTTTTTTTTAAAATAAAACAAACTATATGATAAGAAAAACTGCAGCAATCTATAGTAATTTACGAGGAAAGTTACAGTACTTCCCTCACATATTGTAATTATAATTATTAATTAGTTTAATATTTAAAATAAAATTAAAAAAAATAATTTTAAAGAAAATCATAAAAAAATATAAAGAAATACTGTATCAATCAACAATGTTTTAAAAAAAATTATAAAAATAAAATTTTAATTAACTTAATATTAAAAAAATATAATCAACAAATATAATTCTTTTAAAAAATAAAATAAAAAATTATGTGAGAAAATATCGTAACAATACACAATATTTTTTTAAAAAATTACAAAGTAAAATTTATAATCAATTTAATATTAAAAAAATAAAACTAATAAAGATATTTTAAAAAAATATATATAAAAAAATAAAATCAAAAACTTGAATTAATGTTGTAATCCACCATGTATTGATGTGGACCTTTAGCTTACTAATTAACGTTGTTAAGAGTTAAAACTCGATAAAAGCTGAAATTATAGTTTTTAATCTTGGTTTAATTATATAGGTTAATATGAGAATTGGCTAATCCAATGCTAGAATCTAGAATCGAGCTGGATTAAAAAAAAATGAGAAAAGATAAAACCTGATGGGATATTGAGGATTGATCTTGTTAACTCGTCAAGATCCTGTCAATAACTGGTTGGTTTTTTTATTAAAATAATATTATTTTAATTAAAAAAACTGACCAGAATAATCTAATGATTCAGTTAAAACTTGAAATTTGAGTCTTGAACCGGACCGGATCTCAAAAGTATGGCGGAAACAATCAAAACTTCAACCCGACCTAAGAATTTCTCAGCTATTTGCGCAGCTCAATCACCAAGCACAAACACTGTACAACTTTAAAGCAAAGACCTATAAATCTCCATTTCTCTCCGATTTGGTTAATCGACCATTTACGGATCTCCGAAAAAATAATAGAAAAAAATGGCACCAGTCTCAGCTCTTGCAAAGTACAAGCTGGTCTTCTTGGGAGACCAATCAGTCGGTAAAACCAGCATCATCACTCGCTTCATGTATGACAAATTCGACAACACCTACCAGGTAAAACCCAGATCATTATTATTCGTTTTGCCTCGGACTCAGATTCATCTTGTTCTAAATCTGTTTATTTTTTTGTGCACTGATATGTATTGTTGTTTGGACATACCCTTTGTTTGGGTTTTGAAGTTACTTATTCTTTGAAAGATCGCCCTATCGTATAAATGAACATGATAATTTTTTTGTGAGATCTTTCTTTTTACAGTCAAGGAATTTTGATTATTTTCGGGGTTATTTTTTTATATATAGAATGTGGTGTTTCGTCGTTAGAAAATTGTAATTATGCTTTGTTCTTGTTGATGTATAATCTTTCCTTTTTTTTTTTTTAATTCTTGCCTCGTTTTTCTTTTTCTGGGAAGTCAGTCAGATGAGGCGGCCGATGTTGTCGTTACCTATAGTTTGTTTCTTCATGATTCCAAAAGTATTTAGCCTGTGCTGCTGATCTAACTTGCATGTATCTTGAACTGATGAACAGGCTACCATTGGCATTGATTTTCTATCAAAAACCATGTATCTTGAAGACAGAACTATTCGTTTGCAGTTGTGGTTAGATCCATCACCTTAACAAAGTGCAATTTTGTTCTTGTTCTGAGAAATACAATATGCGTAATCCTTGGACACGAATCCTGCACTGAATTCTTGATTCACTAGCGGGGCTATATGTATTCAGTTCATCGTGCAAAGGATTAATAATGAATGGTTATTTGCATATAGATACCATTACCATGACATATGTGACAATGCAATATTGCGCTCCAAGGAGATGGAACTTATATGATGTGAAACAGAAAAAATAATGCTGTGGTCATCTAGGATCAGTTTTACAATTGAATACATGCGTAAATTTTATTATGGCATAAGCTTTGTATTGAGTAGAATGAATGGCAATTCATTGAAGGATGATAAATCAAGAGTTCACGCGGCACTGCCTTGTGAAGGATAGGTATTCTTAAAAGTGCTAGAAATGGAGATGTGCACATTGGTAGATGTCAGGGTCCATATTACTGTCACTATTTTCATGAATATGATTGCAATATTTGTGCATAAGCCACACGACATATGCACATGTACCTATTTTTTTGTAGATATAGTTATGTAAACATGTGCATGTATTATTTATCCTGATTTTTTTATGTTTGTGTGGTTTACTATTTCTCCTTTGTGGATGGTTGACTCTCTGCTAATCTCTATGCTTGCAGGGATACAGCTGGACAGGAAAGATTCAGAAGCCTCATTCCAAGTTACATTAGAGATTCCTCAGTTGCTGTCATTGTATTTGATGTTGCAAGTATGCAGTTTTTAAAGCAATATCATCATCGTGATTGTTTGCTTATTGCCTTGTCATCTATCCATCTTAAGTAAATTTGTACTTCAAGAGATCAAGTAAATTCACCTATCTTGTTGTTAATTCCCTGATTGGCATGTTGGTTTTGTGAAGTCATAAACTGTTTGGTTATGTGCTTGTATTGTAATTCAGTCTCATTGGTTTTTTCCCCCTCTTATACACATTAAACTAACTTCCAAACTATTTGTTAGGAATAAGGCATTCATGTTTCGTGGACTTTTCCTAACTCAATAGTCCATGTTTCAGGTCGGCAATCTTTCCTGAACACTTCAAAATGGATTGAAGAGGTTCGCACTGAGAGGGGCAGCGATGTCATCATTGTCCTTGTTGGGAACAAAACTGACCTTGTGGAGAAGAGGTGAATGTTTAATGGCACTAGATTGTTAAGAATTGCCATGATCAGTGTGGCTTGTTTATGATGCTTTGTGTCTACACTGGGTCACAATCTCACAAACACACACAAGTAAAAGCACTGTTTCTGAAATTACTTTCTACTGGCCCACCATGTTCTATTTGATCTTAGCCACTCATTTTGGCTTGTAAATCTGTGGTCGGAACAAATACTGACAGATCTGAATTATTTGCTGTTTTCCCTTTCTGCAGTTTGATCAATTAAGTCTTTGATTTTTCTTGCCTTGTGTCCACTAACATTTTGTTCCGTGGATGATTTGGCAGGCAAGTTTCTATAGAAGAAGGAGAAGCTAAAGCTCGTGACCTTAACGTCATGTTTATCGAAACTAGTGCAAAAGCTGGTTTTAATATCAAGGTTTGTTCTCTAGCTCATGCTCTCCCTCTATACTACGTCCTGGTGATGTTGAGTTTTTCATTAGCCTAAAATGAACACAATCATTCTGCCTTGTATCTTCTATGAGTTAATGGCCAATGCTCTCCAAGAAGAGGGTAAAAGGAGAGAAAAAAGAAAGAAAGTTCAGAGCCAAATGAAAAATCAGATGCAGGTCCATCGCATGCCTTTTCCTTTTCAATCTATTGAGGGTAGATTAAGAGCATGATATTGTTTTTTCCATTACCTTTGTGATCATGACATTTTTAATTCCTCACGAAGTTGTGCAAAGGGTTCTATGTCTCTTCTCTGCCTTGTTTTGCTTCAGTGAACCTATTAGAAAGTAGGCTTGAATAGAAATTACTTTGCTGGCCAGTTAATTATTCTCTTTTGAATAAAAGAACTATTCTCCAAACCTGGCTTTGGATTTGCTTAAGTTACAAGATCATGCTCTTTGATTCTAATTACATATTTTCATAACTTTTTCCCTCTGTTCTGAAGTCTCAACCGGACATGGTCCCAATGTCTACCTTGTCTAATGGAAGGGATCTTTACATGTCTGGGATATTTAAGAGAGGAAGGAAATCTGATGGATGGACTTCCCATCTTTCAGTTAGCCATCTCTTGAAGGTGTCCATCGTTGCCCAATAATATGCATTTAATGGTTATTTGAGCTACATCTGGACTCCACACCCCTATATGCTCCAATACTGTCAATTAATTTGCTTAAGCTCTTACAAGATCGTGCTCTTTGATTTAAATAACTTTTTCCCTCTGTTCTGAAGTCTCAACCGGACATAGTCCAGATGTCTACCTTGTCTAATGGTAGGGATCTTTACATGTCTGGGATATCAAAGAGAAGAAAGGAAATCTGATAGGTGGGCTTCCCATGTTTCAGTTAGCCATCTCTTGAAGGTGTCCATCGTTGCCCAATAATATGCATTTAATGGTTATTTGAGCTACATCTGGACTCCACAACCCAGACCTTCCCCTCCCCCGGCGCCCCCCACCCCACCCCCACAAAAAATTTTTTGGATCCAATGCCTTATTGTCCTTTGACGTGGCTGCTGTTTTTTTATTCAGAATGTATTGGTTTCCATATTTATTTACTTTTGGTAATTTGTCTCTTACTTCATCGATGAAATTTTGTGCAGCCATTGTTTCGAAAAATCGCTGCAGCCTTACCAGGAATGGAGGCACTTTCTTCAACAAAGCAAGAGGACATGGTTGATGTGAACCTAAAGTCTTCCGGTGGAGCTTCATCCCAGACACAGCCTCAGGCAGGGGGATGTGCTTGTTGATACCTTGAAACTCTTAACCATTGGTACGATTGTCCCTGTTGGAACAATATTTCACTAATATGTAAATGACTGACTGACTTATTTCTGTCCTTTTCCTCTTCTATTTGCCGTCCTATTTGGGAAGCATTTCCTCTGTGCCTGGGGAACTCTTTGGTAAAACTTGAGTGGTTGAAAACTAGGACTAGAAAGATTCGTGGTTGGGATATTCTTGTATTTCATAGGTTGGTTATAGGGTATGCAGTGGAATTACAGTTTTCAATGGACTTCTCTTTCTTTGTTATGTCAAAGGACCTAATAATATTCTCCGTGCAACACATGCATATTGTAGTTATGATTTCTTCCTCCTCTGAGTTCAGCAACTTGATGGCCTGATGAGTCTGTGGCGGATATCAACGGCACTCCCCCCTCCCAAAAGTCTCAATTGTGATTTTAATTATGTGTGCTCTTTGACCAGGTTAAAATTATGATCGTCATTGAAGTTGTCAGGAACGAACCTGGCCGTGCACTATAGGACCAAGCTAATGTTTTAGCTTTTAAAATAAGATTTGGCCGACATACAATAGGCGACATGTTTGTGGTCATTCAGAGCATTCATGTGTGTATTTTTATTGCTGTTGGGGCATGTAAAACTGCTGCAAATATAACAGTGCAGCATAATTTTGTCAGCCTGAGAGATTTACTCAAATGACCATGAGCAAGGAAAGGCTAGGTCGCTAAAAGCTGGCAAGTTCGAGGATAATTGCTAGCTCGATCGAGCCGCCCGTAATCAAAGCAAGGAGTTGGGAAATTTTGTTTTGATAGACATAGATGGGTGATGTATTTGCGTTGTGAAAAGAGAACATCATCACTACCAAAGTGGTTGGTGACCGTTGAAAACTGAAGTATATAGTTCTAAACAATCCGCAAGCCAAGGCAAGGAGGTCAAAACTCAGAAGTTCCGGAAGTGTGTTTGTTTAGATGATTGTTTTTACATTTGAAATAATCACAGCAAAATAAATATTTGATAAGATTAAAAATAAAAAAAATTTTTAATGGCGCTCGGTACATTTCATATTTAAAATACAGGTTTTGTCTAAGTAACTTTTAGCTGTTTTTTTTTTATTGTATATTTTTTTAAGTGAATAATATGAGTAAATTTGCATCATTCACATGGACAAAAAATATATTTTTTAAAAAGTATAGTGAATTATAAATTTTTTTGTACTATTTATTTTTTAAAATGAATAATACAAGTAATTTTTAATTCATTTGTACTATCCACATAAATAATTTTAAAAAAAAAGTGAAGTGAATTATAAATTTACTAACACTATTTATTTTTTTAAGTGAACAGTGAGAATGAATTTTAATTTACTTGTATTTTTCATGTTGATATGAATAGTATTTTTTGAAAAACTAGTTTGAAATGAATTAAATTCACTTGCTAGTTTTTTTTTAAAAAGCAATGTAGAGTGAATTAAATTAACTATAGTTCTTGTCAAATAAATTTTGTACGTAATGGAATTATAGATGATTCAGTAAAATAATAAAAAATATTTTATATAAATTATTATTTATTTCATGATGTAAAAATAGTAATTAAATTTATAATATTTAAATTTAAAATTATTAATATTAATATGTTTTTTTTACTTATTTTATAACCTCAATTTAAGAAGAATTTTTAAATAAACACATTAAATTATTTTTATTCAACTTTAATTTTAACCATAGTTTTAATCAAATATATATAAATATTAAATTAATTTTAATTAAAAATAATTTTTATCAAATAATTTTTTAAAATTATAATTATAAAAATTATCATAATACCAAATATAACAAATAAATGACTGTTGAAACAGTAGTGTTTGCGTTTTCCAGAGCTAGTTCCGTGCCAGCTATTTCGAGTCCATTAAGGTTTGTAGCGTGGCTGACAGGAACTGGTCGGAGAGAACTTAAACTAAAGTCACGGAATCCTCTGCGCACTTTTTGGAGTTTCGGTTTGTCGTATCTTTGGTTGAAGGGTCAAGGGTTGAAATGCTACTGCCAGGAGTAGGAGTTGCTAAGGAGAGGAAGCGAAGAACAAAGGAAGAGAAAACGTGCTTCGTTTTGATCTCTACCTTGCTTTAGTCGGTTTATCTTGTTTATACAACAAGTAAATGGTTTTAAGCTTCCGATTGAGACACGTTACATGATTCCTCCGTGCTGATAAAAACATTAACATTAACGAAAACTCTAAATTACGGGAAATCACTGTACATTCTCACATGGATTACTATTCACTTTCACGAAATTATGATTTTACCTTTGAAATAAAATGAGGATGCTAATTTAATCTTTTCTAATAACTCGTTAATTATCTAAGGATTGTTCTAGATTACATGCGTCTTTTCACTTTTTTGAATAGATACGTTGATTAAGATAATTTTTTTATTTTTTAAAAAATAATTAAAAGATATTTTTTTCTCTAAATAAAAAAGAATTAAGTCATTAGCCCACAAACATTTTCATCTTTTCACATCATTTTTTTTTTTAATTTCATATCTTGTGATAGGGTGTTTTAGTCTTTTAACAACGATCTATTAGTTTTTTAATTTAAAAAGTTGCCAGTACATACTGTTAACACTTCAGTATACGAGCAACTCTCGACAGCTACAATTATTTTTTTATTGTATCATTAAAAGCATTTTTGCATCCTCTTGCTCTAAGCCCGACAGTTGTTAGCGACAAATAAATGGTTTTTAGCTGTGGTTGCTGTTTTTTCCTTCCTTTCTCTGTCATCCCCTGAAATCATGTCTTGTTCCTCTTTATTTTTAGTATTTTTATTTTATTTTTTATTATTTTTATTTTTATTTTTTTCATAGTATTTTTATAAAATTTTTGTTTATTTTCAATTTAGTTCTTTCATTTCAATTTTTTTTTGAATTTTAATTTTTGAATTAGTTTTTTTATTAAAATTTTATTAATTTTTAATTTCATCAATCAATTAAATTTTTTTCCTAACTTCATCATTCAGTATTTGCTTTACTGAGAATTGAGTTTTCTAGTTTTTATTTATTTATAATGTTTTTGGTTTAATGAACTGAATTACAAGTTTAAAAAATTAAAATAGATTAACATCTTTTTTTATCTCAATCTCTTTTCTGATTTCTTTGTTTAGTATAATTTTTTTTATTTTTAAATATTTTGATACCTTTCTTAATAATTTTTTAATTTATATTTTAATTAATATCCCTTCTCTATGATTTTTTATCTTGCTTATTTAGGCATTTTTAAATAAAGTTTTTTTTTAATTTTTGAAGATATTATTTTGATTGATTTATAATTTTTTTATATATTTTATATAAATGAACTTTATTTCTAAAAAAAATATATATTTGTTTTTAAATAATATTTATAATTACTCGACATTATTTTTTTTATTCTAATTGTTTATTTCAATTGATGCCCTTTTTCTAAATAATTTTCTAATGATTTTGATATTCATGTCTCAATTAGTATTTCTCCTCTAATTCCAATGCATATAGAGTCATGATGGTTTTGACAAGCCTTAAGGGTAAATGTTTTAGTATAAGCTTTATTTTTTAACTACTTACCTCGAACAACATGGTCGAATACCAAGAACTATTGGCTAGTCTTAACTTAGCCAAGGCTCTCAATGCATGTTTTCTTCAAATAAACAAGGACTCTCAACTCATAGCAAGGTAACGTCGAGAATAGTTTTGAAGTTTTAAAAATATTTTAAAAAATAATAACAATTACACTCCTAATTACTCGCGGGTGCATTTGACCTCGAGAAAGAGGGAAAAAATAATCTGTATCGCTATAGTTATATAAGAGGAAAATGATAGGTGAATCTTTTTTCTTTCAAAGCTAGCCAGTTAGAATCCAATATAATTGCCCAATGCTGTTTGAATAAAGGTGTTCAAGCATTAAATAGAAAGAGGAACTCGTGGCCATTATCTAAACCATACATGGAAAAGAAGAAGAAGAAGAAGATTAAACGGCTCTGATCAAGTATTAGTTGCTCACCGGAGAGTTCCTAGGAGATCAAAATTAGAGTGATCTGCTTAACAAGATAAGCAGCGGGTTTCCGTGTGGATGGTGTATTATAAAAAAGGTCCGTATCAACTTCTACGATGGTATTTTGGTTAATAGTGGGTTTTTTTATGTTAAAAAAATGTTTATGAAAAATATTTTTAAAAAAAGAAAAGTTATATAATTTTAAATTATTTTAATATATTGATATTAAAAATATATATTTTTAAATAAAATAAATATTATTTTCATATGTTTTTAAATAAAAAAACATTAAAAAAATACTATAATAGTCTAGGCAACAGCGCTATCCAGAAACCATGAAACGCGCCGCTTTGGACTCAGAACTAGAAAAGGACCTCTTTTAAAATTACTCTCTCTCTCTCTCTCTCTCTCTCCATTCTCAAATTCCTCTAGGCTCCCCCCAACCCCATCTCTTTTTCTCTCTGATAGCCAACCGACGCGTCACACCCCTTCGCCTGTGGCGGCCAACGCCTCTCTCCACCTTTTAATCCGGTAAGCGATCAACACCTTCTTCCTCGTGATTCAATAGATTGCATATTTTAGGGTTTGAATACTTTGATTTAGTTAGATTTTTGGGAATAGGTTAATTAACAGTTTTGTTTTTTGAAATCACAAGCCCTATTTTAGGTTTTTAACTGGAATTTCGAAAATTTTCATTAGTTTTTATTTATTCAATTCGTTTATCGCAGATCAACTTCTATATTTGAAGATGCCGGCGACAGCAGGAAGAGTTCGCATGCCGGCGAACAACAGGGTGCACAGTAGTGCAGCTCTGCAGACTCACGGTATATGGCAGAGTGCAATTGGGTATGACCCCTATGCACCTAACAAGGATGACTCCAAAAAATCATCCCAGGAGAAGTCCTCCACCGCTGAGCCTGAAGGTGAGAATGCTTATGCCAGCTTTCAGGGTCTCCTGGCGCTTGCCCGTATTACCTCATCCAATGCTGATGAGGCTCGTGGTGCTTGTAAGAGATGTGGTCGTGTAGGCCACCTTGCCTTTCAATGTAGGAATTTTGTTAGTGTTAAGGATGGTGATAAAGAGAAGGATGCGGAAGCAGTTCAGGCTGCGGTTTTGTCTGGGTTGGAGAAGATAAAAGGGAATGGGAAACGAGGGGTTCAGGGCGAGGAGAGCGACGATGACGAGGATGAGAGTGAGACTTCGGATTCTGAGGTGGATTCGGAGATTGAGAGGATTATTGCTGAAAGGTATGGTAAGAAGAAGAGTAGTACTCTGGGGAAGTCATCTAGGAAGAAGGAGGACTCTGATGACGATTGTTCAGATTCTGGGAGGAAGAAGAGAGGAAGGTCGAAGAAAAGGAGGAGTAAGAAGAGAGGAAGTAGCGACTCAGAGGATGGGGATGAGGATAGGAGGAAGAGGAGGAAGGAGAAGCGGAGGAAGAAGAACGAGTCATCAGATGAAGACGATGATCGGAAACGCCGTAAGAGGAAGAGTAGGAAGGAAAAGAGGAGAAGGAGAAGTCATCGGCATTCTGATGATTCTGATTCAGATGAGTATGAGCATTCTGGTCGAAGGCACAAGCAGAAGAGCAGGAAGGCATCATCTTTGTCTGATCCTGATGCCTCTGGCTCTGATGATCCTCGGGTGGGAAGAGATATAAAGCGTTCTGAGAAGAAGATCAGGAAACGCCATCATGAAGATGATGAATGATGTCTAGTTACGAAAGGTAACCACTCATTCTTTAAGTTCAAGTCAAACACTCTAATCGTTGTCTTTTTCGTTTATGCCTTTTCGATTTGACCCTGTGGGCAATATGCTTGGAAAAGCGTAAACACTCATTGTGTCTCTTGCTTTGCTGTCCCTTCTCTGCATTGTATCTGTCAACGCATATTTCTTATCTCATACTTTGTTAAGGTGGTTTGGGCACTTACTTCAGCGCTTGCTTTTTACTCGTGGCTGGATAGCATAATGCTATTATGTTCCTCCTGGCACGAGTTTCTGCGCAGTCGAACTGATAGTGTTAGAAGTTTGAGGTGCTTTTGGCTTTGGCAAGTTTTAATAGGTAGCATACAAATGTAATCAGCGAGTTGAGTGAAGCTTAAGTGGATGGAAATGGGGAGTTGAAATTTTCTTATTAGGCTGTAAATCAATATGTTATGGATACTGCCGTCTCATCAATGAAAAGTGTAGTGCATCTAATTTGATGGGAGGGACAGAGGGGGGGGGGGCGCATCACCATGTTACGTCCTGGCTCCTTCTTTTATTGCTTTGCCCTTTCATTTCAATCAAAGTTTCTGCCCAATCCAGCATCTCCTAAAGTTATTATTCGGTAATTTTTTTCCCTGTATTCCCCTCAAGTCTATAGTCACTTATCAGCCCTGCATTTTTAGATGACCTATGGTTACCAAAACAATTCCAATGAGTGTTTTCTTATCCCGAGGACTTGAAAGCCCTTCTCTTGGAATATAACAGCCTGTTTAGATGGGGTTTTAACGGCAAAACATGAAGGATAAGGGTGGAAAGATAGCTTTTAATCCAATTTTGGACAAGTTGGGCTGGAAAAAAAAAATAGAGGGGAGCCAATCGAATCAGAGACTCAAAAACATTTAATCAATCTTTACTGAATGTCTACTTTTCCCATGTAAAAATTTAGAACTTTGAATCTATTCATTCATCTATTTGGTTTCATGATTTAAGATACTATTTTTCACGAGCAAACTATATTGAATTTCAGGATGAAGACTGCTTTGGAAAAAGGATCTACTCAATTGCATATCGTAAAAAAAATTCCGTTTTGCAGTACCATGGAGATGGTGATTGTCTACAAGATTCCAGGTATAAGTCAGCTGCGGTGGACGGACTGGAGCGCTGTTAATTTGTTGTCTTTGCTATCCGAGTATGCGAATATTTATCTATTCTAGATGTTTAAAATATATATATATATATATATATATATATATGAATGTTTAGAGACTTGTATTCTAGGCATGCTGTGTTGCTGTGTTGTTCCCGTAAAAGCACCATTTTCAGTTTAGCTTGATGCACAGTAAACAACGCAGAAAACCAGTTGCATGATTTTCCTTGCTATTGTTTTTTTTTGGAAATGTATTAAAATAATTTAAAACAAAAACAAATTGATTTTTTATATTACGCAATAATAAGCTACCCCCCTCTCCTTGAAGGGGCTGCTAAAAACTTTGAGATAAATTGAAAATTTCAGAACTTTAAGGGTTCTGTAACCAATCCCAAAACAAGACCTCGGAAGATTCATTTAATTCTAAGAATAGACAGTGATCTACTTGTTCTCTTTCACCTAGTTTACATAATTACTAGCTTTATTGCCCCCTTTGCAGTGCACCAAAAGCATATAGCAATAAAACTTGGATAAAACCCAATATTAGTTGCACAGAAAAAGAAGAAAAGAAAGAAAACAGGTGACATGTGCGAGAACAAAATCATATATTATAGCAACTGAAGCACGAGAATAGGATAGGCTTTGGGAGAGATAGAAATTAAAATGATAAGGTAAAAAGACTAAGATAAGCTTTGGGAGAGATAGAAATTACTACAATATTTGTTGGACACAAGAAAATAGATTTTGAGATTTAGGACCCTTAAAACTATTTTTCTTAATTATTTTTATTTGCAGTAAAAAACATATTAAAAACCTTTATAAATATGTTTTCAAAATAAATATAGTTTTTAATCCCTTCAAAAATAAACAGATAACAAAACATTAACAACTCCAGTCTATTTTTTGTTGGCATTTTGAGACGTACTCCTCTAAAGAAGCTCAACCTATTAACACCCGGATCATCCGACACTTTCTCTCTCATCCGACAACTTATTAAGGATTAAAATGTTAAAATACCAAAATGGAATACCAAGGACTAAGCAATAGATACAATGAAAATAATAGGGAATAAATTGAAATTTTCTATGCCAGTATCAAAATGGAATTTGCTTTGTTTTGTTTGTTAAAAAATTTCATTTTTAGCTGCAAGTAAATCTTATTTTGCAATATTTTTTCTTCAATTCATTACCAAAATATCCCTAAACATTTTGTGTGTGCAAGAAGATTCAAATTAAAAAAACCATGTTAATGTAACTTGGGATGATGAAATTGCAATTAAAAAAGTTTGATGATCGAAACATAAAAGAAAAATCTTGTCATAGTTCATGTAAACAATAACAATCCTATTTTTTTTAGTGCATGCTCGTCAAATTAAAAGTATCTTTAATGTAAAAAAAAATACAAATGTTGTCAACATGTTTTCTAGCATAAAAGAATTAATTGTGAAATAAGAAATTGATACATATTTTTAATAACATAAATTGAGAAATATTTACACAAATAAATACTAAAAATAGTTAATAATGCTAACTAAAGACTAGGATAAGAAGTTGAAAATAAATATGGATTAAGATATCTATCTTTGCATTGAGCCTTTCAAAAAAAATAATTATTTGATAATAATTTTTCTAAGAATAGTAATAATTCAAATTTTAATTAAATAGAATAATTTGATAGTATAATTTCTCATTTTTTTATTAATATCTCTCTTTTTTATAAAAATCTAATTTATGTTTTTTTTTTTAAAAAGTCAAGTAATAAGAACAAATGTCAAAAAGAATTTGGGTAAATTGAAGTAAGGATAAGAAAAGGTATTTATCTAATTAAAACAATTTTATCTCATTAAAGTGCTTGATTTTTTTTTTTTTGGCAATTTTACACCATAATATTTGTTTTGTATACAACATCTTGTCAGGATCATAATCACATTACGGACTAGAATTCTAAACTCTTTGGAAATGCTATTAAAGCACCCTAGCCTGACCATGTTGACATCAATATCCCTTGTCCTAGCTTTTCTTGTAACGGATTTCAAATCAAATTGATTATAATTTTTTTATGTGATATACTCAATTTAATGGTTAAAGAATATCCCTGTTAATTTAGTCAAGATTCAGCTTAACTTTTAAAAAATATCAAGATAATGTTATTTTAACTTTTTTTCTTAATATTAAGATGAAATGACTTGATTAATTTGAGTTAACTTGTTAAATTCTTGGTCAAAATTGTGAACTTGATTGAATTTTTATTTTTATTTAATTATAAAATAATAAAAATAAATATATACGGGAAAATCATGAAAAAAAAGAGTCATGAAGGATGTACAAAAAGAGTGCATAATAATATAATAAAAACAGTGTTCCAGTCTTGTCTATAAAAGTAAAAAAAAATGGTATTCAAAAGAATAACATTAAAAAAAAAAAAGNGAGTGCATAATAATATAATAAAAACAGTGTTCCAGTCTTGTCTATAAAAGTAAAAAAAAAATGGTATTCAAAAGAATAACATTAAAAAAAAAAAAGCTTTTAGATCTAACTGGGCTAGTGTATCTGGCTAATTACTGAAACTATTCAAAAAAAAGTTAGATGTCTGAGTTATAAAATTAGACCTACGTGATTGGTTATCATTTTAAAAAAAAAAAATAGATAAATTATATGTCATCTGATAACATAATGACCATCTACTTTTTGAATTCATCAAAACTATTTTCACCACTTTTATATAAAAATATCCGAGAAATAACCCATAAACCTTAATAAACTCATATTTAAACTAAAAAATTAATATGTCAAAAATATATAAAAAAGAAATTCAATCCTTTATCTTCCCTTTTCAATAACATGATGGGTAAAAATCAAATAAACAGAACTCCTATAGTCTATAGAACTTATTAATTAAGACCAATATCAACTTTTTTGGTTACTAGAATATAGACAACCTACCAATTTTTTTTTGTTATTTTTTAATTACATTTTATTCCTATAAAATTGAGGAGTTAAAATATAAAATAAATAAAGTATAAGATCAAGATGTCAAAACCTAAAAACCATGATAAAAGATGAAGGAACTATGGGTGCCAAAATTTTAAAATCCACACTTCATGAATCATGAAAAAAAAAACTGCTTTTTTGTTTTGGTGTCAAAAAATTTTCTCCACGTTTTCAATTTGTTTTAATAAGTAATTGATTTTGCCTTGTTAAACAAAATATTAACTTAATCTCAAAATATTTTTTAGATATTATGAAAACATCATAGCAAGCTAATACAAAAAAATTATCAAGTCTAATTTTCAATGAATACAATATTAGATAATAATATTAAAAACAAAACAAATCAAGAGTAGAAAATGCTATAAATACAAAAAAAAATGTTCCAAATCACAATGTTTGTTTTTCTACGTGGGTATATAATGTTTTCCTTCACCTTTTTGTATTGTTTTATAGTATCAAGAAACCTTAATCTCGCTTCAAGCTATAACTTAGTATAAATTAAATTACAAAATTTTTAATTATATTCCAAACATGACATATACTATATAACATCATCTTGAATCTATCCATTGTTGATGATAAAATTCTTTTAATGTACCTCATTAAAATAAAGTTAAACCTGTATATACCTTGAAAAATAATTTTAACATCAAATCATGATCAATTTTTCTTTTGTTCCCCACAATTTATTAACTTGTAAAAAACAATCACGAGATAAATTATTCATTAATAACTTGGCCTAGTGGATTAATATGATGACTCGTTATTCCATTGCCTGGTGTAAGCTAGGTTGGTGGAAAAAATTATTTTTTAAATCAAAATAGTGTTTCTTTGGCTTTTTTAGGTTAAAAAAGTAAAAAAATTGTATTAAACCATGTCAGTCTTCTAACTCCTGATCAGAGCCTTTGATCAGTTGTTATAACTAAAGATGGATCGAAATTGTTTCTTAATGCTTTTTTGAAAAAATATATTTAGCAAGCATTTATAAAGTGGATATAATATTTAACTATCATTAATAATGGATAAATTAGGGAGTGATATTGTTTTATATTCATTATACTTGATGCATAATTCATAAAATAAATAAAAAAATAAAAAATGGTTTTCCTAGATTCCTAGTTATAAGACCTTGCCTAGCATGGAAGGCTAATATGATGACCTGCGTTCTCAAGACTTGATATAAGCCGAGTTGGTGAAAAAATATATATTTTTTTAATTGAAATAATATTATTTCTAACCTTTTCTTTTAAAAAAAATGTTAGATTGAACTAGGTCACCCTTGTAACTTATAACCTGAACTTTAAATTAACTCTTATAGCCACAAGCAAACTATGGTTTGTTTAGATATTTTTAATAAAAACATCTAACTAGGATAAGTAAAATGGTTATAATATCTAATTATCATTAACAATAAATAAACCAAAAAGTGATATTGTCTTATATTTATTATACTTTATGCAAATTTGATAAAATAAAAAAAAGTTAGAGATACGAGTAACAGTAGAATAATTAATATTTTGGAATTAAATAAAGTTTTTTTTAAATATTAACACAAACCAATTAAGGAGGGGAATTCATTGCTACTCGTCTCAAAAAACACTTGAGCAATGCTTTTTGATTTTTTCCTGAGATTTTTTTAAATTTATTATTTAATATTAAAATTTCTTATCTCAGCATTATGATCCATTTTAAGACTCAATATTCTCGCACAATTCACTTTAACAATGTTTTTTTTTTCAGTTTAGTATTTTTTTTTAAATTTTATATTTAACGTTGAGTTTACTTGTCTTAATTTTATAACTTGGATCACAAGCTTGGTATGTTAACTTGAGTTTTCTTTCTACTTTTCTAGTGAAAGTTTTTTTCCTCGATCTTATTCCTTATTACGTGGTTGATTTGGAATTAAATATTTATATTTTTTATTCACTTTTTATGAGGTTACCGTAATTTCATTATATAAGTTACAAGTTTAATAGGCTAATTTGACTCTTTTTTTTAATTGATATTTTTTTTTTAATTTCATCGTTCAATATTGTGTTGATTGAGAATTGGGCCTTATAATTTGTTTTATTTTTCTTTATACTGGGTTATCTCAGTTACATGATCTAAATTGTTGATTTAGCATATCAATTTAAGTTGTCTCAAATTGTTTGTTTTTTTTATTTTTTTAATTATATATATTTTTTTAGTTTTTATTTTTCAATGTTGTGTTGATTATGAATTAAGTTTTATGATTTACTTTAATTTGTTTTTTGTGGGGTTAACTTAGTTTCATGATCCAAGTTATAGATTCAACAATTAACCTAAATTGACTCGAGTCAATTAAATATGTTTATCTCTTAATATTTTTTTAATTTTTATCTTGTTTTTTTAGTGAAACTATATTTTTTAGACCTGTGAAGTTGATCAGATTATACCAAGTCAATCCTTTCATGATTTAACATTTTTTTCTAATAAAAAATACATTATTAATAATTCAATATTTTTTAATGCTAAGGAAAAAATGTTATGACCAATAGCATAATGCGCCCAATGATGTTACTTTTTAAAAACAAAAGGCTCTTGTTGGAGTGATTATTATTGATTTGTTTCATATTTGTCAAATATGATCCAAGATATATAATGTATATTTATATTCAAATCAACTTATGCATCGTCAAGTTAATTTCAAAACGGTATTATTTCTAGAAAAAAAATCATTGGAATTGACACAAGAGGTCTCTCTCAAGCTTTATTAATTGACTATTTGGCCACCCAAGTTTAATGAAGTAAATGTTTGAAACCACTAAAAGAAATTAGTCTAAACCGGGCTTTATATTTTTTTTTAAATTGATGTGATTATTTGGACTAGTTTGTGCATAATTTAATCAATCCCATAACTTTTTAAGTTAATAACTTTGAAGCTCCGGTAACTCTAAAATTTATAAAATTTAAATTAATAATCTTTAAAAAATAAATCCAACAACTAACGAGTGAAGTTACATATCATGTTAATACCAGATTTAACATCCATGGCCTGTATTAAATCACATTTCTATTGCAATTTGAACCAACCAAGTACTGCCTATTTGTTTGAAATAATAATAAAAAATATATTTTTAGGTTAAAAGTGAACGGTGCAAATGTTAACGAGGTTAACAGGGCAGGGATTTTTTGCGGGTTGCTTGGAAATAGAATAATACTCTAATTTCTTGAAAAGTTGGAGCCACGAAAGGAAAACTGGGATATTTTATTCAAATATAATTTTTCTTCATCCAAAAAACTGAAAATATTCCGAGTTTGAAAAGCATATTTTATAATTTTTCACATTTTGTTTACATGTTTTCACTGTTTTTTCTTATGAAAAAAAATGAACAATGCAATTTTGTTTTATATTTTATACACAGACATTTTTAGCAATGCAAAACACTAATTGTTTTTTTTTTTATATATATTTCATACTTGGTTGGTGTCATGAATTTATTTTTATTATAAATTTAATATAAATATCTATTTTTTAATTAACAAGTATAATTTTTTCATAGTAACTTTTGGTTTAAATAAAAAATTATCATGTTATAATTAAACCATCATAAATTAAAATTTTAAAATATTATTATAGTTTATTATTTCAATTTTTTTATAGAAAATAGTTGTAATTTTTATTTTTTCAAAAACATTTTTCTTTATTTTTGAATAGCAAACATATTTTTGAGTTTTTTTTATTGCAAATGAAAGGGTAATACAAAACTGAAAATGAAATAGAAAAATGGCTATAACCTATAAACAGACTATTAGGCCTCATTTATTTCTTGAAATTTTTTTTTATAACCTATAAAAGAAAAATTGGTATTTTTAAAATTACTTTTTAAATTTTTTAATATTCTTTTATCATTAAAATTATTGGTTAATAAAAAAAATTTACAGTTAGAGAAAATTTTTGTATAGTTTTCATATTTTTTTTAATTTTAGATGGAATATATTTTTTAAAAGTTATGAAAAAATTAAAAATATCATATTATTTATTGATTATATCAAATTTAATTGCTGATCTTTTGATTTTTATATATTTTATCTTGAATCCTTTATTTATTTATTTTTCAATTTCATTCCTTAGATTTTAATTTTTTTATTTATTTTTATCCTTATTCATTTAATTATTATTTATTTTTCTCTCTATAATTTGGTTTATATTCTTTTGATTGCTACTTGTTTTATATGAAATAATTTATAAAATTAATTTTTTTAATTTTTTATCTATCAAATTTAGTTTTATTTATTTTAATTATTATTTATTTTATTTAAAATAATTTATAAAATTAGTTTTTTAATTTTATTTTTCTTTAACTTTATCGTATGAGAATTTTGGTTTTTATTTTTTAATAAACTTGAAAAAAATTAAAAAAATATTTCAATATATTTTTTAATAAAAAATACCTTGAAAAAACAACTATTACAATTATCACAATATTAAAAAAGTTCTAGACAACAATCATACGTTACTCTATAATAATATTAAGGTAATGTTTAATGTTATAGTAGTTTTTTTAATATTTTTTATTTGATTTTAATATATTAAAAAAATATAAAAATATAAAAAAATTAATTTGAATAAAAAATTCAAAAAATTCGAAGAAAAAAAAAATCTGCCCAACTACTCCACAACGTCGCATGAAGTCACAGTAATTAGCCCCTTTTCTGTACAAGTCCCACGCGCTCCGGCTCAGTACGGCAATCGTATTGCCTCATCCAAAGTCCAACCCACTTATTCCCCAAATCTCCCATCTCATGTGCCCTTTACCTAAAGATCCCACCCTCCTCATCCCAATTAAACCAGCGCGTGTAGCGCCTCGTTTCACTTTCTCCTCCTCCCTGAAACACCCGAATAAAAACTCTCCTCTCCTATTCATCCCCATTTCGCATTTGGCTCTCCAAACCCTAACAAAAAAAAAAAAGCCTAATCGGATCAAAATCCCTGATAATCTCAATGGATGCCCAAGACAACAGCCTGTACGAAACAGCGTCGCAGCCAGACACAGCAACAGACGCCTACACCTTCCTTGAATTCAACACACAAGGCGAATCCGATTTTGACTACCCCGAATTCCGCTCTCCGGTGAACTGGCCCACTCCTTCAGACTCGCTTGCCGCCACATCCTCCTCCGTAGACCCTACCTCATCCGAACACCGTGCCGCCGCTTCCAATTCCGATCACCACTCTGATTCGCCTGCTGCGTCAAAATCTGCTGCGCGGGGAGGAGCGAATAGTGGGACCCATGGGGTGGTGGAGGGGTTAGTGGCGAGTATGGGAGGGTTGAATTTTGAAGAGACGGGAGATGATGATGGGTATGATTTTGGGAAAGGGGATTTTACGGAGCACGCGTGTAGGTACTGTGGGGTTTCGAATCCTGCTTGTGTAGTAAGGTGTAATGTGCCGTCCTGTAGAAAGTGGTTTTGTAATTCGAGAGGGAATACCTCTGGTTCGCATATTGTTAATCATCTGGTGAGTGTGGTTTGTGCGTTTCTGTTTTTTTATTCTTGGGATTGAAATTGGAGTGATTACTGATTAGGCTGTAGCTTGTAGAACATGTTATTCTTGAATATAAAGGATGCTAAGAATGAAAATATGAGTTCTCAGAGTGAGTTAAACTTTAAATTTGGCTCCATTTAGTTTTGTGCGGTATTTTGTTTTGAATTTGGGCAATTTATTTGGACTTTTTTTATAGGGTAGGGGGGATGTTGGCCAAGTAGGGAAGTGCTGAATCGCATTGGGTTTTGCTCTTTTTAGAATTTAATTGAAATTGAAGTGATTAGTTTTTAATAAATGTTGAGCTGTTAAAGAAAATCCATTATATGGAAATATGTGAAGAATGGAAATGCAAGATGCTAGGATTGAAGAGTTTCAGGTTGCTTTGGTCTTTCCTTACGAGGGGTCCAGTAATTAGGTAATCTCACTTAGTATTTAGACTTAAAAATATGCGAAAGGGCAATGGTATGACACAAAAATGTTATTTTATTTGACAACTGCAGCTAGATGTTAATTACGCTGAATCATGACTGGAGATTTAAACTCAACTGAATATATTTTAGAAGTCTCAAGGAAGCTAGTAATGTTGCATTGGTTTTGGTTTCTAGATCATGATGACCATCACACTTGGGATTCTAATTTTGCAAATGTCCTATAGCATTTCAGTGCTGTACTTCAGAATGTATTTGTCACCCCATGCCCCCATGCTATGTATTTTCACTGTCTGCAAAATTGAATCCGAACAGTTAAATTTGCCATTCCCTATTTCCTGTCAGCTTCTTAGTTGAATTTAGCATGGAGGCAATTTTTAACATTGCTTTTGAATTGAGTTTTATTTTATTGGAACTTCTTTTAGGTTCGAGCAAAGCATAAAGAGGTCTGTCTCCATAAAGACAGCCCTCTGGGAGAAACAATTCTTGAGTGCTACAACTGTGGTTGCCGAAATGTGTTTCTCCTTGGATTTATATCAGCCAAGACAGAAAGTGTTGTTGTCCTCCTCTGTAGGGAACCTTGCTTGAATGTTAATGCACTGAAGGACATGAACTGGGACCTGAGCCAGTGGTGCCCTCTAATTGATGATAGGTGTTTTCTACAGTGGCTTGTGAAGGTTGGTAGTTTCCTATTCATCAGTAAAGGGTTCTATTATTTCTAGAACATCATTATATGTTGTATTTTGCAGATCCCATCTGAACAGGAGCAGTTGAGGGCACGCCAAATTAGTGCTCAACAAATAAATAAAGTAGAAGAACTTTGGAAAACAAATCCTGATGCCACCCTTGAAGATCTTGAGAAGCCTGGTGTTGATGATGAACCTCAGCCTGTAGCATTGAAGTATGAAGATGCATATCAGGTGCCTGCTTTAATGATAGTTGTTAAATTAGGTTTGATATGTAACATGAAATACAATAATTCAATTATGGCTCTCTGCAGATGAGTTGACAATTTCTTTTTTTTGCAGTATCAAAATGTATTTGCTCCACTTATTAAGCTTGAAGCTGACTATGATAAAGTATGCACCTCCTCTTTTCCTAATCCTTTTTAGGTTTTATTGTTCTCACCTTAAAATCCATCTCCAACACTTCAAAAGATTAAGCAGCTTCTTATAATGCTATTTTCCTGTAGATGATGAAAGAGTCTCAAAGCAAGGATAATGTCACTATTCGATGGGATATTGGCCTTAACAAGAAGCGTGTTGCATATTTTGTATTTCCAAAGGTGCTTACTCTTTTGCTTTTGCTCTTTCATTTTTTAAATTTTATTGCCAATTGCGACATCTTCCCCCTTCTATTTCTCCTAGTTGTTTAGAAATGTTGAGCATAGTGTAATGTATTACTTACCTGCTTGTTTAGAAACATGGGTCTGAGTTTAGTTTATTACTCTCTTTTCTTTTTCTGCCTTGTGCTGCTTCATTTCTGTTGTTTGCATGCTTCTATCTGTATTGTCATTTCAAGGAAGTCGAACTGCTGATTTTATAGGAGGACAATGAGTTGCGCCTTGTACCTGGTGATGAGTTGCGACTGCGCTATTCTGGAGATGCAGCTCATCCAGCATGGCAATCAGTTGGGCACGTGGTATGCAGCTCTCTTCTGATATCAATGCTTGAAGTTTTAATTATTTTCAATTTAATCTGGTATTAATAGGTGATTTACATTCTCAAAGGAAGACAACACATGACTAAATGCTTCTAATGTTGGTATTAAGCTACTTCTCTATTATTTCAGATCAAGCTAACTGCACAAGAGGAGGTTGCACTTGAGCTTCGTGCTAGTCAGGTAGTTCTGATACTAATGTGCTTGATTTCTCACTTCTGATTTTCTTTAAGTTATGTTGACACTATTGCTTAATGTTGTTATTTGTATGAAGGGAGTTCCTGTTGATATGAGCCATGGTTTTAGTGTTGATTTTGTTTGGAAGAGTACAAGCTTTGACCGGATGCAGGGAGCAATGAAAACTTTTGCAGTGGATGAAACCAGTGTCAGTGGGTAGGTTGGCTGATTCAATTTTGTTTGCGCTTTTTTTATTTACTGTGACACAAGACAATGAGAACTGGATGTGAATCATGTTTTGGTTTATCTCATTTTTTTATTTTATTTGTCTCTATTTGAAGTAAGGCGGAGATTAGGTATGCTAGTAACATCTTATCATCTTATACAAACTAATGTTACTATTAGTGGGTAGTTATCATTTGCTTGTAATGTGCTACCACTGTGTATTTGTATATTAATACTGAGCTAGCATATCTCCTTGTTTTTCTGTTGTCTTGGTACTGTCTTGTGTATTGAACATGGATTGCTGTTTTTGAATGTCTTTAGTTTCCTTCTTCAGGTATATATACCATCACTTGTTGGGCCATGAGGTTGAGAATCAAACAGTTCGCAGTGCATTACCTCGGCGTTTTGGTGCACCTGGTCTCCCAGAGCTGAATGCATCACAAGTATGCTGTCTTGACTACCCATCCAATTTCCAAGTTTAAACTAGTTGAATGTTAATGCATCTTGTCTCAAACTAGGATCTTTCTGTTCAGACTAATGATTCCACCACTTGAAAATCTCTGGCTTCATGGTGTTGTTATGACAAGTCAGTAGCTTCTCAAATGCAGAGAACATAAGCTAACACTTTTGGGGGACATCTCAAGGATTGTTGGATATATATTGTTTTATGCACTTGAGGGCCATTTTGACATGGTTTTGATTTTTTGTTGCTTCTATTTCTGTTATCTTTTTTTTTTTTTTGGGGGGGGGGATCTTTCCTTTACTTTCTATCCACCAATTATTCTTGCACTGAAGATGTCTTTATTTGTGACCGGAACAAAAAAGGGTCATTGCCATGAACTGCATCATATTCGATGGTCTGATGCTTGTCCATGTTCTTTCATGGATTGATTTGCTGTGAACTAATCAATAACTTCCCTGATGCTTTCATGTGGGATAATTATGTGGATCCACCAATTATTCTTGCACTGAAGATGTCTTTATTTGTGACCAGAACAAACAAGGGTCATTGCCATGAACTGCATCATATTTGATGGTCTGATGCTTGTCCATGTTCTTTTACGGATTGATTTGTTGTGAACTAATCAAAATCTTCCCTGATGCTTTCATGTGGGATAATTATGTGGCTTATGATGAATGCCTTGCTGCAATGTTTTGATCTTAACTTAGCTGAGATGTTTCGGAATATTTGTGCTTCCATATCGGAATGCAAATTGTTGTCTTCACTCCTATTAACTTGTTATTTTTTTAACTATTTTAATGGAATTCCTTATTTAACTGTGTTGCTGTAAGTCATCCTAATCTTCCTCCACTTAACAGGTTCTTGCTGTGAAGAATGTCCTCCAGAAGCCTATAAGTTTGATTCAAGGTCCACCTGGAACAGGAAAAACTGTCACATCTGCCGCCATTGTATATCATATGGCTAAACAGGGACAAGGACAGGCAAGTTCTTTAAAATGCTTACTATCAGCTCATTCAGATACTTGACTGCATGCATGACTCAAGGTACTTCAACTCCTTTAGGTTTTGGTGTGTGCCCCAAGTAATGTAGCTGTAGATCAGCTAGCTGAGAAGATAAGTGCCACTGGCTTAAAGGTGAGATCACAAAGCCCTGCCTAATTACTAATTTCGTATAATTTTTTTCCTGCCACTCTGTTGTTGAGTATAAATTGATTCTTGTCATTTACGCTTACATTTGTTGAGCTTAAGTTTGAAATTTTGTTGTTGTATTTGTAATTAAAATGTTTTGTTAATATGGACAAACGAAGAAAGAGAATAAACCGCCCTCTGAAAGTACAGATATTGAGATCAAACTAGAAAGGCCTTCCAATCTTGGCAAATATTAGTCAAAGACACTCTTCTAGATACCAGCAGCAACAAGCGAGAAATGCTAAGGAAAATTATCCTACCCCACCTTGGCTGCTTTGAGAAGAAGTGACCTTTAATGGTAAAATCCAACGGAGAGCAACACAGCAACAAGCGAGAGATGCTTAGACAAATTATCCTCACCTTGGCTGCTTTGAGAAGAATTGACCTTTAATGGTAAAATCCAACGGGGAGTGACGTAGCACCTTCAAAAAGATTTTGCTTTCTGTGCCCTCCCAAAATTTAATAATTGGGTCTGCAAATCTGCACTCTACTCAATAACATCTGCCCCTCCAACTAGTTGCTCGTTAAGAAATAGTATTTTAATACTTTGCATATGTCCTGTTGGAGTAAACCTAGTTGCTAAGTGAAAATATCCGCAATCAGCTTAGGTTGAAAGGTGTGAAGTCCCTAACTTTGATAGAACTATTTTTTAGGAATCAACATCAAGAATGTAGAATCCATGTTTCCTTCGCTGATGAGATCATCTTTAGTCTTATCCCTGCAGGACTAGAAAAAGTTATATTGATACATTGAGACCAGGGGCCTTGTCCTTGTCCTTCTTCAAACCTCTTAATCCCATTTTCATCTGAACAAATTGCTGTCTGATACGTGGTTCTCTGACTTATACATTTGGAAATATTTCTTTTTGGGGCTGCATTTTATGATCTTGGAAAGGCAGTGAGGTTTTTACACCATTGGGCCTGTTTCTTCATCTCTGTTAGCGTGGATAAGTCCATGGCTAGCCATGTCCTTGAATTTTCTTTTGTTCCCTGATGGATGTTGAAGGCTCAAATTAAATTTTTGAAAAGGAAAACTGGTCCCTAAAAATATTTTCTGTTATTTTCATATTTTTTTCTTATCTTTTTTTGTTCCCTGATGATCTTTAGTTTATGAAGGATTAAATTAATATTTTGAAGAAGAAAACTAGTCCTAGGAATTGTTTACTGATTTTTTCATGTTTCTATGGAGTAACATGAAACACTTATTTGCTGATAGTATGTTATACTATCTGGGTGCTCAAATTAAATCTTTTGTAATGCCGGTCATTTAAACTAGCAAGTAAATGTATTTTGACATAATTTTGTTTTTCATGGATTGTATTTCCTCAACTAAGGTTGTTAGGCTATGTGCAAAATCAAGGGAAGCTGTTAGTTCTCCTGTTGAGCATCTCACCCTTCACTATCAGGTTTGTCAATTAGTAGAGTCCTGCCTTTCATTTTCCTTTTCTTTTCATGTGCGCACTTCTCAATTTTAGCTTTCCTGTTATAGATTCTAATTACTAGTGACTGGTACAGGTTAGACATCTAGACACTTCAGAGAAAAGTGAACTTCACAAGTTGCAACAGTTGAAAGATGAACAAGGTGTGTCCTTCCTCTTAAATATTTAAAATGGAATTCTTCATTATTAATTACAAGTTGCAAATGAGATGCTCATTTGTGAATTTGATTACCTCAACTTCTGCATAGAGTTGCACACCCCTACATTTTCATATGCATTCAAAGCATGTGGGATTATATGATTTGGGACCTTGTTGATTTGTCACTCAATCTTTAGAAGTTTATTTTATTCTTGCTAGTCTTAGGAATAACTATATTTGGCTTCTGGATTTGAGACTGATGCTACTAGAAATTGTACAAATAACTCTTCCCTGACAACATAATTTCTTTTGTACCTGGTGCTGTAGATTTGGTTTTGTTCTGGTTGGATGTGCCAGTCTTGATATACAGTTTTACAGTGGACTTCAGAGTGTATCCTAATACTGTTCTCATTCTTTCTTTCTTTCCCCTCTTGTCTGTTCCTATATCAACAGGAGAACTGTCCAGTAGTGATGAGAAAAAATACAAAGCTCTGAAACGAGCAACAGAAAGGGAAATTTCTCAAAGTGCTGATGTCATATGTTGCACTTGTGTTGGTGCTGGAGATCCTCGGTTGGCAAATTTTAGGTTTCGCCAGGTAGAAATGCATCTTATTTTTCTTCTGTTTTGTCTTCTTATCGTTTGTTTTTGCCCTCATCTTTTGTTGCTGAACTATTGGAAACTTACACTCTTTACCTTATTTTAGGTACTTATTGATGAGTCAACTCAGGCGACTGAACCAGAGTGTCTCATTCCTTTGGTACTTGGGGCGAAACAGGTATTCAAGATTTTTGACATGCCCATTTTACTATCAAATGCTTCAGTTCTGATGAGTAGTTATCTGCTAGGTTGTTTTTGTTGGTGACCATTGCCAGCTTGGTCCTGTCATTATGTGCAAGAAAGCTGCTCGTGCTGGGTTAGCTCAGTCTCTCTTTGAGCGCCTTGTTTTACTTGGTGTGAAACCAATTAGATTGCAGGTAATGTTATTTCAGTTATCTCTGTGTGTGGTCTGTTCATGTATTTATGGCTAGCACATTTATCCTGCTTGGAATGAAATGGTTGTTAGGAACTGCTTGTTATCAATTATAATTTAGTTACTTTGCACTGAATTTCATCTTTCTTTGTATCAAGGCTGATTTAATTTCTTTCATAGGATGCTGCTAAGCTGGTACTTATGTTTTCTTCTTTCATACTCCAGGTTCAATATCGCATGCACCCATCTCTTTCTGAATTTCCATCCAACAGCTTTTATGAAGGCACCCTGCAAAATGGTGTGACTGTTAATGAGAGACAGTCATCAGGCATTGATTTCCCTTGGCCTGTGCCAAATCGTCCAATGTTCTTTTATGTCCAGGTACGATATTTGCATATTGGTTATATTATATTACAATACTTTAAACAAAAAGGATAGTTACTTAGCTAGTGCATTTTTTGGGCTGATACAGTCTATAGGAATTGTGTGATATTCCCACCTGAGTAGTATCAGAAAGAAATTATGACAATATGCTAATATTGTTAACTTAAAAGAATTTTCCAGCAAGTTCTTTTAATGCACTACAAATCTCTGGTCTCCTTTTGTGTATATCCTGTTATATTTTTTCAAGGCTATGTTTTGTAACTCAATAGCTGTTCTTTAGATGGGACAAGAAGAGATAAGTGCCAGTGGGACATCCTATCTAAATCGTACCGAGGCTGCAAATGTTGAAAAAATTGTAACTACGTTTTTGAGGAGCGGTGTGGTCCCTAGTCAGGCATGTGTATCTTCTCTTCTTGCTTTCTTAGGTGCATTTCTTCTTTGCTTTACAATGTTTTGATTTTGTACAACATTTTACAGATTGGAGTGATAACACCTTACGAGGGACAGAGAGCATATATTGTGAATTATATGTCAAGAAATGGTGCCCTTAGGCAGCAACTATACAAGGAAATTGAGGTAATTCATAGCTTCTATTCTATGGGTCAAGATGCTGTTCAATATGTACTTGCAATTGCTACATGGTTTAGCATTTTTTTTCCAGGTTGCAAGTGTTGATTCATTTCAGGGAAGGGAAAAGGACTACATTATTTTGTCTTGTGTTAGGAGCAATGAACATCAGGTTGGTTTTCTATACCCTCCCAAATTCTATGGATCACAAAACTTATGTGGTTAATTTTAAGGGGTAGGCTGAATGTAGCTGTTCAACTCAGAGCCCGAGCTTTGAATCTTGATCTTGTTTTCTATTTTTTCAAGCCTTTTGGGTTGTGTGCTCATTTATTTATTGCACTCTTTTGTGCATGCTGTATCATCTTATCATGGCTTCAATCCTCATTTGTGCACGTGGACATGTAATGGAGACCATTATTAAATCCATTGTTGGTAATCACATGAATAAAAAAGACATTGTCTGGTCACATGACACTATCAAATTGTGGTATTAGAAGAGAGAATTCGGGTTTGTCCAGTCGTAGGACTATATCAAATTGTGGTTGTAGAAGGGAGAATTTGGGTGTGATCCTATCATTCAGCATTTAACCTTTTTGTTATGAGGTGCTCATCCCGAAGTTGCCCTCTTCCTCCTCCCCGTCACATGAATGCTAGAAGGTAGGGTCCTAGTTCTAACAAGACTCATGTGGAAGCACTTATTTGATGGGTTTGGTGCCATATATCTTTGAGTGGTCGTCAGAACTTGCTTGATAACATATGTGAAATATCCCTTCTGTGTAGGGAAGTGTCACATTATTGTACTAGACATTCCCCCCCCCCCACCCCCTCAATTTCAACTGTATCAAATGCTGACAGATACTGGTGTAGTTTTTAGACTTAATTTCCAGCCCATTCTTATTTTGTTCACCATCAAAGGTGTCTCTTGTGGTAGATAAAAAGGTTTTCTTTTATGATCGCATGCTTGACCACTGTCCCTTTCTCTAGGGTATTGGATTTCTTAATGATCCTCGGAGATTGAATGTAGCTCTAACCCGTGCTCGATATGGTATTGTCATCTTGGGAAACCCGAAAGTTCTAAGTAAGCAGCCTTTGTGGAATAGCTTATTAACTCACTACAAGGTATGTCTTCTCTACCTGTTGTGTTATGCTTTTTATGGAACTCTCATTTGCACAACTTTTTGCTATTACTGAAACATTTTTACTCTTCTGGTTGCTACAATTGTTTCACCAGGAACATGAGTGCTTGGTTGAAGGACCTTTGAATAACTTAAAGCAGAGTATGGTTCAATTTCAAAAGCCCAAAAAGGTACGGGGTTCAACTTTCTAGGAAAGGGCAGCATCATTGACTAAGGATAAATTTGCCCAAGTTTCCATTTTTGTGTTGTTTTTTTAGTCTTTTGTATCATGAAGTGCTTTTCCGGAATAAATATGAACTGATTGTGGTTGGCCATGTTTTCATACAGATTTATAACGATAGGAGGCTTTTCTTTGGTGGTGGACCTGGAATTGTCCCTAATGATAATTTTGGGTCTGTCGCCTCAGCTAGCCCAAATGCTGATAGAAGAAACTCCCGTGCCAGGGGTATGCTACGTTTCACTTGTCTAGTTAGAAATCCTAGAATTTTTACACAGTGATGGCATTTAAGTTCCATGAGTCCCTGAGGATATGCATACTCAAAAGTAGAATAGGACTGAAGCACACTCATTATTACTCAATCAAGTTCCTCTGCTGAGCTACTCTGCTGTCCTTAAGTTGACTTGTTAGATTGTGTTGTCCCAAATATAGGATCTTATATGCCACCTGCCCCACCCAATGGTACCCACAAGCCTGGTGCTCATCCTGCTGGGTTTCCAATGCCTCGGGTCCCCATTCCACCATTTCATGGTGATCCACCTTCTCAACCATATGCTATTCCGACTCGTGGAGCTGTGCATGGACCAATTGGAGCTGTTCCTCAAGTCCCTCAGCCCGGTAGTCGAGGTTTTGGTGCTGGGCGCGGTAATGCTGGTGCACCTATTGGAAGTCATCTCCCACACCAGCAAGGCAATGGGAACATTGGATCTTTCAATTTTTCTTCCCTGGAGAATCCAAATAGCCAGCCATCTGTGGGTAGTGCATTATCTCAGCCTGGATACATTAATAATGTAAGCAATTTTTCTTAACAATTTGATTCATCTATATGATTTTATTGCTATCATAGTATTCTTGTGTCCTGAATGTGTTTGTTGCATAAATAGATTCCAGTTCAGGGATCGAGCCAAACATTTCGTGATGGATTTTCCATGGGGGGTATGTCCCAGGTATTTTCTCGGCTCGTTATCCTTAAAAATTATGTTTTATTGACTTAGTTTGCCTCTCCTTTTTTGTCCCATCTAATTCCTTTTCTGATGGCAATCAATCAGGAGTTCTTGGGTGATGACTTCAAAAGCCAGGGATCGCATGTTCCTTACAATGTTGCTGATTTCTCCACTCAGGTATATAAGCCATACAAGAGTAGAGATCATGTTATATGTCCAGTAGTATTTTTTTTTTCCTTTTTTCATAGATGGTGCAAATGGACGGAGAATGTGATGCTAGATATTTTCTTTGGTGGAATATTCAGTTTTTTGTATTTTCAAATGCTTTTCATACTCTGGTCTAGGTTTGCTTTGAATTTATACATGATAATCAGGGGTTGGCAAAATTTCTCGAGTATATAATGGTAGGCATTGCTTAGCAGCAAATGAGGCAAAATGAGAAGATTAACTTGTCATTTAACTTCTGTGTTTGAAGTCTTGCTTCAACCAAATATGGTCTTTCCTTTTGCAGTGGTGGTAGAGAATGCACTTCTGTCTTGAGAATTTTTTTGTAATGCAAAATGCTCTGCAGGCATCTCAAAGTGGATATGCTGTGGATTATGTTACACAAGGAGCCCAAGGCGGGTTTCCAGGCAACTTCTTGAATCAGAATTCTCAAGCTAGATTTTCTCGTTTTGGTTCTGGAAATGATTTCATGTCTCAGGTTTGCCTTTTGAAAACATCATGTATTTTTTCTTAATCACCGATAGACTGCTGTTTATCTGAGCCCTGATGAACTTCTGTTTGCAGGATTGCATGGCTCATGGATCACAAGGGCTATTCACTCAGGTTGGCTTTAATGATCCCTCACAAGATGATGCATCGCAGAGCCACTTTGGCATAACCAATCCGAACCAACTTCAATCTCAGGTATTTTCTGATACCTGAAGCTCTTCTAGAGATAAAGAAGTGCAAGAGGCAAAACTACCAAAACTGCATGTAGGAAAATTTGGCGTCATGTATATGTTTGCATGTTTATCAAATGCTTGCAGCGCTGTGTTAATTTTGCCTCTTTTTTTGTTGCATAATTTTGCAGTTTTTGTTTGTAAGTTGGTTGGTGGTTCTTCCCATTATATAAAACATAGTTTGGTCAATTTATATGCAGGGCTTGATGAATTCTCTTTACTCTCAGCCCTTTGTCCACTACAACACTCAGCCGGCGAACTTACAGGCTCCACAACAGCAGTCTCAGCAGGGTCAGGGCACCCAAAACCAGAAAATCCATTACAACGGTTGAGAGTGCATGGTAACTTTTTTGTGTGTGGCTATGATGGGTTATGATCTTTGAATTCAGCAACTTGGTTTGTGCCGTCACATGTGCCCTAATATGTCTCTGCCAAGAGCGCAGAAGAGTTTGTCGTCCTTTTGAGGTCAGTTTTGGTATACTCCATTAGCCAAAGAATACCTTGGGTGATAGGAATAAAAGAAAGTGAGCCATAGCAGAGAGCTATGGGGTGTGTGAGCAGATGTGGGCTGCACATCCGAGGCTGAGAAAGAAAAGGATAAACCCAATTGCCTGTTTAAAGTAGAGTGTTTTGAGAAGGTAAAGTTCCGAAGGAGCATTACATGGCATGCTTTGCTGGAAGGGTGTGGACGTCGTGATGAGGGGTATATATAATACTTGACCTGCAGGGGAGACCCCTATTAATTATACGAAAGCAGTTACCACCACTGAAGAGTTTTTCACATTGACTGGGAAAGTCGCCTGACCCTTTCAGCTCTTCCTGACATGTAATTATACTCTTATAATCAGCAGCTAGATGGTTAGACGATGATATCCGAGGAATTCATACTGTGCAGCCAGCTAGTGATATCTTGCACTTGGCTGGCATGTTTCAAGTGTGGGATTGGTTTTTACATCAAATGGGCTTTGCTTTAAATTCTTGGTGTCATAGGGCTTCTGCAAGGTCACAGATCTGTACTCTTTGGAGACAATGAAGTAAATATCTAATGAATAGTGGCGATGGTTTCTGCTTTCATTGGTGGCCATGTTTATGACTGGGAAAACAAAGATGTTTAATGCAATGATAAAACCAGAAAAGTAGCGAATCCAGTTGCAAACAATTTGCTAAATACTTCACTAATGGACCTGGTTTCAAAGTTCATCAAGAGGGAAGCCGTGGGAAAAGCTATTGTGCGTCGTCTACTTACGTTCTACCCAAGTGAAGTTTTTGTTGAGGATTATGAGCCTGTAGCCGCTCTTATTTGATAAAAGAAAGTTACCACCGCAGGAACAAAGTTTAAAACTAAATTTTAGCCAGATAAATAGTTGATCTCAATCCATATTTATTGATACACTACATAATAGACTACATTACCATAATAACCATAACCTTTTAGGAGCCCGACGTGTTCTTTTAACACTCCTCTTAATCCGGCGGGATTATGCTGTACACTGCAAAGATATCCATTCCACCGTCACTCCCATCCTCTTGAATCGGCACCTCTACAACTTTGAAACCCTGACTCACCAACTCATTTAAGCACTCGCCTGTCCAAAACCTCACCTCGCTCGCCGCCAAAACCCTGGTCTTGTTCCCAGACACCTTCTTCAACGTCCGCCCAAGCGCCGCCACCTCCTCCAGGTCAAAAAACACATCACTCAGCAGCACGACGTCGAATCGCCTCAACTCTCCTATTCGACTCAGCGACTCCTCCGATCCCCAAACGAGTTCCCTCACCTCGACTCGGTCTTCCAACTCGTTCGCTTCAACGTTCTTTACTAAGCCAGGGAGCAGCGGCGCGATGTCCGTTAGCAAGACTCGACTAGCGCCAAGTAGTGCCGCTGTCAAGCCTGGCAGTCCGGCTCCCGCGCTGAGCTCGATGACGGACTTGTCTAGCAAATCAAACTGAGAAGTCGCGAGCCACCGAGAGAGTAGCAAGGCTGAGTCCCAAATCCATGACCCGGTGAATGCACGACCCGTTAAAGAGTCATACACTTCTCCGAGTTCGTGGATTTTAAGTGTTTGACCGGCTATGTCTATCTCTCTGACAGCCGTGGTTAACACTCTTCGAAAGCTTTGATAAACTGTCGGTTTCTATAGACAAACCTTTCATTTTATTTTTTAATTTATTTCTCAACTTGCGCGCCTTTTTTTTTTCCTTGCTTCCACATGCAAGGATGGCGCGACATCCAGGTTCACCTAAGAAAAAATTGCCATTTTAAATATAAAAAAATTCTTAATTAATAAAATCCTATTTAAATTATCAAGAGTCTCAATCTACAT
This sequence comes from Populus ilicifolia, assembly GCA_015708895.1. NCBI lineage: Eukaryota > Viridiplantae > Streptophyta > Magnoliopsida > Malpighiales > Salicaceae > Populus > Populus ilicifolia. The sequence goes on from SRLM01000223.1 coordinate 281,231, forward strand.
AGAAAAAAGAATTAATAAAATGAATAAATGATGAGGTCAAATCTTAACCCTATCCAAGAGTTAAATTTAAAATTATGCTGCTCATTTTTATTAAATTGCTTATTTCTCTATTAAAAATCCTTATAAATTAAAAAAATAACAATAAAATTAAGTGTGCGAAAATAACGAAGATAGCGCTCCAAAAAAGTAATCCTTCATTTGTTTTCACGCACGACAAGGAATTGCTTGCGAATGGCAACTCTAACTGGTGGATTTCCACTACTACTATCAACAAATCTCAACAACCATAGCCTGCCCAGAATCTCAGCTAGATTCCACTACCAACTCCAGCCAGCATTCAGGGATCCCCGCCACCAGCAACCCTCGATGAGCAGCCTTCTTTTGGTTTGATTGACAGCTCCGGCATTTTTGAGCTTTAAAGAAAACTCGTGAAATGCGGTGGGTTTATTACATGTTTGTGTATTTAAAAAAAATAAAAAATTATATAAAAAAGAATTATTATAATTCATAATATTTATAAAATTAAATTTTTAATTAGATTAATATTTAAAAAATAAAATAAAAAAAATTTAAAAAAAATCATAAAAAAACCATACAGGAAAATATTGTAACATTTTATAGTATTTTATAAGAAAATCTACCATTATAATTCTCATTCAGGTCAATATTTAAAATAATAAAAATAATTTAAAAAATTATAACAAAAAAATCATGTGCAGGAATATTATAGCAATCCACAATATTTTTTAAAAAATTATAAATTTAAATTCTCAATTAACTTAATATGAAAAATATAAAATCAACAAAGATAATTCTAAAAAAAAATAAAACAAATCATAAAAAAATCATATGAAAAAATACTGTATCAATCCACTGTGTTTTTAAAAAAAACTACAAAACTAAATTTTCAACTAGCTTCATATTAAAAAAATAAAATCAACAAAAATAATTCTAAAAAAACACAAAATTGAAAAGAAAAAGAGAAGAAAATAGTTTTGAAAAAAAAACATGTGAGGAAAGTTAAAGCCGAATTCTCAACTAGCTTAATATTAAAAAAAATTGATAAAGATAATTTTGACAAAAAAACATGTGGGGAAACACTATAGCAAAATAAAAACTTTACAAAAAAACATTGTAATAATCCATAATATTTTAAAAAAAAACTACAAATTAAAATTAACAAAGATCATTTTGAAAAAAATTATATATAAAAAAAGACCATGTAAAGAAACATTGTAGTAATCTATAATGTTTTAAAGAAAAAAATACAAAAAAAAATTCTCAATCAGTTTAATATTAAAAAAATTGATAAAGATAATTTTTAAAAAATACAAAAACAAAAAAAAATATTGAAAAAAAACATGTAAAGCTCAAAAAGGGAAAACAAAATGTGAGGAAAAAAAGAAATACAAAAAAAAAAATCATGTGATATGAAAAAGCTACATTATTTCCCCAAACCTTATTGTTAATAAAGTTGGTGTTCAAAGAAAAGCTGGAAAAAAAATTAGAAAGCTGGGAAAAGTATATAAGGTAATTTCTTATAAGATGCCGCTGTAAATTGAAATTTTGGAATAATAATTTGTTTTCTTACAAAATTAAATGCTTAAAAGATTGCTCACATTGAGATGAAGCTGATGTCATACAAAAAAAAGAGACACAAAATAGGCAATGGAAGAAGGTTCATGAGTCGCTTGAAGATGACAAGCCCGATCACCTGCTAGTGCATGTATTACAAGTGCCGAGCATGTTTTCTAGTTTTTTATGATTTAGTCCTTGATTTCTAACTCAATCTCCAATTCAGTCACTAAAAGCAACTCATTTGAGCCCAAGAAGGACTCAATCAAGAATAGGAGAAAAAATAAGAAAGAGAAAAATGACCCAAGGAGGCCGAGCTACCATTTCCTTCTCTATTTGTGTTGGCAAATCTTGTATTAGATGTGATATAAAGTTCAAGACACACCTAATTTATTATCACAATCCTATATTCTTCATCTTGATATTTATCGGTGTAAGCATCCATCTAAATTCTCATCTTATTAGTATGTTGCCCATACAAACTTTTCAAATTATCAATTAAAAGCTTACCTGAAACCCATGCCTAAAAAAAAGGAGGACTGGTGCCTAAATGAACAACTCATTATAATATGCAAAATACAGTCTTTCTTTTATGGCGAATCAAATATTTCTCCATGATTATTTTTACGAGTAAAATTATTAGAAAATTAGAAGAAGAAAAAAGTAATAGGAACAGTTCATTATATATCACATGAATTTTGAATTTTATGAGATTGTCTAGAAAAGGATTATCGAACAACTGTCTATTAAGATACGAAATATGATAATATAACTCCTACAAGAAAATATAATGTATAAGGCTTAACTAGGTGCAATTATGAATTACCTTTTCCTCTTCCTTCTAAACCTCATGGTTCAAGATCTTCCCCCCTTCCTCTCCACCTTGTTCAAACCTTATGTGATATATTAGGCATGTATATTTAACATTGCTGATTTAATTGTATTTTAATTGAAATTTTAATGGTTTCCTGCTAAAATTATAATGTGTTCTCCGTATCTATTTTTTTTTAAAAAAATATATTTGTGTATTGAATTTTATTTATCTTATTGTTGTGCATTACTTATATAAATTTACTACTTGTATCTTTTAACTATGAAAAGTCAGGTTGTGCTATCCATTTAACATTATTCTTTGTGAAGTTTCTATAAATCAATTTTTAGACATGCTCTTTAGACATGTTGTTAGGTATTATTGGAACCTTATCCAATAATACCTAGCAACATGTTCTTACCTATTATGAGTTTGTGCATTAGATTGTTCTTGCCTGTAGATTATTTTGTTTCAATTATAGATTAATAATCATTGGATATTATGTGGTTGAAATTATGGGTATAATTAACTTTCAGTAAGTTCGATCAAGTTATGTGGTTGGAAAAATCATTGGATGCGATTAGGGTGTTTCCATAAATATTTGATATTTTCATATATAATTCTGTAAATAAAAAAAATTCTAATACAATATTATGTGCCTTGATGTTTGATGACATGAGTTAGTGGGGGCTCTTTGACCACTCATTAAGCATAATCTAAACATGATTATTATTTTCATTGGATTTTAATATAAATGACAATAAAATCTATGTCTAATTAAAAATGGAATATATATATATCCTTAAATGACAAAGAAAATCTAATTTTCATTAAAAAAATAACTTATATCCTTAGATTAACTTTTATTCGACAAAAATAACCTTAACAAAAACTCTCTTTCCTCTTCCCATCAAAGCAATTTTTCTTTTTATTTTCCCATGAAACGAAGCTAATTTCTATTCCCATATGGTGATGAAAAAATAAATACAAAACCAATATTACCACAATTAGTTCAGGTTAATTTAATACTTATAAAATCTTAGACTTTTAAAAAAATATCTTTATTTATTTATTTTCAATTACAAAAACACACATATATAGAACTCAAAAGAACAAGTCCATACAAAATTACAAGGTGTAATTGAGTGTTACGGTTATTTTAATGATTTTTCTTGTGATTGTCTATTTCAAGTTGGTAGTTGAAATCTCTTATATATATATATATATATGTACACTTTTCAATTTCAAAAGGTTAGTTTTGATAGTCAAAAATATTTGAACTCCTTATGTATAATTATTATTATTATTGTTTTTAATTCTTAATAAAAATTTCTTAAGAGAAATATTTGTCTAACTACATCATTTTCATATATATAAGATATATCTTTAAAAATATTCCATTTTTTTAAATATAAATCAATGCTTTAATTGATTAGAAAATATCATTTAGTATATACTAGTTTACATCGCGGATAAAATTTTGTTGAACTTCAAAAAAATCCAAAGATTTTAAGAACTGAAGGTTAAATTAGTAAATTTAATTATTCCCCTATTTAATACACTAACTCCTATAATTTACAGTAAATTCTATCATCAAAAAATAAACTGGAGGTTAAATTAGTAAATTTAATTAGTTCCTAACAAAGATTCTTAGAACACCCGTTTACCCTCATTTGACATTTGTATACATGCTTTGCATTTTGGTAGTCCAAAGAAATCTTAAGCATTAAAATTGATTTTACCTTTCTTATATTTCTTCACTAGCCATGTACACGCAATGTATGATGGGTCGGTTATTTTTTTTTAAAAATAATATTTAAATTTTATAAACACATTTTGAATTATAAAGAAAAATTTACGATTATAGACCTGGTTAAGTTAAATATATTAATTCTATTTTAATTAGATAATAAAATAATAGACAATAATAAAAGATGAACCAAATCTTTTTAAAAAAACCATAATAACTTGAAAAAAAAATTCAGAATAAGAAAAACAATTGATTTGTTGCCTTTTCATTTAATCTCTGTAATTAATTTAGCTGAACTCAAATTTGAAAATTTAACATTTAAGAGTCAACTTATCATTATTCATTTCAATATAATAAATAAATATTTAATTTTATAACTATAATTGCTATATCATTATACTATAATCATTATAATGTTAAACATTTAATTTCATTTTGAATTCATTTGAAAAGAAAAGTTTCTTTCCTTATTGATTATTTATTACAAATATTAACAATATTTTTATTTCTCCTCAAATATAAATATAAATACTCATTCAAGATTTTTACAAAAAAAAAAACTCATTAAATATAAAATGATAAAATTTAATTGAAAAAAATCTTTGTTAATGTGAACAACTTATAACTCAAATAATAAAAGTTGAATTAATTCAAGTTAATTAGTCAAATTTACAACTAAAATTATAAAATTAAAATAATTTAATAAAAAATAAAATAAAGAAAACCTTCAAGAACACACATATATATAAAATGAAAAATTGCATGTGCGATTGATTAATGATTATAACACGTATGAATGATGTAGTACTTATAATATCTAATTTTTTGATGATGAAGTTTTTGTAAAATAGACTTGGTCGTTGAATTAAATCTCATTTCTCTTTATTTTGAACTAATTTTTCACAAATTTTTGTTATATATATATATTAAATCAGTGCTGAAAGTATATATCTTTTCTTTAATAATGGAACAACCATTTTGAATTTTAAATACTGCAATGTAATGTATTTTTATTAAAAAATATATTAAAATAATTTTTAATTTATTCTTATTTATAATATTAGAATATCAAAATTGTACAAAAATATTTAAATATATATATATATATATATGTATATATACTTTTAAAATATATTGGATAAGGACGCCTTCCATATTCTTATGACAAGAAAAATATGTGGAAAGTATTTCGACTTTTCAATCTGATAATTCTTACTGTTTATAAGGTAACTTCGCTATTTTAATGTAGAATAAAGGTACATCCGAGATAGAACGCTTCCTTTATATTAAAAAATAAATAATTTTTTTTTGTAAAAGCATGTTTAAATTTGATAATAACTATTTTTTAAAATATTTTTTATTTAAAAATATATTAAAATAATATATATATATATATTTAATATTAATACATTAAAAAATTTAAAAACACTGTTTAAAACACATTTACAGACTGCCGATAAACATGAGAGCTACGCATAAACGTAGCTTGGACTCGAAGGCCCCTCTCCTCTCTCTGCTTGTTTAAAAACACCTGAAAAACATCAAATCAGTTTAAATAAAAACAAACTCTAATTAGAGTCGTAATCAAAAGCAAAAGAAACAGACAACAGTTTAAAACAAGAAAAAAGAGAACCATTTACGAAAATAGCGAAGCATCGCTCCTTTAGATTCACTACAATTTTCCGCCTCTTTCTCTCTGGCCAGACACGGTACCTCCTCGCTCACACTCACTGAATTGAGATTTTAAGTGAGATTTTTGCTCAATTTTGGCCCCTTGATGTTTGATTTTTAGTTTTGGAAGTGAGAATTGAAATGGCAGATCGCAGCTGTCGTTTTAGTGTTTAGAAGTAGAATCTTACTTGCTCTGTTTCGAGCTCAGTGAGAAATGCGAGTATTAACTTTATAAGCAAGAATGTTTGCTATTAAAACTTGTTTTTTGTGTGCATAGGATTTTGAAATTGCGATTAGATTTGCTTGAATGAATAAATTTCAGATGATCAGCTTGTTTTTAGTGCTCTTTTGAGTGGAAATTCTGTATTTGAATTTATGAAATGCCATCAGAATTCATTGTGTATAAAAAACATCAAAAGCACATTATGCTTGTCGAATTGCTGTTGAAGGGTGAAATTGGCTTGCTGTGCGAAATAGAGAAGATTAAGGATGAGAATATTTATTCCAACAAGAACTAAACGATTAAATATGCAGCAAATTGTGGCAGTCTAGACAGTAGAAATTTAATGTTGAAAAAAAATGAAAATAGTGTTGTTGATGCTGAAGTGCTACTGATGGAGGATCCGATATTTATCATTTTCAACATGTCAAAAGGATGCTTGGTTTTTTACACTGGAAAAATTCTTACATAAAATGAGGAGAAATATTGTTTCATATAACAGTTATTGCGCTAGTTTTTGTGGTCAAATATTGTTTTACATTGGTTTCTTTTCGTGGAAAGTTTATTTGTGAATTGTTCTATTGAAAAACTCATATCTCACACTTAGCGTGCTATTTCGAAGTTAAATCCTCTAGGTTAGTTAGATAGACCGCTGATTCCATTTTGTTGTTTTCAAATCTTCTTATAAACTCTTGGTCTACTTGACAGGTTAATATCCACTGCAACCGAGTTGAAGGCGTGGCATTTTTATGAAACGCATATATCTCCAAAGAGTTAAGGAATTAATGACTGCACTACGCATGTGTATGACCACACTGAACCAACTGATATTTAGGAACCTAAGTTTTAATTGCAGGCAAGAAGTACTTGGTTTGTGTGGGTGGTAATGTGTCCTTTCCTAATGCAATGGCAGCTTTTTTGTTGCATTCATTTAGGGCTTTTTTGTCCGTCCACCATTTCTTTTGCACCAGGGCAGTATGAGAGTGGGGAAATTTGGTCAGGAAATGGGTTACATAGTTCTGGATCAGTTTCAAGCAATCACTCTAGAAATGGCACCTCTAGCTATGTTAAAACATTAAATATTTCTCTCCCATTAAACAGTTCTGTATCCTGCAAGGAAATTGGAGTGGGATCGCTTAATACCACTTGCTTGGTAAAATCAAATTTGTATTTGAATTCTGATCTTTATATTTATGGAACAGGAAACTTAGAAATAATTCCACATGTTTCAATTGTATGCCCAATAGAGGGATGCATGGTGACAGTTAATATGACTGGAAATGTTAACATTGGTCAACATGCAGCTATCATTGCTGGTTCAGTTGTTTTTTCTGCTGCCAACTTGACAATGGATAGCCACTCTTGTATAAATACAACAGCCTTGGGTGGATCACCGCCGCCTCAAACTAGTGGTACTCCAGTTGGGGATGATGGAGGTGGTGGGGGTCATGGTGGGCGAGGTGCTTCCTGTTTGAAAAGAAACAAAACAAGTAATTGGGGTGGTGATGTTTACGCTTGGTCAACTTTGGCTGAGCCATGGAGCTATGGTAGTAAGGGCGGTGGCACATCCTCTCAGAATAAATGTGGAGGGAATGGTGGGGGACGTGTCAAGCTTCAAGTGAAGGAAATATTATACTTGAATGGATCTGTCACTGCAGAAGGTGGGGATGGTGGGCTGAATGGGGGAGGTGGGTCTGGTGGAAGCATATTTGTGCATGCTGTGAAGCTGTGAGTATTCATTGTCTGAATAGACTAATCCATGCTTCTTTTTTTTTTTTTTTGCCGTGGTAATGTATGTGGACATGTTACCTGCTAGTTGGACAAATAGGCATCATTAGTGTGGGTCACTAGCTTTTCATTGTCAATAGGTGCTCTTGCATGAACTCTTTAAATATCTTTGTTGATGTAAGATCAAGTTTTGAACAGGTTTCTTTATATTCTCTACAAGTTGACAAGCAAGGTCTACCAGTAACCACACTGCTTTAGACATGGCGCATCCCAGGCGCCATAATTATTCAGTAACTGAGCAATTCATGTCTAAAGTATTCTACGAGTCTCGTTGCCCTTGAAGCGTTCTTTGAGTGTGTGAGTATCCCTTTTTTATAGTCTATTATGATCAGAACCTGGGAACCACATTCTTGTACAGCATAGAGAAATTCAAAAGCTTACGATAATCTATCTACTCTTAAAAGGTTGATTGGAATTGAATGCTTGGCCTGCCTTCTTTAACATCTCTCTTTTATTGTCTGTTACTTTGGACAAATATTTAGGAGCCTCCATGGTTTTGCTCCCCAGTCATACACTTTGTTGGCTATAAGCTTTGAAACAAAGAGTGGTGGAGTGGAATCGGATGGATCCTAGATCTGAAATTTCCTATGCATCATTTTTTACTGGATCTTCACTTGCTCTATGCTGTGTAAGAGGTTCATCCTATTTTTAAAACTCACTTAAGCTAGCAAGAAATTCTTTTGTGGAGTATGTTGCCTTCAATGCTGCATAGCTTGCTGCAGTTTTGATTTGGATGTCTGTTCAGCGACATTTTAGCAGAGTGCATCTTCAATCATATTTTGACTATTCTCCTTTTGAGTTGGCTTTACTATGTTTATATCAATTGATAGCCATTTCTTGGCCCCTTGGGTGAAGGCATTTGATACAATGAAAGGATTCTATAAGCAGCTCAAATTCTGTGTCATTTATTCTATCTAACAATTAAATCAATGTTATGGTTATTATATTTATACTTTTTGGTTGAAGAAATGGAAAGATATTTTTTTTATGCTTCTCGGACTGTTTTCAAATTATTTGACATTTTCTATTCCTTAAAAAGGTTTAGGAAGCTGAATGGTGAGATTTTAATACTGGAATTTCCCTCCCTTTTTTTTCTTTTTTTCTTTTTTGCCATTTGGGGGGGTTGTATACTGTTGAGATTTATATTTGATACATTGCTTAACATATCAGAATTAGGAAAGAGATTTTCAAAGTAGTATACTATTGAGATTTTTCTTTGATACATTGCTTATCATATCAGGATTAGGAAAGAGATTTACAATTTTTTGGGCTGCTGTTTTTTTGGTTCATTTGTTTATGCAACTTCTTGCATCGTGTTTTGATTGCACAGGAAGGGATATGGAACTGTTAGTGCAGCAGGTGGAAGAGGATGGGGTGGAGGTGGCGGTGGAAGAGTTTCCTTGGATTGTTATAGCATACAGGAAGATGTGAAAGTTACCGTGCATGGTTTGTTCTAATCAAACATCTGTATGTAGTAGTAGAAGCAACTTTAGTTAACTTATAATATTTCATTCATGTGCAAGAGGCTTCACTTGCTAAATAAATCTTAATAGTGCACACTGGAAGTTCCTTTTGATGAGATCAATCCACTCACTTACCAGTCTTGAACCCAAAAGCTTTGATGGATTTTTTTTTTTTTAATTTCACAAAGACGTGCAAAGCTGATCTATACATGTGCAGTAGGGTACATGTGAAATCAATAAAGTTTGCGTATTACAAGAACATGTTTTCTGTTGGCTATGAGCTGAATTCACCATATTCCATATCTCATTTCCTAAATATTATTTCTAGTTTCTTATGCAGTCATTAACTTTTTATTTTTTGCCATTTGTTTAATCTTTTGGAAGTCATAAACATATTTTTCTCTATCTTCATCATGAGCACCAGCTAACATCTTTTCTTACTTACCATCATGTATGGATTTCTTGCAAGAAGATGAAAATTTCCATGATTTCTTTTGAGATAATTCTTATGTTTTCTTGTGGCAGGTGGTTTGAGCATTGGCTGTCCTGGGAATGCTGGAGCAGCTGGTACCTTCTTTAATGCAGATTTACTCAGTTTAAGAGTGAGCAATGACCATGTGATGACAGAAACAGAAACCCCTTTGCTTGATTTCCCTACTATGATCCTGTGGTCAAATGTTTTTGTGGAGAATTCTGCAAAAGTTTTGGTTCCACTGGTTTGGAGCAGGGTTCAGGTTGTCTAATATTTTCTCTTCATACTATACGTTACTATTTTGTTGAATGGGTTGCTTGTTTGTGCTCTCTGCATATGCAAATAACAAGTTTTAGCACCTATAATTCATATACATTGTCTTCCAAAGCTTATATTTCCTCAAGAACACATGTGATTTCTGTCAAGTGAGCCTGTGTGTTTTTACTTTTAGACATGCTGGTGCTTTGTAGGTTGTTCCTCCTAGTAATTCATGACATGTTTCTTCTTAAACAGGTAATATCGAAATGGAAATGCATTATTAGTTGTCTGCAACCCAATTTCTGACTTGTCACATGTGCCAAGAAATGATGCATTTGTGATGGCGCATTTCCACCTTGACATTACATGGCATCAAATGTTATAATCCATCTTGACATTACTACTGAAATTAATTTTATATGATTATTCGAGATCATTATGGAGAGTTGTTAAATTGTGACTTCTCACTTTATTTCATAATGAATTGTTGAATATATACAGCATCTACATATCTATATTAGGACAACTATTAACTACACATAAATAGGTATTATTGCTAGGTTCTGATTTATAGGAAAAGATATTTAACTTTTTGTTTTTACTCCCAACAAATCAGCATTAAATCTTCCATAATTACTTCAGAATCTTCAACACTCCTCCTCAAGCTAGATGGAAGAGATCTTTCATTCCCAACTTGTCCAAGGTGTTTTTGAACACAGGATTTTAAACACCTTTAGTAAGTATATCAGCAAGTTGTTTCCCGGTAGGCACATAAGGAGTGCATATCAATCCACTCTTTAACTTTTCTTTGATGAAGTGTTTGTCTACTTCCACATGTTTAGTTCTATCATGTTGTATTGGATTGTGTGCTATTGCAATGGTAGACTTATTGTCATAGTACAACTTCATTGGTTCGTCCCATTTGATTCTTAAATCTTTTAGAATAATTTTTATCCATAGCAACTCACAAATTCCAAGGGCCATTGATCTGAATTCTGCTTCTACACTTGACCTTGACACAACACTTTGTTTTTTGCTTCTTCATGTCACAAGATTTCCTTCTAGTAGAGTACAATATCCTAATGTTGATCTTCTATCTGTTAATGCACCAGCATAGTCTGCATCTGTATAGCATTCAAGGTTCAAATTCCCATGATTTTTATACAAAATTCCTTTTCCAGTAGTAGACTTCAAGTATCTGAGGAGTCTATACACTGTCTGGATATGTGAATCTTTTGGGTTGTGCATAAATTGACTCACCACACTTACAGCATAAGCAATGTCTGGACGAGTGTGAGCTAAGTAAACCAACTTAACAATTAACCTTTGATATTGATCCTTGTCAGTTGTAGCTCCTTCCTCATCATTCTCAAGTCTATGCTTTAGATCAATAGGTGTTTCACACGGTCTGCAGTCAACCATTCCTGTTTCCTTTAAAAGGTCAAGAATATATTTCTATTGAGATACAAAAATTCTCTTTTCTGAATGTGCCACTTCTATGCCAAGAAAGTATTTCAACTTCCCTAATTCCTTGATTTCAAATTCTGTTGAAAGTCTCTTTCTTAACTTATCTCTTTCCACAAAGTCATCGCCTGTTATTATAATGTCATCAACATAAACAATTAGAATAGTAACTCCCCCTGAAATGGAGTGTTTGATGAACAAAGTATGATCTCCTTGGCTTTGCCGATATCCCATAAAAACCATGGCTTTGGTGAACCTTTCAAACCAGGCTCTAGGAGACTGTTTTAAGCCATAAAGTGCCTTTTTTAGTCTGCAGACCTGGTTGGGAAGAAAGGAGTGACTGAATCCTGGTGGTGGATCCATATAAACTCCTTCTTCCAACTCTCCATGTAAGAAAGCATTCTTAACATCATATTGCTGCATACACCATCTAAGATTAGCAAATAAAGAAAACAAAATTTAAATGGTGTTCATCTTAGCAACTGGAGCAAATATCACTTGATAGTCTATCCTAAATGTTTGTGTAAATCTTTTTGCAACTAGCCTGACTTTATACCTTTCTAGGCTGCTATCAGTTTTATATTTCAGGGCATAAACCCACTTACACCCTACTGTTTTCTTCTCTTCTGGTAACTCAACTATTTCCCATGTTTGATTCCTCTCTAGTGTATTCATCTCTTCTCTCATGGCAATTTTCCAATTCTCATTTCTTAGAGCCTCATGTAAGGTTTTTGAAATAGATATGATGTTTATTTTTTAGAGAAAGGCTTTGTGTGATGGTGAGAACTTTTGAAATGACATAAAATTAGCTATAGGATATAAGGGATTTTTAATGCATTCTCTTCTTTCTTTTCTAATAGCAATTGGCTGATTAAGGTCAGGAATAGGTAGAGATGAATGAGAAAGTTCATTACCTTGCTTTGGTTTGGATTCTTGGGCTTGCAAGAGAGTCAAATCAGGTTGTATCCTTCTTCTATATAATTGAAGAGGTCTGTCAGCAGTAGTTTCTCCCTTCAAAGTAATATTTGGAGGCTCACAGGACAGTGAAATGGGAGATGATTGCTGCCTAGATGGGATTTGGAATGAAAAAATGTTAAAGTCATTGTTAGTCTTATCTTCTGTGTTGTTTTCCTCCCCCAGAAGAGAAGATTTGTTGAAGAAAGACTGATTTTCATTAAAACTTACATCATTTGACACATGAAATCTCTTTGAAGATAGATGATAACATTTGTAACCTTTTTATGTGATAGAATATCCTATGAAAACATATTTTAGAGCTCTAGCATCAAGTTTGTCTCGTTGATATTTATGAATGTGAACATAGGTGACATCCAAAGATCCTTGGGGGAATTTTAGAATAAAAATTATTCTTTAGGAAGAATTCTGATAAATAGTTTAAAGGACTTTTAAAACCAATAACTCTTGAAAGTATTCAATTTATCAAATATATAGAGGTTAAAACTGCTTCTCCCCAATAATTTTTTGGAACTTGATGCTGGAAAAGTAGAGCTCGAGTAGTCTCAAGGAGATGTCTATTTTTTCTTTTTGTCAACCTATTTTGTTGGAGAGTATTAACACAAGATGATTGATGAATAATCCCTTCTTTTTCAAAAAATGATGATAAAATTTGATTAAAGTAGTCCCTAGCATTATCAGTTCTAAAACCCTTAATGCTAACTCCAAATTGATTGCTTATCATATTTGTAAAGTTTGGAAGGATATGACTCACATCAGATTTTCTTTTAAGAAGGTAAACCCAAGTCATTCGGGTGCAATCATCAATAAATGTTACAAAACCTTTTGCTCTTGAAATATTAGGAATGTTATATGGACCCTATATATTCGAGTGAATTATAGTAAATGGAGACACAGATCGTGAATCACTTATAGAAAAAGGCACTCTACGATGCTTTGCAAATTTATAAATTTCACAATGAAATTATTCAACATCAAGATTTTTAAATAAAGATGGAAACATGTTCCTAAGAGTTTTAAATGATAGATGTCCTAAACGACGATGATGATTCCGAACATCAGTTTTATTAGAATTAATTGAATGAATGATAGAGAAGGGGAGTTACTACTGCTGCCTTGCACTCCAAACATGTACAGCCCATCCTTGACTCTAGATTGCCTAATTGTCCTCCCCGTAGCTAGGTTCTGAAATATGCAGTGATTAAGGAAGAAAGTTACACTACAATTTATGTCTTTAATTAGTTGTTGGATAGATAATAGATTTGCAGTAAGATTAGGAACATGCAATACTGTTTTAAGAGTAAATACAGGGTTAAGAGGGATTGTTCCTTGGCCTGCAACTGTGGTTAGAGATCCATCAGCTATTGTGATTTTCTTATTGCTAGGACAGGGTTGATATGATGTGAAGGCACCTACAGAATAAGCCATATGACCTGTTGCACCTGAGTCAATGACCCAGATGCTGGAATGGTTCTTGTTTGAGGCACTAAAGACATGAGAAATTGGAATTTTACCATTTTGAGTAAGAGAGCATGATCCAGATGGTTTCTCCATTGTGTTGAGTAAGGTTCTTAGGCGTTTAATCTCCTCCTTGTTGAATCCTCTCACCTCTAGGGTGCTAGACTCATGTGCTGCCTCTTCTGAATTTGTTAAGTGTGCATGTCCTCTTGAATGGTTCCATTTGTATCCTCCATTACGCCTCATCCTTGGTGGTTTTCCATGGAATTTCCAACAGGTCTCCTTTGTATGACCTGTTTTTTTGTAATAGTTACAAACCTGATCATCCTTAAAGAATTTTCTCCCTTCAGTTTTCACCATTTCTGCACCATTCATGGCATCATTTTGGTTTTTGCTAGCATCACCTAGGTTTTTGCTATTAGTTATCATTATAGCAGGACCTTTAGTATTTGGGACCTCAAGCATCACAATTCTCCTTCTTTCTTCAGCTTTTATTAGTGAAAATACCTCATTGAGTGAGGGCAGGGATTCCTTTCCAAGTATTTGGACTCACATTTGATCAAATTCCATGTTGAGTCCTGCAGGAAATTCAAAGATCCTCTCTCTTTCTACATAATTATTTAAAATCACAACATTATCACTACACTGCATTTTAAAATCTTGATAATAGTCTAATTCCAACCAGAAACTTTTCATAATATTGTAATATTCAATAACCATCATATTACCTTGTTTGGTCATTGAAAGCTTCATCTTAATCTCATAGATTAACGCAGCATCCTTCACTTTAGAGTAGGTCTGTCTCACTGCATCCCATATATCTTTTGCTATAACCAGAAACATATAAGACCCACAAATTTTTGGCATAATAGAGTTTCACAGCCATGACATAATCATGGAGTCTTCTTCATCCCAAAGTGTAAACTTTGGGTTTTCTGGACTAAGAGGATTGTCCATCAAATGATTAATCTTTCCCTTTCCTTTCAGAAAGGTTTTTACTATCTGTAACCACTTTAAATAGTTTCTTTCATTCAGTCTATAGGATGACTGTAAACTCTGGAATTCCCCTGATATTTGAGTTTCTTTTGTGATCTTTTCAAACATGTTTTTTTTTTTTTTTAAGATCTGGATAGGTTTGCTAGAGTAAGTGACTAGAATTGTCAGGACAGATGGGAATGGGAGAAGAGGAATCCCGGATTTAGACTCTGATGTAGAGAGAGATAGTCTAAAAAAAATATAGTCTAGGTTTAGGCTCTGATATCATATGGAGAGTTTTTAAATTCTGACTTCTCACTTTATTTCACAATAAATCGTTGAATATATACAGCATCTACATATCTATACTAGTACAGCTATTAACTACACATAAATAGGTATTATTGCTAAGTTCTAATTTATAAGAAAGGATATTTGACTTTCTGTTTTTACCCCCAACAAATCAGCTTTAAATCTGCCATAATTACTTTAGAATCTTCAACAATCATAAATTGGTTTTACATGACACCTACTTAACATGTTTATTTCTGTTGTAGATTGTGAAGGTTGTTAACTGAACTAGTACAGTAGGCTTTCCTTAGAAACCTTGGTTGTTTGAGCCTGTGTCATTTGTAATATTTGAAACTTGAGTTAATGAAGAAGGTGATTTATATAAATCTGGAATATAATTTTGTTTAGAGAATGATCTAGGTTCATGAGACATCTTCGCCTAGGAAATTTGATGAACTTCTCTCTAGTAGACACTTTCTTCATGAACTTCAACTGACAAACTTGAATGTATATTTTCCTGTTGGTAGTGGTTGTAAGATTCTTGGACCATTATTCTGCCATTGTCATGGAAGCTGTTGTTTCTACTACTACTGTAGTGGTTATTCTGTCTTCCAGTGGAATCTGTGAAGAAACACGGTCTTCATTGTCACCATTGTTTTTCATAAAAAGCTACTGTTCTTCACTGCATGATGAATTTCACACATTCTGAAGTCTTAATACTTTTAAAGTTGTTTCCAACTCCTTGAATGCATAGGTTAGAGGTCAGATTAGTTTATATCGTGGAGGCAGCATTGTTTTTGGATTGTCTGACTTTCCAGTATCAGAATTTGAGCTTGTAGCAGAAGAACTTTTGATGAGCGATTCTATCATAAAGGTATCTTTGTTGAACAATATTCATGTTTCATTTCTGCATAGGCTGAATCAACATGCACGTGTCTATCTTGAAATCATTCATAATGTTATACAAAACCTTTAATGGGGAAAAATACAACTTACGTTACACAAACAGATATACACATGCATAATGCATATGTAGATTACATATCTGTAAAATACTAAGATTAATATTTAGATTTTTACTAGAAAGAAAAATGAGGTGTAGAAGGAACTGGTTTCTGGTTTTGGTTGTTTTTCTTTCTTCCAAACACGGCCCTCTTCCAATTTCTTGAAAGATGCATGTATTGTGAAGACTGGAATGAGGGAAGGTTTTGAGGAAGGAGCATCACCCCCTCCCATTCACTGAGAAAAACAAGTACCGAAGCCATGTTGCAATTTGTACTGGATATATTATTTATAAAGTGAAGAAAGAATGAGATTTAATTTTGCTAGGGCCTTAATGAGTGTGAGTTCAGCTTATATCCTATACACACCATTGATGTTTGAACATGGGACCGGGGAGCCTTTTTGAGTTACTTTAGAGGATGTCTTATGCTTTCAGATTCCTGACCTTTTTCAATGAACTTATCTCATCAAAACAAAATGTCATCACATTGTACATAGTAATTTTTCTAATTAATTGAAAAAAGGTTTAAGTCCAGCCAGCTTATTTCTACTGGTTTATTGCAGTCATATTTACTAGATATTTTCATTAAGAATAAATAAGAGTGAATGCAAGTAATAAAAAAAGGTATCTCCTTGATGAAAAAGGGAGGGGAAAAAAAGAAATCGAATTTAAAGGTTTTCAATTCCTTTACATGCCAGTTTTTGCAGCCATATTTAGCATATTTTGAAGTCTTTTCTCTTTTCAGATTTTTTGAGTTTCATTGCTTTAAACCTTGCATAGTTATATCCTGTATTCTCTATTTGAGGGGCTAAAACTTTCCAGTCTCAAAAATGAAGGTTTTTGGTGCATTTAGAGTTGCCATCAAAATGCTACTCATGTGGAACTCCAAAATTGAAATAGATGGAGGTGGAAATACTGTTGTTTCTGCTTCTGTCCTTGAAGTCAGGAATCTGATTGTTCTAAGGGTATGATGGTTTTACCTCAATTTTAAAGCTTATCACTTGATTTAAACATACATCATGTTTGTCTTCAACTAAAAATCTGAGGCTGATTTTCGCTTGTGTTTGCAGGCAGGCTCTGTCCTCAGCTCAAATGCAAATTTGGGGTTATATGGTCAGGGACGACTGAAGTTGACGGGTCATGGTGATACAATTCGAGGCCAGCGACTTTCCCTGTCTCTTTTCTATAACATAACTGTAAGCCATTAGCAGATGGATATGTTTCATTCTTTTTTATTTATAGTGTTGTGTTTTATTTAAAGTCTATTGTAACCTTGTACCTTGTTGAAACTCCAAGTGCTTCAAAAGATTAATGGCTTATTCTTAGCATGTAATAAGCCTAATCAGCAGTCATGCGACACCCAGATTTGTAAACTCTATGACACAGATTTGTAAACTCTATAACATGGATTTGGAAACGCTATAATGTTCTAAGGGATGGTTGCAAGTAATCATTCAGGCAGCTGATGTTTCACTCCAAGAAGTATGTCAGGACAAACATTCAAGGTTGATAAAAAGATGTGGGTGGTTTGGATCTGGGTTACTATGCAAACAAGTCATAATGAAAACTGTGACAATACAATGGAGGGCATAAAAACACTATCCTCTCCAACCAATTCTTTCTTCTTCATCTTTTTCTGTAATTTGCTTAGAAGCTGAAATTCCATTACAGTGTTGAATTAAAAAATCGCATGAAAGAGTCATCTATTCTATTTGCTTCTGCACCCTTACCTTGTTTGAATTAAAATATAATCATGTGTGAATTCCTTTTATCCTTGGATCTTTTTCACTAGAAATTATGGGTACTGGGTGACATTTCTTGATGATGTCTGAAAACAGTTTTAATCTCATAATCACATCATTTGTTTTTCCAGATACGACTGGTAATTTCCTTATGATTTGTGTGATTGTTCTGTTATTGCTAATGCCCATTATGGCATAAGGTTGTGGAGTACATTTGTCCATAACTGCTATTGACTCCATGCCAAATACAGGTTGGACCTGGTTCTTTACTTCAAGCTCCGTTGGATGATGATGCTAGCAGAAGTGTGTGAGTATGAACTTCTATTTTAAGTATTGGGATATGCTGTATTAATACAATTAAAGCATCATAATATTTCCTTTATCGTTACCTTTTTTTTATGTTGTTGCAGAGTTACAAAATCCCTTTGTGAGAGTCAGACATGCCCAATAGATTTGATAACTCCCCCAGATGATTGCCATGTTAATTACACGCTGTCATTTTCACTTCAAGTAAGATTTGAATTTAAAGTATGAATATTTCATATACTTGTTATTCTCTGTGCTCCCAGGCAGATAGAAAATGACTCTTCGTGTGGGGCTAATCTTGTTCATGTTCAAGCAGGTATAGCACTAAGGAATTAAAGGAACAAAATAGAGAAGTTGAGAATATTGAAATATTACTCCAAAGAACCTAAAATATTAACTCATCATTTTCCTGCAACATCATCTTAAGTTTGCAACTTGCAGTTTTGTGGAGTCATCCAAGTATATTTTAATGTCTCAACTCGAAGACCAGCTAGAAATCTCATCAAACATCATATTTGTGCTTCTATCATAGATAAATTGATCAGCTTTCGCTACCATCTATTTTTTATGCTCTCAGGGTAGAAATGATTTGTACTGCCATGTTATTAGCTAAAGCACTGCCATTCTTTCATTAACCACCTTTATATTCCTTGTTTCAGCATGAATTGAAGCATGTGTTCATGGCACGTGTTCCACAGTATCTTCAGCATGTCATTCTTGGAATTTTTGTAGTTTTAGGGACTCAAAATTTTCTTTGATGTCTGAACAGCTGATGCCATTATAATCCTCACAGTTTGGTTTTTTTACCAGTTTAGACTTCTTCAAGCAGTTTGTGCTCCAAGTTTGTCATTTCTGTTTGATGTCAAAGTGTTGGTCTGTCCTTCTTCTGTGCAGTCTTTTAATTTGGAATTATTTAATGGCTGCAACTCTTCTTTTGATGTATCAGCTCTTCTTTTTCTATTGGTGTTTACTTGTGGAATCTTTAAATTTTAAATATTTGGCAGATTTGTCGTGTCGAGGACCTCCTTGTAAATGGCATTATAAAGGGGAGTATTATCCACATCCACAGGGCAAGAAATATCATTATTGATACTGATGGCGTGATTACTGCATCAGAGTTAGGTAGAGAGTCTAATAGTATTATTGTATTTCTTTTTTTGGCTGATGGGCGATCGTTGTTTTAATTGAACTGCTCTTTTTAGAGAGTATCCCCAGCATCCAGTTGTATGTTTTTAATTCTAATCTGCAGATTTCCTCTTCAGGTTGCAATGTTGGTGTTGGAAAAGGGAACTATTCCAAAGGAGCTGGTAGTGGTGCTGGGCATGGGGGAAGAGGGGGCTCAGGTTGTTTTAATGGGATCATGAGTAATGGTGGTAATAAATACGGTAATGTTGATCTTCCTTGTGAATTGGGAAGCGGAACCCAAGGTCCCAATCAGTCCTATGGAAATGTTCTTGGAGGGGGAATGATTGGTAATTTTTTCATAAATCACAAGTTTAACAACAAAATTTTCATTTTCACGTTATGTTACTATTTGTTTACATATTCACCTGTGATGCTTGAATATTTCTGAACAGTATTTTACATATCTGCAAATATTTGTGATTTTATTCCGTTTGCTTTGAGTTTCTCCACTTAACAGCATTCTGTTTGACATCAATCCCAGATCATGCTTACTAACTTGTGCTTCATGTTTGCCAGTGATGGGCTCCATCCAGTGGCCACTGTTAAGGCTCAATCTTTATGGATCTTTGATGGTAGATGGTCAAAGCTTTGATAAAGCATCAGTAAATAGTAATGCTTCTTTGATTGGTGGACTTGGTGGAGGTTCTGGCGGGACGGTTCTTCTTTTCCTGCAAGAGCTTATGCTTGCAAAAAAATCATATCTATCTGTTCGCGGGGGAAATGGCAGCCCTCTTGGTGGTGGGGGAGGTGGGGGTGGAAGAGTTCATTTTCATTGGTATAAGATAGACACTGGGGATGAATATGTTCCAGTTGCATGTATAAGTGGTTCAATTAACAACAGGTATGCTTCACAGAGAGAGTAGGGAGGCATGTTATGTGATATGAGAGCTCGCGTGCACACACAGAGCACTCTGTGGACTTTTCATCAAGGCTGGACACTCCACCTTCTCTCTCTTCTCATGCCACATGTATTAGACTAGTTATATCATAACTAAGCTATTTTGTAAAATGGAATACATCACTTGGAGATGCATATAACATACAAGAAGTTTACTTGATATCACAGTGGAGGAGCTGGAGAAAATGGTGGTCTTTTTGGGGAGGAAGGCACCGTCACTGG
This sequence comes from Populus ilicifolia, assembly GCA_015708895.1. Classification (NCBI taxonomy): domain Eukaryota; kingdom Viridiplantae; phylum Streptophyta; class Magnoliopsida; order Malpighiales; family Salicaceae; genus Populus; species Populus ilicifolia. The sequence continues at coordinate 301,758 of SRLM01000223.1, forward strand.
GAAAAAGTGCCCAAAGGGCCTCTATGGTACATTTTGCAAGGTACCTTTTGTTCTGACACTGCCCTCATGTGGTTGTTGGTTGCTTCATTCTTGAAGTTAATGTAGTCTGGGCAGTTTATAGGCAAGGGTAGGTCAGCACTTTATGCATTTCCTGCATATTTTCAGCGGATTTTGATAATTTAGTCTTCTAGCAGCTCTAGGTTTTCTTTAGCTTTTAATCTTTGAAGTTGTTTTTCGTCATGCTATTTGGAATTCCTAATCCCAGGACAAGGAAGAGCCAAATAGTGTCCATAAACTTGGTTGTAATACATGCTTTAGTCATTTGATTATTATGCCTAGTTTCTTTAACCTAAAATGGTTGACATATAAATAATTAAATGTGCAAAAATATTAACATTAGTGGAAAAAATGGACTAGGTGGATTGTGGATATATGAGATTTTTTTTGAAAACTTTATGTATTGAGCACATATTGCGATGAATGTACTTTGAAGTTCAATTTTCAATTCCCAAAAACTTCCAAGTCTAATCAGCAACATAGGAAAACATCGATGGGAATTCTTGTTCACAGGATTACATTTCACTATCCAGTTGTAATTTGCATTGTTGCAAGATAGTATTTGTATGTCCTAAATGATAAAGACACACCCACACCCACCGACACATAGTGTTTGCTTGACTCGTCTCCTATAATTAAATGATGCACCTTATCTACAGGAATGCCCTCTTGGTACTTTCAAAGATGTTGATGGCTCTGATGAAAGTCTTTGCATTCCTTGCTCTCTTGATCTTCTTCCTAATCGTGCAAATTTCATACATGTACGAGGTATTTCTGATTGACATTACTCTCTCTATCTCTACTTTTTTTAACTGATGTGATCTGATATTTAAGTCACCGGTCCACTGCAGGGGGGGTTAGTCAGCCATCTTGTCCCTATAAATGCATATCTGACAAGTACAGGATGCCAAATTGCTACACTCCTCTTGAGGAGCTGGTGTATACATTTGGAGGCCCTTGGCCTTTTGCCCTCATCCTGTCTTTCCTTTTGGTGCTTCTAGCTCTATTGTTGAGTACAGCGAGAATCAAATTAGTAGGATCAGGTAAATGTTATGGTGCAAGTTCAGTTGAGCACCAGAGTCATCACCACTTTCCACATCTACTTTCCCTATCAGAGGTACTTTGATAGCAAACTGCCTTCAACTATATATGCTGCAGCTATAAATGGGTCGGTCAAGATAAATACAGCACTTTGACAATTTCACATTTGATTGTATTTTAAACCTAGGTGCGAGGAACTAGAGCTGAAGAAAGTCAGAGCCATGTCTACAGAATGTACTTTATGGGCCCCAATACTTTTAGGGAACCCTGGCATCTTCCATACTTTCTCCCCGATGCAATTGTTGAGATTGTGTAAGTAAACTGGATGACTTTCAATGACATCAAAGGAGGATATAATTGGATATTTTTTTAATATAATGTTTGGGGTTAATTTTTTATTCCTCAAATAATATTCATTGATTACCCTTTTTTTTCAATCAAAATTCTTGACCCTGGTAGACTCAATTCACTTCTCGATGCTGACAAGATATAGTAAACTGTGAAGCTTTTCTTATCCCATGCTTGTTTTTCCATTTCTGTCCTGTATAATTTTATTCTATTGAACTTATTCTTGATCTAAGACATGCTCCTTTGTGAACTGTTCCAATACATACCTGGACATACTTTGCAAGCCCTTGAAGTGAAAGCACAGATTGTACGAGCCTCCACTGTTTCCATCTTATTCTGTATTTATTAATTATTATTTATAAAGGGAAAACCTTTTTTGATCCGCATGCAGGTATGAAGATGCTTTTAACAGGTTTATTGATGATATAAATTCTGTTGCCGCTTATGAATGGTGGGAAGGGTCAGTCCACAGCATACTTTCCGTGCTTGCCTATCCTTTTGCGTGGTCCTGGAAACAGTGGCGGCAGAAAAATAAAATTCATCAACTTCAGGAATATGTCAAGTCTGAATATGACCACTTGTGTCTTCGCTCTTGTCGATCTCGAGCCCTGTACAAGGGGATGAAGGTTTGATTTGTTGTTCTCTTAACTTTTCAGTTGTTTCATTTACAGAACTTCACTTTTTTTTAAGGTGTTTTATTTGTCAATACTTCAAGCTAACAGTGACTTCTCACTTCTGGCATGATACTAGCACCCCCCATAGCTTATTTACTGTCTTTATGGTGGTTGGACTTGGGAATCTCCAAGAAATGTTCGTGCATGCAATAATGTTTTTCTTATCTTTTGAAGCTCACAATGTATTCAACAAAATAAATAAATGTATTTAGGAGCAAATGTTGTGTTCGTAAAGAAATGCTCATGCATGATAAATGTGTTGAAATTAATTTTGAAGTCTAAATTGTGTCATTTTTAGTTCTTCTAGGTGCATTTCTTAATGATGTGGTTGTCCTATTAAGTGTCTAGAATTATCCTTAGACTATATAAATGCATGGATTGAAAGAATAGTAATCTAGGTCCATACCTTCTTCTCAATTTTTTTCTAACATGGTATCATATTTAGTTCGGTCTAATAAAGCGTTTAAAGGGTTATAGCATGTGTTGAAGGGAGAAACATTGGGTGAGTGGATGAACAATCAACTTCCAAAAAACAAAATAATAATTTAGGTGCAAGATGATAGAGTCCAACAAGAAAATTAGAACCTTGCATTAAAAGAATAATATAAGAAACAAGAGAATGATATCAGAAGTCAAGAGATGCTAAGTGCAAGCAGAGAAGTCCATGTGCAAGAGATGATGCGGTACAATTAGAATCACACATGAAGAAAAGAAAAGAGCTCTTAAAAAAAAGAAAGGATATGGCCAAAAAGCCATGTTGAAGAATGTGACAACAACCACTAGACAAGAAAAATAGCTCAGAAGAGTTGTGTTCAAGTAAATATTATTGTTAAAGAAAGTAAGATTAAAGAGATGCTTTTAGCTCGTCATGATGATAAAGAATGACGAAAACAAAGATCCAAGATCTTCAGGGATGAATGCCAAGGGAAATGGTTAAAGAAGAATCAATTTGCAATTTGCAAGCGTTCCTAACATATTTGCAAGTTATAGGATTTTCAAAATTAGGGGAGTGTTGGAATTAATTTTGAAGTTTAAACTCAAAGTTTCCTTTTAACTATTAATGATGTGGTTATCTGATGTTTTTAACTATTAATGATGTGGTTATCTGATGTGTCCAAAATTATCGTACTAGTATAAATACATGTATTGAAAGAGTTGTAATTTAAGTCAAGTCCATAGAGATTTCCTCTCATTTGAGAATAACATAAAATAAGTAAGAGTTTCGAGACGACCAAAAGATTGATGTGTTCTTCTAAGTGCAGGAGTGTCAAAGTAATAAATAACCCGGCAAAACCAGGGTCGAACCATAGGGAGATTAATTGTATAAATTATAAATAACAATAATAAAATAACAACAATAATAACAATAGTAGTAGTAATAGTAAGAAGAAGAAGAAGAAGAAGAAAAGGTTAATCAGAATTTTGAGATAGAAGATTAATGTAAGGATTAGACAATGATAACAATAAATATCAAAGTTAGAGGATCCACTAATAGTATGTCAAACAAGTATAGTATAAGCTCTCATTACTCAATTGGAAACCACACACAAAGAAGGTTCTAATCAGATTATAAATTGTTAACATAATTACATTAGTTATCTTATTCGAATAATATCAATACTTGTAAATATTGTCAGATAATCATGATTATAAATTATGTTAACAACAAATCAAGTTTTTTTCATAACTCAGGTGTCGGTTATACTATACATATAGGCTATGAAAACGTCAAGCATTTGTTATATCAAGTGTCATACAATATAAATCTAGATTAATCATTTAACAAGCAAAGTGTTAAAAAGTGAACAAGATAACAAATACAAAATATGTTAGTATCAAACATTAAAGTCTATGTTAAGTTTACACTATACTTATTCTTACACCATTAATGTAACCTTTTCACCTAGACATACTAAACTTAACTAAACATAATGAATGAAAGAAAAATAAATAAACAAAATAAAAACATAAATAAGATAAAAGTTAAGTAAAAGAAAGGAATTGAAAAACATAAACAAGATATTAATGAAAATAAAACTTAAGCATTGCAAAAATACAAAGAGAGAAAGCAAGAATATGATCTTAATCTGGAACCAAGATGCCTAAATACATAGCAAATGCTTCCTTTTATATGCTAAAATTAGGAACTATTGATTTGATGAGTTGGTAGTCAACTCTTGACTTGGTGATAATCTTTATCTTCTCTTGTCTGCCCAAAACATCATTGATAACGTCAAATTTGAAAACATGAAAGTTGTAGGAAATTGTCTCAGCTTTTCAGGAAAAAAAATGGAGGTCATTGATAACCAAAACAATGTCCGGGTTGCAAGACATATTCGGAGTTATTCGTTATTGCTATAATTTGAACTTGAAAATGGCCTTTCTAAATCTTGGATTCCTCGTGAAAGTTGTAGGTCTATGTCTTACTTTTTCATCCATATAAAGCATACCTAAATTCAAGATCTACAACTTCAAACATGACCCAGTTACCAAATAGTATTTTGGTTTGGACTACACCCGCATCTTTTTTCTAAGTTTGGTCATCTCTTTGTCCTTTCAATTTCAGTTCTTAAACTTATCAATCAATTCTTTTATTTATATGATAGGCTCGCATTTAAAATGAACATTTACCATAAATTAAAAGTATCTTATATTATTAAATATATTATTATAAAACATAATTTGGTTAAGGAGTTATTGATACTTTAAGTGCAAAATGATGATATAAAACATTGATAAAAATATACTTTTAAATACTAATCAAGTTTATTCGTACTTTCTCTCCTAATTTTTTTTATAACAAAATATTGCTATCCTTAACCCATGAGCAATTGCTTTGTTGTGCCAGCCCATTTAAATTTATTTTTTTATGATATTTTATCAGCTATTAGTTATTTTTTTCTAATTAAAAGGAAGGAAATAAATATAAAAAATACAAGTAACCTAACTATGTCATATATTATTGACATTATATGTGCATCTAGGTTTCTAATGGTTAAATAACTCATGAATTGTGAGCTAACAAAAATTTTTAAACAAACAAGCTGTACATTTGTCTCTAAGTGCATGGAAATAAGTGGATTATGTTTTGATAAGTATGTTATTATGCTGTAGCATGGCCAATTTTGGTCGATCATGCTAGTCCCTTGCTGTACCAGCACAAGTCCATCATGGTTTGTGTCATTCTGGTTCGTATGCTATAAAACCATAGCCTAGCCCAAGCAATTTATTGATGTGCCATGCTCTTACTATTCACTGGCTGGTCTGCCCATTCTACACCTTCACAAATTTGAGTCATCCTGCACCTCTTCAAATTAGGATGTTAATTATTGGTTCTTTTGGTGAGGCTAATCCGCACAAACATCAACATCCCCTGAACTATAGGTCATTTTGATTAACACTGCCTGAGTCATTTTTATTTTGGTTTCAACCCCTAAACTATAGGGTGTTTTTATTGACACCCCTTCCATTACATTCCTTCTATTTTTCCATTAACTATCATGTGAGTTGCACATGTTTCATAGTAAAATATCAAAATATCATAGATAATTAGTCAAAAACATTAAAAAAACTGACATTTGCTAATCTTGTGATAAAAAACATTATTCACTATATAATTAAGGTTATCATTAAGAAATTAACCCTTGATAGTTTGATGACTTTTTGGTGACTTGCATGTGATATTTAATGGCTAAATTGGACGGAATATACCAGAAGGGGTGTCAATTAGAACAAAATTAATACAAGGATGTCAATCAAACTGGCCTATATAGTTCAAGGAGTGCTTGTACAGTTTACTTTTTTGCTAAATTTTCTTTTCAAACAGTTTCTGTTTGCATTTCTTTTTAAGTGGGAGAATATCTATTTTTTCCTTTTGTCTTTATATGAGTGGCAACTGATGCAGGTTGGAGCGACGCCAGACTTAATGGTTGCTTATATTGACTTTTTCCTTGGTGGTGATGAGAAGCGTTTAGATATAGTGTCTATAATACAAAAGCGATTTCCCATGTGCATAATATTTGGAGGTGATGGGAGCTACATGTCACCTTATAATCTACATAGTGACACATTATTGACCAATCTTCTTGGTCAGGTATGACTTTTGACATAAATTAGGATTTTAAGTATCATGTTATGCTTCTCCAATGTTCTTCTGACATGCAGAAATACATCATTGTAGCATGTCCCAGCAACTGTCTTGAATCATTTGGTGGCTGGTTTAAATGCCCAATTGAGGATCGTGAGGCATGGATCTATCCGCTCTGCTCTACTTCCTGTCATTGATTGGATATGCAGTCATGGCAACCCCCAGCTTGAGTTCCACAGAGTTAAGATGGAGCTCGGATGGTTCCAAGCAACTGCTTCTGGTTACTATCAGTTAGGTGTCTTAGTAATGGTTGGTGATTATTCTCTCCATTCTATTCACCAGTCTGACTGGGTAGATAAAGGCAATGGTGAACCAACAAGGTAATTTTGAGAGTTATAATCTATAATGTGCTAGTGTCATGTTCTAATCTAATTTATACCTGTTGGGAAGTGGCAGAGAGACAGACAGCAGGTGATAGAATAATATTGATTGGGAAGTTGTAAAATGGTCATATTTCATTAGTTGTCTTGAACCATTTTATTTAATGTCTTTAACTGGAGAGGTAATAGGAATATGCTTTAAAGATGGAGAAAAAATTGCATTTGTAAGGCAAAATCTTGTATCCAAAGCAACTTGCACAATATAGTGCTTTTATGGAGTGATCCAAACATCTTGTTGCAATGACTTTTCATTGTTCAAATAGCATGGAAAAATGTGGTAGTAATGCTACATAGACCAAATTGCTTTTTTTCTTGCTTCTTGAGTCATCATATGCTAGTGGCCTGAAATATTATCATCTTATAGAGTCAGCCATCATTCAAATTACAGGAACAGTGCCTCATGTGCAAGCAGAAGTCTTAAGCAGCTGCAGCAAGAGCAGCCATACTTGAGTCAATCTTTATCTCGCAAAAGGATGACTGGGGGAATTCATGGAGGTCTTCTGAATGAAGCTACCTTGAAATCTCTGGATTTTAAAAGGGACTTTCTCTCTCCGCTCTCTCTCTTATTGCATAACACTAGGCCTGTTGGCCGTCAGGTACTGGATGGCTATACATTTAGTACCTCTCTCTTGCTTCTTCTTTTTTCACCGAATTATTCTACTTTTTGTTGTTTCAGGATGCTCTTCAGCTTTTCATTACTATCATGCTTTTGGCAGATCTTTCTGTCACACTTCTCACATTGCTTCAGTTCTATTGGATCTCTCTTGGTGCTTTCCTTGCTGTTCTGCTTGTTCTTCCTCTGTCCTTGCTTTCTCCATTCCCTGCAGGCTTGAATGCCTTATTCAGCAGAGAACCTAGAAGAGCCTCACATGCTCGTGTATATGCATTATGGAATGCAACCTCCCTGTCTAACATTGTAAGTTATACCAAAAGTGCTGTACTTTTCTCCCAAACGACTTGCTAATCACTACTTGCAATTACAAAGCTTCTTAAGAGCTTTGGCTTTCCAAACAAGTTCTCTTTTTAGCCTTGTTTACCTTCATTGATACAGATTTTTAAGGCACAAGTTATAGCAGAAACCTTCCATCCCTTCACGCATACAACATAAATTGTAGACTCAGGGCAACAAAAACTCTGCTCCCTTCATGAGTCTAACTATAACCCTTTTGTTGCTTTCCGCAGGCTGTAGCTTTCACTTGTGGTATTTTTCATTATGGATTTTCTTCTCTCCGACCACATGATGAGGAAAACACATGGAACATTAGAAGGTGAGGTTTTATATCTAATCTGTCCTAAATCAAATGATTGGACTGTAAGATGAAAATAACAACTGTCAAATATTGTGCAGTAATACCCTGCATGCCAACTCTATATACACTTGTGCCAGTCTCAAATAATTCATTTTCTCAATATGAAGTTCAATGACAACGATATAGTTAATGGTACTTCTAAGTTCAGTTCTTGTTTTTTGTGCACCAAGGGATTCTGATTTGTTAATTAGTCTTTCACCCGTACATAGCAAATGTTATATATGTAATCTGCATACCCCTCTTATTAAGTTTTACTGTAGATTACTGAAAGTTTTCCTGTCTTATTAAATGCTTGTATTGGATTGAAGGTGTAAATTAACTGGTTTCATTTGTTGAGCCTTTTTCTTCATTGCTTGCCTAGATATTAGTTTCATGTTTTGATGTTTCATAGACATATTAAATGATAGAAATTATGTACTTGTAGCATTTGGAATTTTTAATAATCTGCCACTTAGTCTTTATTTGTTGGATTCGAAGAAAGGCCACACAAAGATCAGATTGGTTGGCATTTATCCCTGATTGGCCCTTGCAGAAAGAAAATTGCATCAGTTGTGCTCAAAACCCAATGACAGCCACATATATATTTTATTCAAATTCATCTAGTTCCTGTTCTCTGAACTCTGTGAAAAGTCTCTGTAGGTGGTTTTCTTTGTTTATGTTTTAGATGTTGAATGGACACGACAGATGTGAGATATGATAAAATTAGTCAGAATCATGTGACTTGATCTGTTAACTTCGTCTCAGATATGTCTGAAAGGTGATTTAATCTATTAACTTAGGCCAAAGAGATTAATTCATCCTACGCTGTATTGCCTTAAATAACATAGTAATTTTCCAGGAACTTTGGCCGCACTACTAATGATCACAGTAGCAACTACTGTGATCATTAGCCTAGCTAGTTGGAATTCTGATTAATTTAGCTCCATTCTTTATTTTTGTTTGTTTAAGATTTTTTTGGTGTTATGTTTTATCGAGTATCTTAAAAAGCTTTGGTCATGTTTGCTGACAGGGAGGACAATAAATGGTGGCTGTTGTCAACTATCCTTCTGCTGTTCAAGTCAGTACAAGCTCGTTTAGTAGATTGGCACATTGCTAATCTAGAAATCCAAGACATTTCTTTGTTCTGCCCAGATCCAGATGCCTTTTGGGCTCACGAATCTAGTTCATGAATCCAAAGAAACTGATGCATCTGGAAAGATTTATATATCTTGGTTTCTGTGTCTTGTTGACGGGGTCAGGGGAAGAGGCTTTCACCCTTTGCATCAGGCTGATTCCTCAGGTGAGACTGCTTTACCGTGTAAATTTATTGAAAATAGTGTTAAGGCATTGGTTATAGGTGTGCAGGTTTCCTTCTTTGTAATTATAGTGCCACATGAATTGAATTATTGGAGGTAAAAAAATGTTGTGAGCAAGATAGGATCAGTTTGTTCAGTTTGTTTTTTAGTTTGCTGTAGAAATGTCAAAGCACCAATTCAATTCAATAGTTCAAGTTTCTAGGTGAGCTTTTTGGATATAATTTATATTATTTTCAAACACACACATTCAAGTAAAAGCTTTTTAAACTTAAAATTTGCACAAGCTTACATTACCTTGTGCTTAATTTTTATCAAATAAATAAGAATGGTAAGATTCGAACTCGTGATCGTTTGATTATCAAAACTCTGATATCATGTCAAAGAACCAATTCAATTAAAAGCTTAATATTTTACGTGAAGTTTCGTGTTAAGGAATTATCTCAACCTAAAAGTTGAAGTTTTTAGATGAGATCTTAAAATATGATTTATATTATTATCTAATAAAAATTACACTATATTAAAGATAGTTTAGTGGAAAATAGATTATTTTTGGTGTTTCATGCTAGCCCTTCTCTCTCTTTCCAAGCTTACTACATTAGGTTAAAATTATTTTTGTATGATTTTTTTTTTATGGTATGACCTTCCCATGGTGATGTTACATAAAGATGATGTTGCACAATTGTAGAGTTTTGGTTATGTGATGAGGCATTCCTCTTAGTTACAGCTTCGAACTGGTTATAATCTCCTGGTAAAGACGTTTATATTACTCATTTAAATAGATCTGCTAGTTCAAAATGTCATAGCAATAATCAAGTGAATTGCTAATGTTATTTTTTGTTTTAGTAGCCGTCGTGACCAGCTAGGAAACCATAACCATTTTAATGTTAGGATTAGTTTTCAATCAAAATAAGTAATATGATAATTTCTATCTTTTTTTAACAAAATTTGGTTCAAAATGATTTTTGATGTTTGTTGTTTCATAATTTGTCCTAGAAAAACTCTTATTTCACTAAACATTATTAAAGATAAACTTTAAACAGTTTATTTGTAGATCATTGACCCAGCTGCAAGTGGGTTTGATTGAATTAGTTTTTGAATGTAAAAAAAATATTGAGATGTTAATGTTAGAATTATATTGAGGATTGATTTAATATGATATGATTAACTTAATAGTTTAAAAAATATTTTGAATAACTAATAAAAATGTAGTTTGATTAAAAAATTAAGATGATTTTTAAAAAAATATTGAAATTATATGTTAGATTAATCTAGATTAAATCATGTTAATTTGTTACATTCACTACTACTCAGATCATGAAACTTTGGTAACTAAAGCAATAAAAAATAAATAAATATTAAATTTAATTTTCAATCACCTTTGAAGAATAAAATTGAACTAAAAAAATAAATTGAGAGTTAACTCAAGTTAATTTTTTGAACTTGGGTTATGAAATAAGGTAACTCTAAAAAAAGTAAATTAAAATAAGATATGAAGCTCAACTTTAAATCAACTTAATATTGAAAGATAAAATTAAAAAAAATAGTTAAAAAAGATATAAAAAAACCACTGGAATTAATCGATCAAACTCATTATCTAAGTTATGAGATTAAGATAATTTTATATAATTCAAATCAAAATAAATTATGAAATTTAATTCTCAATCAATTTGATGAAATTAAAAAAAATCAACTAAAAAAAAAAAGAAAAAACTAGTCAACAAACCTAACTCGTTATTGAAGTCATAAAACCATGATAACCGTATAGAAAAAATAAATAAATTTCAATTCTTAATCAATTTAATGTTAAAGAATTAAATTGAAAAAAAAATTCAGATTAACCTATCAAACACAAGTTAGAAGATCGAAATAACTTCAAAAAAGTTAAAAAAATATAAAGTATAATTTACATCAATCTAATATTGAAATTTAAAAAAAAAGAGAAAAAAAAAACTTAAGTGAAACTAGCTAAAACACAAAACTTACAACTCGGGTTATAAAAATATAATAACCTCATGAAAATAAAATAAAAAATAATTATAAAGTTTAATTCTTAATCAGTTCAATATTAAAAGGTAAAATTAAAAAAAATAATTATAAAAATGACAGAGTCAACACAATTAACCTGCAAAACTCATAATCCGAATCATGAGATTAAGATTATTTTATAAGTAATAAATTAAAATAAATTATAAAATTTAATATTCAATAAAAAAAATATTAAATTTATCTTAAAATTTATAAGTACCAAGGCATTTATGTTGTCATTTAGAAGTGGTAGGATGAAATATTATCTTGAAGAATTTTACTTGCACTTTTTTTTCCTCGTCAACAAATATTTTCCTCCTATTTTGTATGTGTATACATTGACAATTTTAGCTATTCTATATTTCTGTCTTAATATATAAAAAAATGAGTTTTTTTATGAAATAAATAGCATAGGAAAAAACATATAGGAAAAATGACACAATACAAAAATATTTTAAAAATAATATAATTTAGTGAGGCTCGTAAAAATATGGGTGGGGTTGTTTTTCAAGTATTTCAACTCCATGTTAAAAAAAAAAAAAAAAGAAAAACCAGCCCAACAATTAAAATTTCAACTCTGAAAACAATTCAAAATTCATCAATCATCACATTTCTCAATTCATGAAAATTCATGATTTATTATCTAATATAATTAAAATTCACATAATATTTTATAAATTTAAATTAAATTCATAATTATTACAATATTAAAACATATAATCTAATTATATCTAAAAATAGACCCTGCTTGTGAACATGCTTAAAGTGCTAACGGGCAGGCTACATCACCTTAACTCATTCAACATGTGGATATGCTTATAGTGTTTGTGAATAGGTCAACACCAAATTCTCTCCAGCTCATAGACAATATTGGAATGTTTGTTGAACGGACTTCGATCACTCATAAACAAACTTACCTTCCTAATTATATCTCCTCGTTAATGAAAAATCATCTCATCATCCATTAATGATGTTTTACTAAAACATATTTCATGTAATCAACTTTTTCATGGAACACGGCTGCTACTTTTTGAACCTCCCGTATTAAATAATACATCAAATACATACATAAAAAAATTAGTACTCATCACCTATAGCAATATGAATAACATATTTAATAAATGTTACATAAAAAAATATTGTATATCAATCTATTCTATCTCAAATAATAAGATATTCAGCATTGAAATACATGGATACCTTGCAAAACATGACTTGATTGATGTAATAAACTTACATGTTATGGCCAAATACCATCCCAAGTAGTTGTCTAGATTAGTTAACAGATATCGCTACGTAAACATTCAATCTCTCCCAGCATGATAAATATGAAGGTATGCTTCCTGCTTAACTATTAATATTATAGAGCTAAACAATTTAAATTATCGTATAATTCGATTACAGAAATGATATCAAAGTAGTGCAGCAGACCTGTGCTAGCCACAAATCATCTCCCTAACAGCATATTGGTTCAATTTTGTTCGATCTCTCGAAAAGCAGAGTTTCAATTTTTCCGTCTTTTTTTCTGGTTCACGTGATGATGCACCTCCATCGCAATTTTTTTCCATGTCTTTGTGGCCGCTTGTAGCTTCCAATCATTTCTTTCAAATCAACTCTTCCTTTTTTTTTCTGAAACAAATAAATAAGGAGAGGGAGAGCCCGTGTCAGAGAAGAAGAGGGTTAGGAGAGGGAGGCCCTTGCTGTTGGGTGGCCGAAGAGGGTTAGGAGAGGGAGGCCCTTGCTTTTGGGTGGCCGACAATCACATCAAATCAAAAGCAGATTTGGATGTATGATTATCCATCAATATTTTGAAATCAAGTATATTATATTATCTTGAAGAATATGAATATTTTAATGGACGAATTATTTAAGCATATACTTCGATGTAAAAATATTTTCTCATGACTTTTTATATACGCATCTTAATTGTTTTTAAATTGGTAAAAATAGAATTGCAATATATTACATTGTTTTGTAACAATCACATAGAAAATCCAGTGGAAATAGCATCCAAATTTTTTGGGGATATGTTACTCTTCGTCTCTAGCTGTGAAAGATGACCCGTGAAAATTCTTATGTCAAGGAAAACAAAAAAAAGGGTTTGGAAGAAGGCTAGGGACTCATAACATCCATCTTTAAGTTATTTTTATGGGATTTGAGGTTTCATATAAACCTAAATCATTTGTAAAAAGCATCACTATAATATAATTTCTTTTTTGAAATTTCTTGATGTAGATATTAAAACTATCGATTTAGAATAGTGATTGAGAAACCCTGCGGTGTTCTAACAAATCTGCCTTCTCCTCTGTTGTAGTTAATTCAGCAGATGTCTTATCCCCGCCTCCTACTGACTCCATTTTGACCATGCATAACAACATTGCTTGAGTCTATTTTGTTCATGATTAACAATATTTTCTCTCACAGCTGTTAATTTAGCTTATCGATTTTGAACGGAGGTTTACTTGATCTTGCACATTTGCATGGACAGTTTTTACAGAGAAAATAATGTCATGCAATGATAGTGTTTTTAAAATAGCAACAAAAATCTAGGATTTGGGTCATAAATTGAATAGTTTTGACTAATTTAATAATATTTTTAAGAAAAACCAACCAAAAAAAAAGTCAACGATCAGTCTGTTTTTCACAAGTTGTTTGATGACACGAAAATGGAAGTGCTCTGGTGAATTGAGCTTGTTGAATATACAGCGGGACTATCTGGGTAACTCTGTTTTAAATCCGGGGCCTTTTTGCCTGATTTTTAATTAATGAGCAGTGAGACGGAAGAGCATGCTTCCAAACTAGTACAAAGAATTAGAAAGATTTGGTTCATTGTTCTTCAAAAGATGGTTTACTGCATCGTGCATGCCCTTGCAATCTGTCGATCTTAAATCTGCTCAAAGCTCTTTATTTATTGACGTTGCTCATAAAAATTGAGATAGTTGATGGATAACGCTGTAACTTCCAGAAACCTATTAATTTTTTCATTGTAAGAACACTTCAAAAAATTATTTTTTATAATTTTTTCTTTACTTCAATTTAATTTTTTTATATTTTTATATCATTTTAATATATTAATATAAAAAATAAAGATAAAGATATAAAAAAAATATTTTTTTTCAAATAAAAACATTTTAAAAAATAAATTATCATCTCATTTTCAAATGCCCAGCCGTTGCTACGACACACCAGAAATCCTAGTATTAAGTCTTAAGATTAATGAGATAGCTATCCAAAACAACACAATTTTAGTTTACACCTTGAGTATTGGTGAAATCATACAGCGGATCTGCCTTGTACTAGATGTGAACAGACAGATCAGAAAGCAAGTTACATCAAGGAGTGCGACTCTATCATTTGATTTTAGTATTGTTGCTGCAACTGTGCTGCATCGCGACTAAATCAATGATTGGCGTAATCCTTTGATGTAACCATCAATTGGCAGAGAGCCTGATACTGCCTGATAGATACTTCAAGCTTAAGCTTCCAACAATTCTCACTAGGCCTTCAAATTATATGTATATAGTCGTCCACATATAGACAAGCCATACACTATGAAGCGGCTGCTGGTATAATCAGGAACCGTGTAAAACAACCTGTCAAGACAAGCCTCGACATTCAGAACAAATTTACACAACTCAGTGTCCCATTTAACTGAATGGCAGGCATTGCCTAGCTCCGTTAAATAAATAACTTATAAATACACTAATCTATAATCACATAAAAGGATGAGAAGGGGAAGGGGTGCCGAAACAATAGGGATGCGGTGGCTTACCCGCTATAAATACAGCCACCGCATGAGAGAGGAGGGGGGTGGATTCATGGGTAACTTTTCAAAGATTATGAATGTTAAGGTCCAAGCCGTAGAACTTGCCATTCCTTGTTTGACCAGTGGCCAGTATAACTGAATGTCACTTCTTTTGATCTCCTATTGCTGAAGGCGGCAGCAGAATGAAGGTGAAATCTGTTGTCTGCCAATTTACATGGGACACCATGGTTAGATATGGTCCTAGGGAGCTCTGTCATAATTTTGAGTGTTGTTTCCAAGGGCAGCCACCTTCAAAAGCTTGTTCCAGCACGTCTTCCATTCGCTCAGCCAGTAAAATCTGTCAAAAAAAAAAAAGAGTGGGATGCACACAGGTGAGGTCAGCATCATCACAAGAAATGTTTACATCTGACTACCATGCTTAAGTTTCGTATGGCTGAGAAATCTAAAATAAAAAGATTTCTCAATGTGAGAGATTCTGGCAATTGACCTGTACTAATCTCAAACAGTCCATTGAAGGGGAAAATGTCCACACTACCAACAATCCACAAATGAATTAAATAGAATATATCTGCAATCCAGAATCCTTTTAACATGACCAGAAATGTGAGGTAAATGAATTAAAAAGGCAAGGAGATTCTAGAATAAGTATTAGAATCTAAAAGAGGAAGTGGCACTGTGGTTCCATAGTAGACTAGTTAATCTATGTTTAACATGTGCTGATAAAAAAGAATCGTTATGCTTCAAACAGATAAAATTACCTCAAGACTGCCAAGCACAGCTGCTGGTACTTCAACCAAATCCTTTAAATTTTTCTCTGGCAGAATTACTCTCTTGATGCCATTGCGGTGTGCCGCCAATATCTGCAAAAGAGAACAATCTAAGAAACTGCACCTTTGATATATGCATACCACACATGGGCGAAGCTGGGCACCTACATTGATAAAGTTCATGGCTAAGAGATTGTGTTTCCCAAACTAATGATTATGGTCCATTTTTTTAACAAATGATACAACGTGTTCATTAATCAAGTAAGCCATAACCACAAAAACATATATGCAGAACTACAATCTATCAAATTAGATATGCATATATGAAAAAACGAGCACAAGATACTAGCAACATCCCCAGAAAGCTACATCACTTATCAAAAACTCCATTTTACAACAAGATTTGATTCTTGTACGAAATGTTAATGAATTTGTTAGAGCCTACCAATTGGCATTCCCAACTGCTTAGCCAGGCAGTTGTCAAGTAATACAGAAAATTTTGGATGATCCTAATAATTTTAATGGAAGAAATCATTATTTGCCAATGCTTGGACGAATATCAAACTTAAAACTGAAGCCTAAATTGGAAGTCACCAATGTGATCCGGCACAAATATGTTGCATATGAAAACACAATAACAGAGAATGTGTTTACATTTGCAGCAAGAACACATAAGACCAGGTACAACTATAAAACGTTAATATTTCCAACAAGCACAGTAATTTGGTACAAGAAATCCATTTATTAAGCTCTAAATGGAAAAAACAAAATGTCATTTGTTGTGGTATATGGTTCAACTTGGAAAGAAAAGGGAAAGAACGAAAGAAACAAGAGAAGTGCTAGAGGTGAAACCAACTGCTCTATCATACCACTTCACAGTTATGATCCTCTTTTTTAGTGGATAAAACTAACAAGACTAGCTAATCAAGTGGCTATACCTTATCCTTGATACCGCCAACAGGAAGCACAAGGCCCCTCAAAGTCATCTCCCCAGTCATAGCTGTATCTGCTCTTGCTCTTTTCTGACTGAACAGCGAAACCAGAGCTGTTACCAATGTCACACCAGCTGAGGGCCCATCCTTAGGTACAGCACCAGCAGGGAAATGTATATGAACATCTCGACCCTCAAGGAGATCGGTTTCGTCAGCAGCTGCCAACTTAAGATTAGTTGCCCTTGCTCGCACCTACATCATAGAAGACTCAGATTAAATATCTCTGAATGAAATTTTCTGAGTATAAAACAGGATTATTTTCTGCATAACAGCTTATTTTTTGTGATTTTATATCCAATCATCCATTTCAAACAGTGGAAGGTGCTGAGCTCTTCAATATAGGGCAAATGAACATTTCATAAGCAGTTTAAAACCAGTTTAAAGCATGGTCTTCTTCAATAGTGATAATTATTCATTTCATAATTGTACAAGGAATGAACTGAAGATCGGGAAAAATTTGAATTACCCATGTCAGTGCTATTTGTGCTGATTCTTTAATTACATCACCAAGTTGTCCAGTGAGAAGTAATTCACCCTTTCCAACCATTGATGTAGCCTCCACAAACTGAACCTCTCCACCGAAGGCAGTCCAGACAAGCCCAACTGAAATACCTGGGGTTGCAACACGCTCCGCTGCTTCTCTGTCATCAAACCGTGGAGGCTGAATCACAGAAAAAGATTCTCAGATGTGGTCAAAATTTCAATCTCACATGCTACATGATGTAATTGGACAAACCACAGTATTTAGTCAACATAAAAAATGCATTGGAATACCAAGCAATGTCAAGGAACTGTCAGATCATGCTATAATCCAAACTCCAACAAACAAAACGTTAGGTTGAGCAATTTAACTTCCTCCATGAATGCCAAGACAAAAACCAAGATGCCAGCAGTGCAGTTATCATGCTCGGCTTTTGGCACATACCAATTCTATCAAAGAAAATTGAAATAGCCAAACCACAATCCTACTCAGTATTCTCAATTTGGAAAAGGGAACCATCAAAGCATAACCAAATGTCATCAATTTTAATAAGATCATCCAAGTGAGCCTGCAATGCAAGTGCTTCAATATAAAGAAAATTTTCACAATCAGGTTCCAGCAACACAAGATTAACACCCTTATGTACAATAGGAAACCAACTAAATCTAATTGCTAAGCAGATGAATATAACTAAGCACAAACCTATTAAAATAAACTTGACTGATGCATATAAAATTAGAAGCATCCAAACATAAAAGTATCCTGTTGGAAATCAAGAAATGATGAGAAAAATCATTACCCCCAGTACTTTCTCCAGCATAGGTTCATCCACAACCAAAGGTGAGGCAATACTGAATGTGTTTGATATCTCATGATTGTTTTCGTTCATTGGCATAACTTCCATTTCCACTTCTGCTCCCTCAGAAAGTCTGTTCTCCAACAATGGTGAAGCAAGCCGATGCATATCCTTGCTCAATGGTACAGTTTGTTCTTGCTCTGCAACTCTTACAGCTGCAGCACGAGCCAAGGCAGCCAAGTTTCTCTCCAGTTTTCGTACACCTGCCTCCCTTGTGTATCTCTGAATAACAAGTTCCACCATAGCCTGCAATATTGGGAAAGCTTTCAGGACATATATTCCCTTACAACATGTGCAGCTTGTTACAGAATCTGCAATAATCTCACTGAGTCCTTTCCTTTTGTTTCTCATTTTCTTTATAATTCCAAAGTAGGAAGACATAAAGACATGGATTCATCTTAGTTTGGAAAGAAGTAATCAGATCATCATATGTGAGACTGCAAAATTTCAAAGATATTATGTTAAACAGATGGTCATGGTGAATTCAACTCGTATCCATCCCAAGCTAGATGGAGTTAATTACATGGATCTCCTTCCCCATTAATATTGGTTATGAGAAACTTCCAGAAAATAGTCATGATTCTAAATCTGTTTTTTAACAATTCAAACTAAGTCAATTTTTGTCTGCCTCTCCCTCTACCACTCAAACACTTCATTCTTATTACACTTCACATAGCATCCATAAGTCATTTCAGAAAAAACAACAACTATTGGACAAAGCATTTAGAAAGAAAGAAATGTGATGATTGGATGATTCAGAAAATATCATGCCATTACTGTATCTACCCTTACTTTCAAAAATATTTCAATGGAATATATAGATACCTTGATGATCTGACCAGACATGAATATTATCACAATTCAATATCTGAAAAATTGAAGTCTCAACAAACAGGATTTGAACATACAGGGATAGTATCCTATGATGGAAATGACCACACCATTCCACGCATTTGATGATTAATGAAATCACTGGCTGACAACTTTCAACAAAAAAATATTCATCAAGTATAAATAGTGCTACTTCCATAGATGAATGACCTCCAACTAAAAGACGTTCACTCCGATATGAAATGCTTAATGGTTGACTTCTATGAGAATAAGAAAACACTAAATTTCATCTCACAAGCAAGCACAATTTGCGATTGTGAAGGGCAATGATATCTTTGAGCATGAAGTTTATAAATGATAAAAACAGCCCTAGCAAATCCTCTACCTCTGGAATTTGAAGGAACTCAGAGCTCAACCCATGTTGAGCCAAAACTCTTGGAATCAAATACTGCATCGCTATTCTAAGCTTTTCTTCAGGAGTGTATCCAGGCAGCTCAATAACCTCCATCCTGTCCAAAAGAGGTGGAGGAATAGGCTGCATCTTATTTGCAGTTGCCACAAAAATCACCTTTGAAAGGTCAAATGGAACATTCAGATAGCTACAGACCTTAAGTTAAGGAAGCATCATTCTGGCATACTTATCATGAGGGAGATGTTATTTTAATCAGAGTTCAGATTTAATGGCATCAAATCAGCTCTAAATTTCAAAACCTTCTCCATATGAACTTCTTGCCTTCAAATAGATCCTGGTCCTATTGAAAGAAAAACAAATAGAATTTGGATCTATAACAAATAGAATTTGGATCTATAACAATAGTAATGAAAAAACCAAATCTATCCAGAATTAATCATTAGTGATGCAAATGTGTGTCCAGTGAGACAAACTAAGATTCGGTGAAAGACATCCTGCAGCAAAAATAAAAGGATACTGATCATTGAATGTTTTATTCTGTTCAGGATCAAGAACCTCCAGCAGAGCTGAAGCTGGATCCCCGCGCACATCAGAACCTGTCTTGTCAATCTCATCCAGCAGCATCACAGGATTGCAAACACCCACTCTCTAAAGCCAAAAGACCAGAAAAAGAAACATATCACAAACTTGGTCACATGATCTTCCCTTTTCTCAAGAGAGGAAGTTGGCTCTTGGCTTCAAAATTTAACTCTTATGCAACAAACAAATCAATTGCAGGATGGTACAGAACTTAATTATCTAACTCCAGTCTAATTTACACCCAAGTTTTAGATTAGAAATGTAAGCATGAATACAGAAGGTTCCAATTATGAGCATGCTGTAATATCCTGACAAAAAATTAACTCAAATCAAAAGAAGCAAGAGAGGAAAAAGCTCAAATTATGCAAATCTACATAGTTCCAGAACTAAGGACATAATGTTAATAAATTGAAGCAGAATCCCATGGATGAGCTTGAAAACTGGGTGAGCCTTCTTCAGTTCAGATCATTTGTTCATTAAGGCACAAATCAGGGAGTATGAACTGGGCCGATAACTGCATTACTGATCAAAGAAATCATGGTTTTTTCCCTTCTACAGAGACATCTATTGGCATAAAATAATGACCAATTGGAAATTGTGTTCCATTTCCTCTGAAAATGTAGTCCATCATTGCAGAAAGGACAATAATCTCCCACTAATCTGACCAATCTAAAAGAATGAACTTTTAGATTTCAGTTCACTTGTGACAGAATTTACGCTGTCCATATGCTGTTTATTGAGCTCTCAAGAGAACTAATAGGTTTCATGGAACACTTTGATTGCAATTAAAGCATCACTGCTTCTCCTCTAGAATTACAGAGGCAAATTTTAAAGTGTGATTTCAGTCATATAATGATAGGGACTAATAGGAATCTAGTTTGTGTGAGTTACATATGTGGATAATACTCAGGTATTAAAAGCTGATGCACAAGCATAATAGAAAACTTCCAGCTACCCCATATAGAAATTCCTGTCGTAATTGAAATACCTTCTAGAGGCTTGTGTACCAACAAAGATATTGACAAGAAACAGCAAAAATTGCAAAGATATAATCCATCACAGTACTTTCTACCTTTATTCCATCTATTAGACGCCCCGGCATGCTTCCAATGTATGTTCTCCTGTGCCCTCTAATGTCAGCCTCGTCCTTAATGCCACCAAGTGATATACGGACAAATTTTCTGCCCAGGGCAGCAGCAATAGATGAAGCCAGAGATGTTTTTCCAACACCTGGTGGACCAACAAAGCATAACACTGGGCCTCTTGCATCTGGTTTAAGCTGCGGTGGAACAAATGAATCCAACAAAAATCTAATTGAAATTCAAAATTTTAAAAATTCACGCAAGGACACAGCACTTGAAAATAGGTAAACCTTGCGAACAGCTAGATATTCAATAATACGTTGCTTGATCTTGAACAGACCATAGTGGTCATTATCAAGACGTTCTTTTGCAGCTTTTAGATCCAATTCAAGTTGTTCACTTCCCGTCTGCCAGGGCAGATCAGCAAGAAGCTCCAAGTAAACATGTGAACTATTATAACCAGGTTGCTGAGGTTGCATCTTCTTAAGCCTCCTGAAATGGAAAAAAAAAAAGTGTAGGTATAGTAGAAATGAACAGAAAACCCAAGGCAGGAAAATATGAAATTATGGTCTTGGATTAGAACATTTCTAAGCAAGAGACTTCAATTGAAATTAAGTCTAAATTTTTCTTGAGGAAACAAGGTAAAACACAGAAACCATGAGAATTAGCGATTGCAGGTAACCTATTGAAGATAATTCTCAACTTAAATTAGGATAAGAACCTCTTTTGGCTCTATGACATCCCAATGAGATATTAGAAATGCAGCAGCCCAATGGGTATGCAACAGTGATCCACCTAGTCTCTATGTATGGATAACCCTAAAAACTTGGGTCATCCAATCAGCATCAACAAATATTGATGCAAGTATAAATTGAGAGGAAGGATACAAGCGTCTCCAGCATCAGGGTTTGCACAATGGTTACAACACTAAATGCAATGCAATGTTTGTAAATCAAATGTCTTCTCAGATCTAAATGTTGACATTTCCAATTTCTAACACCATCAAGTCTTCATAAGAGTGTTCTGGGACTATAGGGAATTTGGAATAGAATCATGTACACAAGTTATGGTATTTCTTCATGTAAACTTTCCAAAATAACAATATTTTAATGCTGCATCAACATGTAGTTTTAGTAAAATCCTTGACTGGATAAGAATCAACTACTTTTATTGCCACTCTAAATTCAGCTATCAAAAGATTGTGACCATCTGTTCTATCTTATCCAAAAACACATACCTCAACTCCTTTTGGGCATGCTTCCAGATATTTGAAGGCATCCCTGCACTTTGCATCTTCCTTTCTATGGCAGCCACATCATCCTCATCATCATCATTGTCACCAAGCTCCTCTTTTATAGCCCTCATCTAGAATATGTATCAAATGGATAAGCCCAAAAATTATAATAATTTCAATATCAAGCAAAGATTTAGAAAAAAATGTTCTTATAATTATTATAATATCTAGTAAAGATTTAGAAAAGAATGTTCTATAATCTATAAGTAAACAATTTACTAATGGGTCTATCAATCTAATAGCACTTTGCATCATAATCTATAGCCATAAACATATATCCATTACAAAAAAAAAAAAAAAAAAAAGCTAAGATGAATAGTTCCAGATCTGATGGCTAAGTAAACCAGCCAACATCAATCTAATAGCCTTCAATTAAGGCGCCTTTCAGGCCCCATCACTCACAAAATAATTCTGGGGATTCTGATAAGTGTAAAAACTATATTATCATAACCCTCTCTCCCTCTCCCCCCAATACTGCTAAAATTGCTCCATTGGATAATGAACTTAAAAAGTGAAAATAAAATACAGCACTTCAACTTCTATCTTTATTTTAAAGTAACACTTCAAATTAAATCCTTATGACAGGACTTATAGATTGTTTGAACTTCCATCCTCCGGAGAGAGAAAATTGTTTATCACTGATAGTAGCATGAATCCTCCAAAAATATCCTACCAATTGGTTAAAACATAGCTTGCATCTAAAATAGCTGACGGAATCCAGAAAACTGGGCTCTCATTTCCATAATAGATGCTTCAAATATGCTGAAGTATCTACATAGACCCTACATATACTAGCTAAGAAAAAGGCATACCTGCTGCCGCAGAAGAAACTCTTTCTGTGATTTTGACAATTGTCCTTCAACCTTTTGTGTGATCTTCTCTGCCACACGTATTGACTGTCCACAAATAAATGTTAATGCAAGACTCCATAAAGACCAGAGGAATAATCAAGTTAAATTTATGTAAATGCATCAGATATTAGCTATCAGAGGATGAACAGATTACCTGTAAATGTCTGTCAACCAGCTCATTAGCTTTTGACAGCCTTGCCTTCAGATCAACAGAATCCAACATAGATAGCTGCTCTTCAAAACTTATCTCAAAGCTAGCAACAAATATGTCTGCTAATTTGTGAACAGGAACAGTCTCCAAAAGGACTTTTGTTCTCCCACCAGTTTTTTGTTTCTAAGAGCAGGAATGAAACAACAATTTACAGAACATCAACAAAATAAGATGAAAAGCAATATGAAGAAGCTAATTCTTTTCTAGTAATATAAGAATCAACATTCTTGAATGACAGGCATACAAATTTAACAGTTAGTTCGCTAATGAGCATATCTTACTTACCATGACAAGGTTCACATACAGATAAAGGTGGATCATTACCATATTTTTAATCCTAAAAATCACAACAGAAAAACTACCTGCTCAAGAATAGAAATGAGTTCCATTGCGGTTGCTTTGAAGTGGTGAGACAGTGCTACAAAACCAGGATCTTGATCCACTTGCTCCAGCTCTAATGGAATATTAAAGAGTGGAAATGATTCAGCATACTGATCAACAACGCTATATAGAACGCATTACTGCTAAATGATTCAGCATCAACGCATGTACGAAGCAAATAATTTAATTCAAAACTTACCAGCCTTTGTCATTTCCAGCGGGGATATCCGCGCAGTATAATATTCCCCTCTCGTGCTAAGTTCATGGAGATTGAATCTGCACAGACCTTCAAGAACAACTATGTATGTCACCCTCCCACTAGGTTTCTCCACTCCTCTAGACAGATGCAAAGCACGAGCTGCCACTCCCCTAAAGGAACCCACCAATCATTATCCATCAGAACTTCAATTTAAAATTTAAAAACAGCAAAAATAATAAACTTGAATGTGAATTAAAATATTAACCTATTATGCCAGTGAAAAACTTCTTGCTGGTGTTTCCCATCAAGCTTGACATTATCCGAGGATGTACTAGCTGGAGTTCTAGCGCTTTTATCGCTGGTATTACTTTCAGCACCTAAACAATCATATTTCCATTCTATTTAGTCAAACATACGATTCGAAAAAAAAAATCAACGCTGCAGAAAAGGGGGAAAAAACACGAGAATCACGAGTTTTTTCGTCGGATAAAGTAGGGCCCACAGATGCCGTCTCCGTCGTAGCAGCAGCAGCAGCATCTCTAACAGGCAAAATCCCAATCAAACCCTTCTCTTCTCTCTGCCAGAGTTCTTGCTCCACCAATTGTACACTGGAATTCATCGAAACAATTCGCAAATAGTCAATTTATAAAGATATAAATAAATAATCATGCAGTTACTTGTAAATTCATGATCAAACATCTCAACCAAAAAAAAATAACAAAAAATTCAGATTTATGGGGGGGAAAAAGAAAAACATGAGGCAAGAGAGAGTTAAATGAAAAAACAAAAAAAGGATTACCTGCTGGGCGAAGTGCAGCGAATGCGAATAATGGCGCCAGGTAAAAGCACCTTGTTTTTAAACGGAAGGATCGCTAATCGACTCGGTAACTCGACCGATTCAGCCATTTTTTAAACTCAAAAGTTAGAAGGAAAAGAAGAGAGGAAAGACAGAAACAATGACGAGATTTCAACGAAGAGGATTTTTGTTTATAAAGAGCAAGATTTGTGCGTGTTTGTTTATTTTATTAATTAATTAATTTAGAGAGGAGGACGAGACAGGGAATAAATGAGTACATCAGAATCGAAGGAAAGAGAAATGAGAGAGAGAGAGAGAGAAAGGGAGGGAGGGAGGGAGGGAGAGGGAGAGGCTTGGGAGCCCGGCGAGGGATTGTGGTAAGTCAGCGGTTAAAACTTTAAAGAAAATACCGACAGCCTTTTTCTCTTTTCAATTTCCATTTTGCTATCTGTATGCAAAAGCTAGCATCTGAATTTTGTTTTTGGATTAATTTTTACTTTAACTTTATTTATTTTTACTTTTACTCGATTTATTATTTATTTATTTATTTATCACGTTACAAGGGCAGGTGCATGTTTTTTTAACGGTGTCAAAATTTCAAGACATGTAGCTACTTTTTTTTTTTTTGTCGGGAGACATATAGCATTTTTATTGCGAAAACAACAGATCCCCCTGTTCCTTGACCAAAAAGAATAAAGAAACGTTTTTATTGTGTAGATGTCCTTTTTTATTGAGACGTGACGGATGCCCAACTTGGAATGTTCCTTACGCAATAACTGTTGTGACTTTCACGTGTATTTTTGAAAAAAACATAGTCTGGTACTGTCTTCACTATTGAAAGCTAGACCTCGCAGCAGCCCATACTTTCAGACCTTGGACCTCACGGCCACAGCAGCCCTTCCGTCTTCCCTCCTGTTCTTATTGGTTGGTAAATGGCAATATTGCACACCTCGTATAATTACAATAGCTATTTTACCCACTTTTTTGTAGCGGGCTGGATAATCTTTTTTAAGTAAGTAAAAGGAGTATCTGAGTGTTTGTCTGTTTTTAGTTAATAAAAGGAGCCATTTTAGTTGCCCTGTTCCGAGAAAAGTTAAAAGACTGTCCTAATCCTAAAAAATATGGCAACGACAAATGTAATGTCTATTTTACCCCTTATTGGACAGTGCATTATTTGTTTTGGAAATGGCAAAATGGATATTTCACTTTGGGTTTCAGCGTTAATAATTTCTCAGCTCTCTTGTTCTTCCTATTCAGTTATCACACTCGATGGTATTGTTCCTAGATAGATTTTCTACACGTCCCAGCTTACTTAGATTTGGTTATATATAATTGAAGGAAAGAGAAATGAGAGAGAGAGAGAGGGAGGGAGTATTATTAAACTAAAATTAATATAGAATTAATTATAATAATTATAAAAAAAATTGTATAATCAGCTTTAATTATTTACCATCGAGTATTATTAAACTTGATAGAATTAACCAAGATCTCTCTAGATAAAGCACGAGATACATGTTGGCTTGTGAATATATATGTATTTTATTGATGTGTTGAAACAGTGTTTAGGCTAAGACTTGAGTGTGCGAGAGTAGATCTTATGATTACAACGGGTATTCACTTTTTGGTGGATCGCCATGCAATGAGGATGAATATTTGTTTTACCGTGATCTAATTATATTTTTAAAATATTTTAAATTTTATTCCTAGTTTTAAATTAATTTTTTATATTTAGATTATTTTTATATGTTGATGTTAAAGGTAATTTTATTTTTTAAAAAAATATAATTTTAATATGTTTTTAAATAAAAAACACCTTAAAAAATAACATTTAATTTATTTTTTTATTGGATATTCAAGTTAGTTTCTACATACTTTGATTAATCTTATAAGTTTTGAAATTAATAATAATATAAATTCTTAATAACCTTAAAATTTTATAAAATTTAAATTAATAATTTTTTTAAAATAAATTTAAAATTCAAGTCAAGTTAATATTAATATCGACCATACTTTAATTTAGAAGGACTTGCTGTCGTGGATTTTATTGGATGCCGTATGCTTTCAACGATGGCCTTCCATAGTTGATGTATGTCTACCCCATTTCTCACCTTATTCGTGTATTTTTTTAGTTGTTTTAAATTGACAGTCACTAGCGGGAAATCAAGGCCACCCAAAACTCGATATGGGGATTTACCTAAATCAACACGATGAAAAGGAAACATTATCTCAAAGCTTGACTTTTATGGGGATTTACCTAAATCACCATGATAATGTTTCTATTCAATCCGAGGAATGGATCAAATAGAGCTCGAAGGATTGAGTTTAAACTCTATCATTTTTCTCATAAAAAAAAAAGTAAATTTATTGTGAGTTCTCCTCGTTAAAACCCTGTTTGCAGAAAAAATAATTTTAAAAAAAAAAATAAATTTTAAAAAAATGAATTATTTTTTTATGTTTGATAGTGTAATGAAAAACAAATTAAAAAATATTTTTAAGTGTTTGGTTATGTTGTGAAAAATAAATTGAAAAATAACTTATTAATATTTTATTTTTCTCGGGTTTATTAAAATAACAATGACCAAATCTTACAAGTTAAAAGGTTGAGTGGTAATAAAATAAAAAAATAATTCATAAATTATCTCAAATAAAATAAATAATAATCAAATCTAAAGAATAAAAAAATTAAAAGATGAAAAAATTAAAATAATAGTAGTTGATATTTCATAAATTATTTCAAATAAAATAAGAAACATTCAAATGAATGAGGATCAAATTCAATAAATAAAAAATAATAAGAAAAAACATTATAATTATAAAATGGAGATCATGGTATAAAAATTATTTTTTAAGAGATAGAATTAAAAAATAAATATTAAAAATAAAATATACATAGCAATTAAAAATTTAATGATTAAATTTGATATAATTAGTAAATAATATGACATTTCTAAATTTTTCACAGTTTCCAGAAAAATATTTTCTGTCCAGATTTTTCAATGAAACACTTTTTTGAAAACCAAACACGTAAAAAAAAATTTCTAATTGGAAAATATTTTTCACTGACCAAGTTTTACAATAATAAACAAGCACGTAAAAAATAAAAAAATCAATTTTTAAAAATCAATTTTCAAAAAACAAATATGACACAAGCAATACTTTAAAAGGTGTGAAGAAAGCATTATAGCTTCCACGCCTTTCATTTATTAATATATATTATTATTATTATTATTATATTATAGAATTATCTTTTTTTTAACGAATTATTTTTTTTATTTAGTTTGTTAATGTTGATTTTTTATTTGGTTATCAGATTTTCATGACATGGATCTCGAGTTTGACGAGTTAATCTGACTTGACAAGTTAACTCAAATTTTTTTCTTTTTAATTGATTTTTTTGTTTAGTTTAGTTTGTTAATATTAAAATTTTTATTATTTATTTATTAGATTTTCATGAAATGTATCCTAGACTTGATTGATTAGCTTTGTTTGATGAGTTAACCCTGTTAATTCTAGGTAAACCCGTCAATTTTTTTTTATTTGGTTATTAAACTTTCATGACACATATCTTAGATTTTACAGTCTAATCTGGTTTGAAGGGTTAACCCAAACAAATCAATTTTTTTCTTTTTTTCCATTACTTTTTTGTTTTTTGTTGGCCTTTTTTCTTGTTTATTTAATTGATCTATTTAATTATTACACTTTTATAATATAATTTTATAGCCAGTCCAACATTCAATATTTTTACAGTAAGGCTTACTTAAATTTGAATAATACAAGTTTAATATTATTATTAATATTATAAATATCACTCTTAGAATAAATATTACAACTAAATATAAGATTCATGGTATAATTTTATAAAAAATTTAATATTTTTAAATTTTAAATTTTTTATGTAAAAAAATAACTCGCAGCATCATAAGAGTCATCATGTAACCAGTATCTTCCGTACAGTGAACTTGACCAAATTGAAAATGTGTATCTACCGCAGTATAAACTTATATAAATGTTCACGTCCTATTGTAAAAAATCGAGATGATTTTATGGTATTCCCACGATACGACGTTTGATACGATGCCAATGGCGACACAATTACTTTATAATCTATTTTAAATTTATAATAGATTTATTAATGGATCTTTTATATATCTTGTGATGTTCAGCTCCTTTTCCTACTAAATTACTGAGAAAAAATTACTTAAACTTGGTTATTGAAAAGATATAAAATGGAAAAGCACTATCATAAATTTTAAAAATCACTTATTTGATTTTGAAAAATTATAACAACTTCTTGCCGATACCAGGTTTTCAAGGATCTTTTTTTCTTCTTTTAAATTAAAGAAAACAAAACAGAAATCATACCGTTCTTACTTTGATTTTACTATGTATTGTGATTGTATAGAATTCAGCAATAATATTATACTACAACTATAATTATAACTATAAATAATACTTAAAAAACATTGTAAAACAATAAAAAAGAACTAGTCTTCATTGTAATCTGTTCGGGTTATGGGTGCATTAGTCTTTTAATAAATAAAAAATAAAATGTGGCGCCAACAAGTAGACATCATTTATACTTTTTGAGCGATACAAGCAATAAATTCCAACAATCAAAAAGTCTAATCGCCATGTCGTCCCAGGTATCCGGTGGCGAGGAGGTTGTTGGGGCGGCACATAGAGTGAAATTCATGGCGGTTCGATGACTATAAGATTCCTTCTTCTTTTTTTTTCTTTCTTCCTTTTCCTTTAAATTCATGTTTAATTAGCTAAAAATTAGAGTTGTATTCTATCATTATTTTTTTACTAATTTTCATACCAGATTTAATATTTATTGATTTAATTATTATTTTCTATTTAAAAAAATTATGATTAAGAATTTTAGTGGTAGTTTTTTAGAAGATCATTATAGCCTCGTAATCTAGGTTATTATTTTAAATATTAACTTGATTTAATTTTAGTATTTTTTAAGTTTTTTTTAATTTTGTTATTCAATATTAAATTTAAAAGGAATTGAGTTTTAATATATATATATATAGAGGATTATCATAATTTTATATTATTATACTGTAGGTTTAATTAGCTAACTTAAATTTACTAAACCTGATTTTTTTTATTACTTATCTACTAATAGCTTTTTATTATATTATTAAATTAATCAATTTTATTGTCGTCCTTTTCTTACCATCACTTAAATCATCTTTTTTATATTAAAAAATGTCTGGTCCTGCCCGGCGGTGCAGGGTGGGTCACCAATACAATGAACAACTAATTAAGCTGTCGGACACCTGACGTGTGAAGTTTCTCTTGATAGCGTGGCTTGGCAATAAGACACGGAGTCATTGGCACGCTGAGAATGATTAACCGGTGATTTTTGAATTTTTTTGGAGATCATCGGAGCAAGCAGACTACTTAAACATAACGTGTAAATAATTATAAGAAGTCGCCACTCAAAAAATAAATAAATAATAATAGATGAAGGAGGGAGGAGTCGCTAGGTTGTCAACTTGTCATTTGCAATGTTTTGTGCGTGTGCAAATCTTTCAAATTTCTACATGTAACCGTGAAAAAAGTTGTATTTTAAAATATTTTAAAAAAGATTTTTAATATCAATATATTAAAATATTAAAAAAATAAAAAAAACTAATTTAAAATTAAGAAATTAAAAATAATAAAACAACATCATTGGCAACACCAATCCTAAATACTCAATATACCTTGCTCGATGCAGAGCTAAAAAAAACTACATGCAGTGAAGCAACTTGTAATTTCTAAGTATAATTTCTTTGGTACGGTTCGTGTTCTATTTTCATAATTATAGCGTGCGTCTTCCCTTCTGTTTTTCTATTTCAAGGAAGAAGACTGAAAATGACACGGGAACAAAGGGCACACGACCCAACAACTAAACTCGTTTAATAATAATTGGTTCCTTTCCTTTTTGTTGTCGAATTTAGGCCCGTAGTAATTTTTTTAAAAATAGTTTATTTGAAAAATAATTGTTTTATAATATTTGATAATATCATAAAAAATAAGTTAAAAAATATTTTTTATATTTAATTATATCATAAAAAATAAATTAAAAATTAACTTATTAATATTTTTTAAGATTATTAAAATAATAAAAAAATAAATCATACAAATTAAAATATTCAATGAGAATGAAATTAAAAAAATAATTTATAAATTATTTTTAAAAAATAAATAATAAAAAATAATAAAGGTCAAATATAATAGATAAAATATTTGGAAGAGAATGAAATAAAAAATAATTATAATATTATAAATTATTTTAAATAAAATAAATTGCAATTATAAAAATATAAATATAAATAAATAAATCATTTTAAAATAACAATAATAAATAAATACTAATCATAAATACCATGATCAAAACTTATATAAAAATCAAATTAAATTAAATTTCAAGAAGTGAGATTTAAAAAAATATATTCAAAA
>SRLM01000223.1:333582-387068 GCA_015708895.1 Populus ilicifolia
GGGCTGTAGGATGAAAAACACCATGTAAAATAAATCACGAGGAATAAAATTACAAAAGAATGGCATCAAAAATCTAAAATAAAAAATACAATAAAAATAACGAATCTTAAAATTATAATAAAAAATAAATTAAAAGGCAATAACAAATTTTAAATTTGAAAGTTAAATTGAAAAGAATAAAAACATCAGTAAAGGAACCAAAAATATATATATTATAAACTTTGATTGAAGAATAAAACTAAAAATAAAGAAACTTTCATAAAATATTCAAGAAAAAACATATAAAAAAATCATAAAAATAAACATTAAATCTTAAATATCAAAACATTAAAAAAAATATACATAATTCTTCATCATTTTTTTTACACTAAAACAACTTCAAGACATAAATCAAAAAACTTATATACACATCTAATTAAACTATCCAATAATCATCATGTAAAAAAAAAAAACTATCAACAATAAGCAAAAATAAAATTAAAAAAATCAAGTAAAAAATAAAGATTAAAATATATAACATCGCAATATGGATAGTTTATCTTGTTATATTTAATAAATTTCTCAAATAAAATAAATTTATAATAAAAAACACATAAAAAATATAATAAAAATTAACATTTACATTAAAATTTTCAAACATAAATTAAAAAATAAAACAATGCAAGACTACCCATGTACAAAATTTTACAAAAAAATAATTATTCAAAAAATAATCTATATAAAATTAACAAAAAAATTATGGATGAATCACACCTAACACCTAACTATCTAAAAATAATATATTATCCAGAAAAATAATATATTAAAAACCTAAAATTTATTTTAAAAAATACAAAAATAATGTATTATTTTAAAAAAATTAAAATAAAAAAGCAGGCTATTTCTTTTAGACCCGGCAGATGATTTACTTTTTCTTCTTTTTAACAATAAAAATAAAAATCAATTATGTCATCAGCACTGACGCGTGATAGTTTATGTCATCAGCACTGACCAAGTCTTCAAAAAGAATCAATGGAATCTAGCTTAGAGTTGTCTGTATTGATCGGGTAATGTACAAGGTACGATGATTCATTTGACTGCATAGTTTATCGAGATGGTTATTCACTTCTTTTGCCGGCTTTCATCTTGCCTTTGATGTAGTCAACAGATAAAAGCAAGTGCTTGCTTGTAAGACAACTC
Organism: Populus ilicifolia; assembly: GCA_015708895.1. Taxonomy (NCBI): domain Eukaryota; kingdom Viridiplantae; phylum Streptophyta; class Magnoliopsida; order Malpighiales; family Salicaceae; genus Populus; species Populus ilicifolia. The sequence goes on from SRLM01000223.1 coordinate 334,762, forward strand.
TACACCCTTGCTGTACAGTGAAGCAGTGATGAAAAATATATTAGTGTATAGAAATGTGATGTAAATTATATTTTTTAATATTTATAAATTATTTTGATATATTTATATTAAAAATAATTTAAACTAAATAAATAAATAAATTATTTTGATATATTTTTGAATAAAAAATATTTTCAAAAGCAATTATAACTATACCCTTAAACACCATTTTATATATTTGGTATTGTGATAACTTTTGTGGTCGTGATTTTAAAATGTTATTTTATAAAAAATATTTTTGATTGAGGTTGATTTGGTATTTATATATTTTTTTATTAAAACTACTATTGAAATAAGTTAAACAAAAAAATAATTTAATGTATTTGGTTAATATATCTAATATTATGATAGCTTTTGTGGTTGTGATTTAAAAAAATATACTTTATAAAAAAATACTTTTAGTGAGGTTAGTTTGCTATTTATGAGTGTATTTAGTATTACGGTAGTTGTTATGGCTTGAAAAGAATTATTTTATAAAAAATACTTTTAGTGAGGTTAGTTTGCTATTTATGAGTGTGTTTAGTATTACGGTAGTTGTTGTGGTTTGAAAAGAACTATTTTATAAAAAATACTTTTAGTTTAGGTTAGTTTTAAAAAATAGATGTTTGGTTAAAATTGTAATTGAAATTGAGGCTGAAGAAAAACTAGTTTGATGTGTTTGGTTAATAATGTTTTTGAAATTGAGATTGTAAAATAATTTTAAAAAATATTTATTAATATTGATAGTTTTTAATTTAAATACTATAGATAAAACTATTACTATTATATCGTGAAATAAATAATACTTTATATAAAATACTTTTTATTGTTCCATTAAATTTTTCAAGAGTGTGGCAACATAGGTAAAATATAACCAGTAATAAAATTGAGATTGTGATCAAATTCTGTAAATATTACGTCATCAAATGATATTCGTCTAATTTATATAGTGTCATTGAATAATGTTTAATGCTAGTTTTTTTGAAAAAAACAAAATTAAAAATTAAAAATATTTTTTATTTTGTTGCATCGGATCCGGTTCAATGCATTTTTAGGGTTGAATCGGACCAGCTGGCTCTAACTATTCATGGAAGAAAACCGATGAACAATCATGGGTTTTTTGGCTTTAGAAATAACAAATTGCTGCTTCTTGCAAACTTGCAACCATGCCACGGTTAATAGGAGGCCCCACCAATATAAACATGTTGCTGGAGCATTACCAAATGGTTGGGTTGTTGTGGTTCCTTTAACCGCTGAAGCAACCACACAACCAAACACACTCTCTATATGTTTGGTTAAGATTGTGGTTGAATTTAAGGTTAAATAAAAAATAATTTAATATATTTTGTTAAAAAATTGTTTTTCAAAATAAGATTATAGTGTGTGTATTAACGGTTTTGAATTTAAATATTATAGATTTAACTATTGTTATTGCATTATGAAATAAATAATATTTTATATTAGATATTTTTTATTATTCAATTAAATTATCTGTGATTCTATCATGTATAAAACATATTCGACAAGAACTACAATTTTCTTGGTTTCTTAAGCACACAATAACATTAGGTAAAATATAATAAAAAAATTAAAATTATGATCAAATTATGCAAATACTACATCATCAATAAAATATTATTAAAAATAAAATAATTAATTTTTTTACTAGCTAGATCCAGTTCAATACATTTAATTTTTTACCAAACCCAATCTGGCTGAACCATGCACAACTGCTCACATGAACAATTGAATAATTCCACTATACGAGTGTTTAGTGGAGAGTGAATTAAATCACTCTCTACTAAATGTTGTTTACAGGTTTGCAGAAAAACAGTGCTCAGCTACTTTCCACAAACCTGTGTTTTTGTGCAAATATATGTAGATTCTCCATACACAATAAATTGTGTTTTGGGGGAAGCAAACAGGTTGTGTCTCCGTGTTTTTGTGTAAATATATGTAGATTCTCACTACATAATAAATTGTGTTTTGGGGGAAGCAAACAGTTTGTGTCTCCGTTTGGCTTCAAATGTGGACGCAACCAATTCACTCTCCAATAAATGTTGTCCGCAGGTTTATGGAAGGAGCGTTCAACTACTTTCCACAAACATATGTTTTCGTGTAAATATATATGGCTCTCCCATGCACAATAAATAGTGTTCCGAGGGGACTAAACAGGTTATGTCCATGTTGGCTTCAAACGTAGACCCAACCTCTTAAAAAAAAAAAACTCCGGAAATAATTTTTAAATTAAAATTATAAAATAATTTTTAAAAATATATATTAATATTGATAATTTTTAATTTAAATATTTTAAATTTAACTACTACTACTATATCATGAAATAAATAATATTTTATAAAAAATATTTTTTATTACTCCATTAAATTATAAATAATTTCATCACATATAAAATATATCCGACAATAATTATAATTTTCTTAGTTTTTTAAACGTGCAACAACATCATGAATAAAATTAGAATTGTAATACCTGTTTAATTTATCATTACTGTTACTGAATAATATTAAATATTAATTTTTTAAATAAAACATAATTAAAAATAAAAAATAAATTTTTTTATTTTCATAGGATAAGTTGATAGTTATGTTTTAAAATAATTTTTTTTATTTTATAAATTTTATTTTTGATATTAATATATAAAAAATTAATTTTATTTTTATTTTAAAAAACAGCAAAACAATGATAATTTAATTATAATCCAAACATGGCCCAGTTATCATTTATAAGAAGAAAGCCAGTGATAGTTTGGCATTGGTATATATCTGCACCCCATGAATTTTAATTTTTTACGATGGGCAGAGTCCACAGAAACTAATGAGAGCTCAGTTATTTACTAAAATAGAAAGCATGTGAAAGCAGGGGATTTATGAATAGTAAATATATATATATATTTTTTATCAAATGCTTGGCTCCTACATTTTAAGCAAAACGCAACCGCCACCTCTTAAATAAATAATTTTTTAATGATGTGTAAAAAGTTTAGAAAATTATTAAGAATTATAACCGTGTTTAATATTATAATAATAATTATTATTTTCAACGATGTGTAAAAAGTTCAGGAAACTATTAAGAATTATAACCGTATTTAATATTATAATAGTAATTATTTTTTAAAATATATTTTATTTTAAGATATATTAAAATAATATTTTTTTTAACAAAACTTTTTTATGATGCATTAAAATAATTCAAAATCTTAAAATAATATTTTGAAGCAGAAAATAAACATGCAAAGTAAGAGGATAAAAAAATTAGTTATGAAACGTGCATTAATTTTAAACTTTTTTGTTAAAATATCCAAATAAATGTTAAAATAAAGGGAGTTTTAAAGTTACCGCAAAAGAAAATAATTCTGTGTATTAACCTCAAGCTTTTAAAAATTCTCAACCAAGGATTTTCATCCATTTTCAAAGCTTCTTGTCCGCGTTTCCGTCTATGCTGCATTTGATTTTGTAAAACAAATGTCGTTTCGTCAAGAATTTAACATTTTCTTAGTTATTATAAAGAGAAATCTTAATCGAAATTTTTCGAAAGTTCGAGGGTAAAATTTAAACAAATAATAGCTCGAGTGTAAAATTAATAATACCTCTATAATTTGCTGGTATATTTGATGTTTGCCCATTGGATATCTCCTTTTTTGTCTCGAAATACACACCAAATTAAAATTTAATATTTCCTCTTTTCATCAATATTTAAAAATATTATTTTAACTGCCTTCTAAAACTTTAGGTTTTCTCTCTCTTGTCATGACTGGACCCATTAAACTCCGATCCAGATTGCAGGCCCATCAATAGATGAATCTAGAAATCTACGAGTTCCTGGGTTCATCTTGCCTAATTTATGAGCAGAAGGCCCATATCCAACCCATTATATATTCTCCTAATATCACCCTCAATTTATGCTTCTAAATTATAACTTCTCCCCGGAAAAAAAAAAGAGAAAAGAAAAGACAAAGAAAACGTGAAAAGTCAAATCGTTCCCCTCCGCCCTCTGCAACCCAAGCAAAATTAGCCGTAAAATTGCAACAGCTCACACTTAAATGGCAGCCTCTTCTCCAGTCATTAGCAACAACAGCTCCGACATCGGCCACACCGCCATCTCCGCCGCCGCGGCCGCCTCTTTCAGCGTGCCACCGAAGACTCTCCGCGGCCTCAACAAACCTAAGTGTATTCAGTGCGGTAACGTTGCTCGCTCCAGGTACATACATGTACACGTAATTCTTTATAATGGTACACGGTATCGTTTTCGTTTTCGCAGTTAGGTATTGTTTGTTTCAATTTGGAATTACTTAGCAAGAATAGTGGAATTGAATTTAAGAGGTGTGATCGTGTGAATTTATTATGAAGATAGTTACTTAAACAAATGTAAATGATAGGTGCCTACCCTGGCAGTATTGTACTGGTTAATACCGGTCAACAGAGGAGTTAATTTACCAGGGGAGATAAACAAGTGGTGATTTACTTTCGGTGTCCTCTTTAAAATGCATTGAGTGAATGATAATCTGTCTGAGGATTTTGGCTATCTCGAGTGAGATTTTACACCTAGTGTCGTGCTTGTGATCTTTAACTCCGAGGAAATTTTCATAGGTGTACTAAATAAAGTTAAAGGCTAAAAATGTAGTTATGTAGCCGTGAGTCAGTAAAATTTGGGGTTTTCGACGCAGTATTTGGATATAGTCCTACCCTTTTTCTCTTCTTTTTTTGGGCAGTTAGGTATTGACTATTAGGTTATACAAGGTTTGTACGCTTGGATTTCTATTTAAGAGGGGTGTGTTTAACTCGCTTTCCACATCTATTGGAAACTGACCAACTCAATTTGGTCTGTAGACACTTCCAGTGGCGTGTTGAACGGCTGATTTTTAGTGTTTAATAAATTGGTCTGTAGAGGAAGCCCATCTAGCAAATGCTATTGTTACTGTTAGCGCTGATATCTAAAATTCTGCATGCTTAGTGGGTAGGTTTGTGATTGCTGAAGGTGCTACTCCAGCATGCATGTGTGTTAGAGAAGTATATATTTGTCTGTCTATCATTTACATTTTATTATTGTGAATGTATCTTAAAAAAATTGACATCTTTTCCACTTTTTGAACCTTTCATAAATGGAACTATCTATCCAGGTGCCCTTATCAGTCGTGCAAAAGTTGCTGCTCAAGAGCACAAAATCCATGCCATATTCATGGTACCCCTATATTCTTGTGCAAATTATGCCGAACTATTCTCTTTGTTGCATGTTATTGCCCCAGCATCAAATTTGATATTCTGTCTTGTTATGGAAAGAAAAAACTTATTAGAAGGATTTCTCATTCAAAAACTACTCTAAATCTAGTGATGCTCCTTCATTATTATCTTATCTTCGCATGCTTTTTTTCACGTATCTTGGAAGGAATATGTAGAGAGAAACTACAGTGTCAGGCCATCCAACCTTATCTTCTTTTTGGCCTGTTAGGGGAATAGAATCATTCCACCTTTACTTATTTCATATCATCTGAGGAGGTTGTTTCTCTAACGACTAAATGATCATATATGGTACATGGTCCTAATTGGGATTGCAATGCATACTTACTGTTTTTTTTTTTGTGAGAAATCTATTCTCTGATAAATGATTGATACAAGGAGAATTTCTTCTCGGATTTGAGCATTGATAAATTTATATGTGGGTGAATTGATGGCCATTTTTACTTTGTGTGCTTTCTTAAACTTGAATTTGATGCTAGATATCCGAAGAAAAGGTTTTTATCTTTGGCTATTCAGCTTTGTTTGGCTGAAGTGATTACATGATCTGGTGTCACATATCTTACTTTAGTTTAGCCCCTGATGAATTGAGTCGCAGAGGAAGATACATGAACAATTAATTTTCAACTGGATACTTTAGTTGAGTTCAGTTGAAGGTGGTGTGTTGTGTGCAAGGAAGGAGGAAAATCTTAGCCATTTGCTTATTTACAGTAATTTGGCAGTGGGTTTTTGGATTATGATCACTACTTGTCTTAGAATATGCTGTGTGCTTCCATGTTCAATATTATTCCTTGAAATTTGGCAACGAAAGGTTGTGACTTGTGACCATGGAAAAGAATATATGGGATCTGCTTCCTCCTGTTCTATTTTGATTGATTCGGACAGAGGAAGGAGCAAACAGAGGATTTTACAGAGTTGATGCTACCTCCATTATTAGATGACAGCTCTTCCTTGATAGTTCTAAGGTGTTGGAATTTACTCTTTTCTTGGTTTGCAAGCTGGTAGATAAGTTGTAAGCAGCTTGATAATACCCCACATGTTATTATTATTATTTTTTTTACGAGAAGTAGTGCCCCTCTTTGGTACATTGAATATTGATCAGTGTACTTTTATCTCACTGACAAAAAGGACATCTTAAGATTCCTTAAGGTCAGCTATGTACTAATCTACTGTTTTGAATTCATATGATTTCTTGAAAGGTTTGGGCTTGTAGAGAACTTGAGTAAGCTTAAGATTTAAAGGTGAAAGGTAGATGATACTTGAGAAATCAAGTTGCTGGGAAGTCTGGATGGAGTTTGATTTCTTTGGTGCTATGTGATCATGAAAATACCAAAAGAACTTTAAGAATTTGTACACCGAGGTTTAGAAAATAGAGGAACAAGGCTGGTTGTGAAGTGAAAAATGGATAATGTAAAAGAGGAACTGTGGGCTGAATACAGGATGTTGCTCTATGAAACTGGATACTCTTCATGGACGATGAAATAAGGAGCCTGCCTATGGTTTAGCTGGGTGCGCACTGAAACCTGTATGAGAATTTCCCAAAATTAGCATACTAGTTTCTCATTCTTATTTTTTTTCATTGATATCATCAAGAGAAACTTGACTTGAAATACGAAGGATAACAAAAAAGGAGGTCTTGTAGAAGACTGGCAACAGTCTGAGCACCTGATTTTCCTTAGTAGACCTGTAACATGATGGCTTTTAGGTTTGTAATTTAATAAAGGGACTTGAATGCATGACAAGTTAGCTTTGAAGGGTGAATGCATGACAAGTTAGCTTTGAAGGGTAAGGAAAATCTGCAATTGATGTTTTACTGATAGGTCCTGGTCAGGAAAGGTTTTGGAGAGACGCTGTGTAAAAAGGATTTTTTTTTTCTTGCTCAAGTTTTGGTTTTTGTTACTGGAAGCCTTATCTAGATGTTTGTAGAGATGAGCACCTCAACATGTTACGCCTTAAATGACTTATCATCATGTCATATTTTGTTGTACCTCCTGCTTCCTATGTTGGAAGTAACTAGATAAAAGCTGCTGAGAACTAAAGAGGATCGTTTATAACTAGGAGGAAAAAGGAGAGAGGGGTTGAACGCTGGGCGCACATATCTATGTAAAGTAAAGAAGGTTGAATTTCCTCCAATCAAAGTCTTGTATCTTTAAGATCACATGAAAACTTATGTCATTTTCATTGTTCAGATTGGATCATGATTGCTTGGTTCAAACCTAATAGAATAGATGAACACTTAAAGTTGATGAAAACATACCTAAGACATAGAACCGTACAGAAATCATGCGAGTTGAAGCTATCTTCATTTAAGCATGCTCAACTATTCCTGAGTACGAAACTAACAGATAAACACCAAATGGACTAGCCTAAAGTTGAAATAAATATGCCCAAGACATAGGAACAACTAAAATATGCAAGCTGTTATCATGCCTATAAAATTATGCATTTCACCATGTCGCTCGGCTGCCATGGCTGATTTAAGGACTTGTGCAGCTCACTTTAGATTATGTCTGAACTACTTATGCAAAGTCATTTTACATGTGGAGACGTGTTTAAAGTCCCAACCCCCAAGTTCTCATATATGCTTGTGGGTGTCTGCATATGTGGAACAGTATAAAAGACTAGATGCCAAAACTTGATGCATTGTCACACAAATTGTAAGAACGAAGTGTGGAAATTCAGTTGCTATGTGATTTTGGTGACGGGAAGAAAATGTTACATAACACTTTCAATATTTCAATTGTCTTTGAAATCTCACCTTCAAGGGTGAGGCATTGTAAATTGCCATACCAGTTTGTTATCCATTTGTAAAGAACAAGTAAATTGTCTGCATGCCATTATTTTTTTGGTCTGTTTACATCCTCATTTTGTAAATGCAGTTCTTAAAGCAAATGCAACATTTCCAGACAAGATTCCAGCTTCAAGTGCTCCTCTCTTTGAGCAGCAGCCGAATGAAGCACCTCCTGCAGTGTAAGTTAAATTCCTGTCTGGAAGCAAACCTGTTGTACGCATCCATATTCATTCTTATGTCATGTGTTGTGACTTGGATGCTTGACAAATTACTAAAATATCAAGCAAGAAACGACCTTACGCAGTGGTTGAAATCTGTTACTTCAGTAGATGATACTTTCACTTCATTATTGACTTCTTATCCGAGGTTAGGTTGTAAAAATTGCCATACGTCTCAAAACAAGAATATGATGCATTTTATTACATTCAAATTTCTTTTTGTGAAATAGTGAATTCTTTAATTCTCTGTTCTTTCCATTGAACTTCTTGTTTGTTTCTTCTAAAATATGCTTCGCTGTTCTAAAGTTACTCGTTCTGGTTTGCTAAATGCTTCCTAAACTACTTTTATCTTTTGGATTTTACTCAACTTCTTCGACCTGGTTGTCTATACCCTGTATTACCTACTTTCTTGGGATGTGTTTCAGGAGTTCTCATAGAACCGCATCACTTAGGCAACTTTCTAGCAATTTTTCCCAATTCAACAATTTACATTCCCCACTCCGTTCAAGGAAATCATTGACCAGAAAGGTGTGTCATAATAAGCTGATATATACCATTGCTGACTGTGTTATATTTTGGCGGAATAAAGTTTTTCCTGATCTAAAGGATCTGTTTCAGGAAGCCGCGGCTATAAATGAATGGAGGTTTTCCAAATTGAAGGAATTCAAGGATAGAAATATTGAAGTGGAAAATGAAGCTTTTGATCGGTACATGCATAATATTAGCCTACTGGAAGAGGTATTTTCTTTGAAATCTTTCCCAGGAGGCTCCACTGAGGATGGATCACTCTCTTCAAACCACGACCATGCATCTGCAGAGGATGACACAGAGGAAAAGATGGTTTCGGAGCAGATGTTGAAGCTTCGGTCGAATCCTAGGAGGAGCGAGAATGTCCGTAAGAGGCTACAACAACTTGTTGATGGAGGATTGAAGAAGCTTCAGAAACTCGAGTTGAATAATGGCAGTGTTAATAACCAAAATGAACTTGATAGAAGGCCGGAGAAGGCAAAAGGTTTAAGGGCTGAGAGGGCTTCAGCTTTAAGTGATCTTATTGACAAGCTAAGCTAAACAAGGCCCGCAACGAAGAAGATCTAAATTCTTGCATGGAGATAAAGGCCCAACTTCCTAGTCAGCGCCCTCGGTCTAGAACAGAAACCAAGGATGGCGAGGAATCGAAGGAGCAAAGTGCCAAAAATGACGTGGCACCACCCCAAAAAGAATTAGATTATTTCTCCCAAAAATTAATTAGAACAGTGGAAATCGACCACCAAGCTCTGACAAGTATAGACGCACACTTCTCTTCCCTAGAAAAGATAGAGGATTTGTGATGTGGTTAGGTCTATTAATAGAGGATAGAGTTTAGGTTAGTCTAGAAGATAGAAGGTAGCAAAGCTATGCTTTAATACCGATCTAGTCTGGTGGCCTGAACTTTTCTCTTTTAGTTTCGCCCATTCTTGGATGTCCTTGTGTAAAATATGTCTTCGTTGATATGGAAATTAGTAAGATCCACGTGTCATGTATCTTCTTTTGCACCAGGTCTTCCGTGAAGGTTGATTGCGTTTTCCTTTTATGGGTAAAAGTGCAGTGTTTATGCAGAGCTGTTTCAATTCGTTCGTCCTGTGATAGCCTAATATGCAAGAAATTTCAATCGAGCACTGGGCCCTTTCATTGCCGGAAGGGAAAGCTGTTTTGTAGGTAGGCTATGCCTCCTATTTTGACCAGCACTGAAGGATGCGACGGTGTTATCAAGTGGTCACCACTCTGTGCTGACTTTTCTTAAGCCTGACCTTCTGCCGGCACAAAGTAAACATAGAACGAAAAGAATAAAAATAAAAATAAAAATAGACATGACATTTCACAAGAGACACGATGATTGAAGGAAGGGAAGCTTGCCTCGGGCAGCCTCGTTGGGCTAAGAAACTGGGTCAATAGCCGGGTTAATGAATTTGGGGTATATGTGCAATAAGGTCCGTTAACACTGTTAGTGCTTTCGTCATTCATAGTGTTTTTCAACTGTTAACTTTTTTATCTTTGAAAAAAATCCTAAAAAGTAATAAATAATTTTAACAAATTAAAAGAAAAAAATTAAAAAAATTAAGTTCTATACCAGTGACTTTTTTCCTCGTGTGTAGTTCATCATTTTATAAATTAAAAAGATATTAATAATGTAATTAGTTAATTTATATATAATTAATAAATAAACAAAAAGCTGAGAAATCCAGATTTTCTTATATATATAATTAATCATTTTCCTCTCATTTATAATTAACTATTTTTTATAATTAATAAATAAGTAATTATAAAATCAAGGAAAGAAAAAATTGGCTGGAGCTAGTTTTGTATTTGTGACTTATTTTTTAATTCTTTATTTATTTCTTATCCTTTTAAGAATATTTCAAAGTTAGTCAAATAATACAATTAGTTACAGGACAAAAAAGTTCGGATAAAAAAGTTTTTAGAAGAAGGGATTTTATTAAGAAAAAAATGATACTACAAGAACCCTGAACTCAATAAAACTATGGTTATGAAAGTGTATTTTAAAGGTAAAAAAAAATATTCATCATTTAAGTTATAAATAATTTTATTTTAATTAGTTAATAAAAAAGACAATAACAACAAATGAACCAGATAAAAAAAAATTACAATGATATGAGAAAAAAATTCCTTTTCTAAAAGGGTAAAAACAATGCATCTAAATTATTAAATAATAAAACATGAAAGGATGAAATTGAGTATAAAAAGAAAAGGAAGAAAAAACTTAACCTAAATTGATATGATAAACCTATAATCCTAGTAATGAATAATCTTGAGTGAACCCACCAAACCCATAACTCAAGTCATGAAATTAAGGTAATCCAATAAGAAAAAAAACCAAAAATACAATAATTTTAAAAAAACCAATCTCAAATAATGAAACCATAAAATAAAATAAGGAAAAAAAACAATATTGTGTTATTTTTTTAAACTCATGATTTGAAACATAGGACCACAAACACCCTATTTGAAAAAGCAATGAAGCTCAATTTTCCATCAAACAAATATCAAATGATGAAATTATAAAAAATAATTTTAATTCAATGTCGAAGGATAAAATAGAACAAAATTAAATCTAAAAAAACTTGTCCAAGTAAAACAAATAGCAATAAAAAGAATAATGACTAAATTTAAAATAAAAATAAAATGATGAAAAAAATTCAAAGGAAAATTCAACCAAGAAAAGGATTAAAAACAAAATAAATATCAATTCAAAAAATAAGAACTAAATCAAAGAGATGGAAAAATTAAAAGAGGATGAAATCAAAAAATAATTCTAAATTTACAAATAATTTTAAATAAAAAAATAGTGATAAAAAAGGGATCAAATATTAAAAAAATAAATTGAAGGGTTGCTTGGAAATTATGTACTGCCATGCACAGTAATCAAGATGAATAGAGAAAATAAAAAGAAAAAAAAAAGCTTATTGGCAGCAAACCAATGGTCATAATGCAATATTTGTTGATATGAAAAAAAAAAAAGAACACTAAGATGAATCCAACTACATTAAAAAAATTTATTATTTATTGTTAGCCACTGCACGCGGCATCTAAAAATGATAAAGTACTTGATATTGGACACTAACTATGCACATGCTTGTATAATAAAATTGTTGTAAGAAAACATGAATATAACAATAAATTTTATGTGAAAAGATAAAATATTCTATGTATGATAATTTATCATCTTTTAATATATAAAATTATTTATATCATTTAACTGATATAACTAAAATGCAAAGATAAAAATAATCGATATTTTATTATTTATTATTTTTAAAATATTTTAGTAATTTTATTATACTAAAAATAAAAAAATTTAATTTGTTTCCGGTCAATTATAAATAATGGATCATTGAAAAAGACCAAATCACCCAGGCACCGAGACCATTGATTTTTTTGAAGGGTTTACAGGTAATTATAGTATAGCAATGAATAGTAAATTAAGTGTACATGTAAAGTAAATTTGCCTTGGTTTTTAGTTTTTGTTATATTTTCTTTGTCGAGAGGAGCAATATATTTTCATAGCAGCCGTGCATGTATAATATCTCGCATGATCTCTCGTATTCTTTACCTTTTAACTTTTAAGAAAATCCCAATTTGGAATATTGGTTTTCGAACGATATCATATGCCCAATCTTTCCGAAATCTTTCACCGAAAAATATTGACCTCTGGGCTCTGGCCAGTCATGATTACAGTTTGTTTGGATGCTCCAACTGTGAATTGAATTTGCGCAGTCCTGTTCTTAAGAGAATCTGATGGTTCAACCTCTTGTTCTGATTTGAAAACATTACAGGGGAACCCACCAAAGGCAAGAAAAAATGGCCCCAGCTATGGCCTGATTTGAATTTTGCTGAAATAATTATGGAGCAACCGAGCAATCCCCTGCACAATTATTTATCTTTGAATCAAAGTCATGTTGGTTTTGCTGGTGCCTTCATAAAACGAATCCTCAATAGGCGACTTTTCTAAAGGAACACACCATTATGACAAAGAAATTCCAGCTTTCTGAAATTTCCCTCAAAGCTCTTTTTTGAACCATTAAATTTTGTAGGTTTCTTTAATGGGTGTTGCTTTTATTGCCTTTATTCTCCCATACACCCTTCTCAACCCACAACGACCTTTCTTGGTGGATATCTATCTTTCTTTCCTGATCATCTTCCCTTGAAATAAGGCTGTCATCGCTTTCAATTTCAATGGCTATACTCATCTCAACATCACCTTTTCAAGGACCCTTAATTTGTATTTTTGTCAACCCCATTATCATGGTCACCGCCCTCAGCCACTTGATCTTAATCATGATCCTTATTAATTGATTTTTGGTTCATCATACACTAAATTGTTAGGCCATCAATAAAAGAAGAGGAAAATGGAGGGAGAGACTTCTCTGGCAACGAGGATCTTGATAATAATGCAGGAGAGAAATCAATTTCCAAGTTCAAAAAGTTGTTCCCTCTTGTAATATAAAATGCCACTACGAATAAGTGGGGAATTTTCAATGGATAATCAAAGTAACCCAACTTTAGGGTGAAGCGAAAGATATATTTGCTCCCCTTGAGCTTAAATTATCAAAAACCCAACTGGCAAAGTCCCTGACGGAAAATTATTCTTGATTTAAAATATGGATCCAAGGCGTGAACACAGCAAGCAAATCTCAAACTCTTCGGCTATTCCGTTTCTTGGACTCTGATTTTCACATGCTATCCATCTGGACAAATCAAGCAGATTAACTTAACAAAGGCCACACAAAGACGCGCCATAATAATTATGTTGCTGATAGAGATTTGATTAATCAAGGAGATTAAATCTATAATAATATCACATGTGATGGTCATTCCCTAACACGTTCATTGTTTGTATTAAAAAAAGATAAGAGGAGATCCCTCGTGGCTATCAAGAAAGCTCACATAGGCGACGCAGCATCATTTTCTGCGATGCTTGGTTACACATACATATTCCTCTTTTCAAAACGTTTTCAGCCATGTGTATGTGCAGCCAAGAATCGTGGTTTCTCTATAATTGTGTATCTCGGTACTGTTACGGCTGTGATTGATGCCCTTCCAATGACAGAAGGTTTTCATGGCTTCAACTATGCCAATAAAGCTTTCACAAGGTCTTGTTTGCTTGTCAAGTCTCACAGTCACAGAGGACCACAGGGTGTTGGCACGCTACTCCAAATTCTGTAATAATTACAAATAACTTGAGGCACATATACCGAACATGGTTGATTCCCAGGCTAGCTTGATGAATCATTATACAATTAGTGTAATTACTAGTAAGGTAGCCTTCCACAATTTCTTTTGGTTTAGACTTGTTATTGTTACCTATATAGTATAATATTATGATGACTTCCACCCCCTCGATATGGAATATTACTTGCTGATAAAAAAATGATAATTAATGATGTAATAGTAAGTAATGATTTTTTTAAAAAGTATTTTTATTTAAAAATATATTAAAATAATTTTATTTTTTAAAATTTATTTTTAATAACACATCAACACAATATAAAAATATATTAAACATTTAAATTTTTATCTAATAGCGTTTGAGCCGTGCCCCAAAAGCTTCTCAAACCTCAGGACATGATCCAAATGAAAAAAAAATAAAAATGCTCAAGATTAGAAAATGCCATGGTCCCCGCAAGGACTTTAAACTCCATAATTAGCTGCAAATTATCCTTCCCAAAATCACAAAGCAAACATATATTCCAAGTGGAGTGGCCCTTGTGCCCAATAAGTCAAGAAATATCAAACTATTTGAGCATTAACGCGTAGTTGGCAAGGAGCAAATAGGGGACAGTGGAGTGTTTGTTTTTGTGCTGAAAAAATTATTTGATTGTTTAAAATTATTTTTTATAATTTTGGATAATTTTGATTTATATATGTTAAAAATAAATTTTTAAAAATAAAAAAAATATTATTTGAATGTATTTTTAAACAAAAACACTTAAAACATAACCATTCTCATAATTTCAAATACTATTAAAAAAACATGTGACGCTAATTCCATATGACATGTTAGATACACATGTTCCATGATAAACGATTTCTGAAGAATATCATTCTATACAAGAAACACCAAACCCTAATTAAGGTCTCGAGATGTAAGCGTCCCCCACCAAATATGGTTCGTCGCTCAATTCCATTAGACCACATTTATATATATATTAAAAAAAAAGTTGCACCTCCACAAGTTAATAAATTGTAAACGTTGGAAAGGTAATTGGACAAAAAAAGGACCGTGGGGGGAGTGGAGATTGAAGAGTGTCCTCTGTGGACCAACCTGCTATCAGTGAACGTTGTCGGCATTTTAAATAATCGAGGGCAATAGTATCGATCCACACATGCCTATCGATCGGTTTAAAGACATGCATGGGAAAGTCTTCCACTTGTAAGCATCTTCTTGCACTTCAAATTATTACGTGCATTGTATTTGTATATTCACTCATGATCTAAATATATAGTTACATGGCTCCTCTTTTACCGCCCTCTTTTTCTTCGATTTCTCCTTCTCTTTTGTTCTCCATATGTGTTTATCAGATAGAATTCCTCCTTGTTTCTGAAAGATTCACGTTTGAAAGACTTTGTTCTAGTCCGACTCTTTATTTGAGAACAAAACCATGGGGTATGTATAATCTGCCCGTTGATTCGAGAACTTGGCTAGCAGGCTAGGCGTTCAGAGATTAGTTAAACGCTGCGTTTGTGCAGGCCACAGTATCTGCCATGACAAGCTGGCGCAGCGATTGATCAATCTCACCGTCCCATATGATAGAAATGAATTACCTGACTGATTGTGAAATTAATTAGGGAATTAAACGATGCAAGCCGGTGATTAATGGGGCCTAGCAAGTAGCAAATGACATGTATAGAATAGGGTGGAATCTCATGCTAGCTTGGGTCACTTGTATATGTCTTGCATGATTTTTCATCGAGGTCAATCACACATATAAAATTTAACTGTCATTTAAATTTTAAAATATGGAAAAATCTAGCTACCTTAAATTAACTGGTAACTAGTCAAAGAAGAAATAGCTGATTAATTTAAACTGCAATTTCTTCTCGTCAGTGGTAAATTAAATCAGCAGTTCAAAGGGATTCCGAATATGTTATTTGGTCGTGAAAAATCTTACACGATACCTCACTGTTAGCTCTCTACTGATTTAGTATATGGTTTCATATATGATTGTTGCTTTCTGTGCCTCTGCTCTGGTTGCTGAAGTTCCGATGCTATTTATGATGCTAACTAAGAGCAACCATGTCTTTCTGCATATCTTCTGATGAGTTTCTTAGTTTTTCTGCTGCAATCTTACCTCATTTTTTCAGAGTTTTGTTGTTTGATGCCCTGTTTGCACCTGGCGTCTGTTGCCTTTTGTGATGTGTTTTGGGTTTTAAACGATAATTTACCAATATTTAAGCAAATTGAAAACATTCTAATATCAAATATACAACATATCTGTAACCAGATCTTAACTTTTACCAAAATTATAGATTACTTCAATAGTTTTAGAAACGTTGGTGGTGATTTTGTGTAGCATATGAACAAGGAGGGACAAAATCAAATCCTGTCGTAACGTTATCCAGGTTACCCTACGCATGAAACGGCCAGGCCCGAGCTGGGTGAGTAATTAACGCCCCTCCAGAAATAGTCGAAATTTGGGTTAATCTTGGATTCGAACCTTCTCGTGGACTTGGCTCCAAGGAAGCAGCTAATTTTAGTATAATTAATCTGGCTAAAATTCGTTCTTTCTTTTGTTGAGAATTAATACGGTCACGGGTGTGGCTCCCAAACCATGGTCGTTACTTATCAGCTTATTACCCTTTCTATTAAAAGATTTGAAAAACATTACTGTGCTTCGCTTTTCATTAAAACACTGAAGCACCTTAATTTTTTATTTTAATTATGTAATTTGCTTCCATTTTTTTAAAAAGTCAACATTCAAAATTGTTTGATTTCATTTAATATTTTATTAATTTTAAATTTATCATTATAATTATTTTGATTTTTTATAAGGTTATTCTAGTCTGAAACAAATATACTGATATTTGATTAATATTTGATTTTTATAAACAATTATTTTTGTTATTATATCATTAAATAAAAAATAATTTTTTAAAATTTAGTGGAGTGTATGATTTAGATCATGAATTTCGTGAGTAAAGCCATAAAACTCCAGTCTATATTATCATTTTTTTATTTTAAAAACAATGATATTTTAAATTTTTTTAAATTAAATCATGCTTTTAACAGTCAGCTGTGTTTTTGGATCCACCAAGTCAACAAATTATTTAGGTTCAAACTTTTCTCTTTCTCAGATGTTATTTGCCAGAGAACTAGTGATAATCTAGCTATATGGTTAACGTGTTCAATATTTAGGTTCAAACTTTTCTCTTTCTCAGATGTTATTTGCCAGAGAACTAGTGATCATCTAGCTATATGGTTAACGTGTTCAACTTTTTCCTTGTAAGATCAAGACAAAACCTCATATTCGAAAAAAGAAAAGTGGGAACATTTTGATTTATTATTTTTATCTTCTTTTCATTTTTCTTTTTATCGAGATGATGAGATTCTTGCTTGCGTTTGTGTTAGAAGTGCATATATTTGGCCACTTGGAGAGAGAGAGAGTGGGCAGAGAAGGCTTCACCTAAACCAACTAATAAAAAGCAAAACTATGGTTGAACTTCATTTTCCTTACTCCAACCCCCCACTGGAATTTCAAGACCGAAGATTTCTTTAGATAAATGAAGACAAAAAGATTTTGCAAAGAAAAGTAAACTAGTGGCGCATGCTTATCTCTCTTCGCAACCAAGCAAACCTAACCCTCTAATTTGGGTCGTTGCCATGAATCATGATCACCAAGGAGTATGATAAACAATGTCTAATCTACCATAGCAAAGCCAAAAAATCACACATCAACTAAACCACTTAATGACAAGAAAGAAAGGGAGAAAAAAGCATTGCCACAGAGAGAGAGAGACTGGGTAGCAGATAAAGGATTGATATCAAAATAGACTTTTTTTTTTTTAAAGAAATAAACTTACCTGTCTTTAGAAGAAGCTAGGAACAGCGATATATGGATCCGATTTTGTAGTAATAATTTGTCCTAGCATCTGTCCCAAGTCACATGTCAATAGCACATGATATGCTTTGATTTCGAGAGCCTCTCTTTTTTATAATTGTTACACTAGATAGAGTAAAGATGCATTAGGTCGAGCAGAGAATTGGGTCCCTTGTTGCAGGACGCCGAGGACAATATTTAATGGGCTAGACCCAAGTTTAATTTGAATGGACCCATTTCTTTTTACTAGTCGAATTTATCTTGCATCCAGTGGGCGAACCAGAGTTAAAAAAAGAAGAAAAAGAAAAAAGAAGAAGAAGAAGAAGAAGAAGGGATGAATGGTTTGACAAAAGATCTGTAATTAATTAGTAGATTGAAAACTTTCGGTGAGTTCATTATTGAAGGATGGAAGAACTTGAAATCAGGACCTCAAGTTCAAGTTCTCAGTGTGCTGTCGAAGATGACGATCATAGACCACCTGTTCAAAACCAGAGAAAGAAAATAAATAATAAAAAGAAGATCCAGGCAGCATTATGATATTGACAGGTATAGTAATGCAAAATCAATTCTTATCTTCCCCTCAATTATTATTATTATTGTTATTATGAATTTTATTCACAAAAAGAGTGATGCTGCTACATAATCATTAAGAAAAAAATGATAAATTCTTTAAAAAATATATATAAAACATCAAATTAACGTGATTTATTGTAGATCCCATGATATTAAGATTACAAGAAAGATCCCCAAGGTTATTTTGGTTAAACTTAGCCGGCAAATTAAGGAAATCTTTCAACCTACAAAGAAGGGCACGAGAACACGAAGAATGCATATAATGCATGTGATGGGAAGTTGAATAAAATCTGCTTTGGAAACTTAAGAAAGTTGAAACATGAGAACCCATTTATTAAATCACCAAATGAGCATGCAATATTAATTAAGCTAGATTGAAAAAAAGATTCTAATAAAGCTAGTCCTTTCCTTTTATCCATTCCATGATTTTATTTTTTTTATCAAGTTAGCTTGAAAGATGTAAGAGTGAGATAGGAGGTGATTTGAAATGGGGATATCTTTATTTAAGAATATTTGAGGTCAAATTAAAGGTGAAAGCGCCACTTGCTTTCAAAGTTAAGATTTTGTTACCAATTTTGTTTAAAAGATACAAGAATAAGATCAGGAGGTGATTCGAAATGGAGATGCATGTTGGAAAATTTATTTAAGAAGATAGTTCATGGATATATTGGAAATCAAATTACACGTGAGATTTACTCACTTTGTTGAAATTTAATATCTATTCTAAGTCTTTTATCATAAAATATTAACATGTTTAAAATAAATTATGAAAAAAATAAAAAAATTGATTTAAAAAAACTATTAATTGAAATATTTTTGTAAAATCCAAAACTTTTTTTTAAAAAAAAAAACTTTATCACCCATGCATGTGTATCGGCTTAGGTTAAGCCCAAACTTAGATTTATTGTAAAATAATATTTTAGATTTTAAAAGATTAACTTTTTACCAATTGAAAATTATACTTGGATTTAGTTCATAAATACTTATTTCTTCTAGCCTATAGCACCTAAATGGTCTCTTCTATAAGCATTTTGAACAAACCTCAAAAAATTTTCTGGCTCAAAAATTAAGATTTATAGTTAAAACATTCATATTTAATTTTTTATTTATGGTGACTAATTAACTATTAACAATAATTTTTTTCTAGATTTTTACACACTCTTCCTTATCTTATTTTTAATTTTTTTTTATGTTTTATTTTTTCTTCAAAATTTAGAGTTATACTTACTTTGTTGAGAGATAATTATTTTTTTAATTTAAAAACCTTATTTAAAAGTATATATAAACTAAGATGGCGTGGTTGAAATTTTGGTAGGCTTCCTGTATATATTCTTTACACCAACAAAGGAGACATAAAGTTTTAAGAATAAATGAGTTTTCTTTACAACAATAAAATCTTTATTATTTTAAAATGGATCAATAAATAAGTATATATCTTTGCTTTTATTTTAAACTTACATACAAGCTATAATTTTGTTTTGGTATCAATTACAAGTTTGTTATAATTTTTGTTTATATTGATAACATGTTAAATATGAGTTATGTTTTTACATGTTTATAGTTTTAAACTTGTATAAATTTTGATATTTTATTGGTTAATTTTTATTTAGTTTGCTTTTATGATGATAAAATAAACATTTATGTTAGTCTTTTATATTGTAATATATGCCAAAATAAGTGTGACATAAGGATGTGATGGGAAAAACATGAATAAATTAGGAGTAGCATGCACAAAATGAAAAAGAGAGCTAACCAACAAAGCGAGGGGGGTAAGGAAAGAAAAACTAACTATATATGCTTTTAAAGAGAGGGGGAAGGAGGGTTTTGATGGTGGAACTATAGTTATAAAACTTGTTTTAATTTGTTAGAAACATAAATTTAAAGAATGATTCAAATTAGATTGCTAATTGAATTAATAAAGACTTTGACCTAAAAAACATATTTGACTTAGTTAGGATTTTAACGACCTTAATGATCTAGCCAAAAATAGTTTAAATCCAGGTGGATTAACTATATGCTAAAAAAAATTTTCTTTTAAATATCTAATAACTCAACATGTTTTTCAACTAAATTTGACTATCTAAAAGTGAAGGAACTTTATTATTATTATTATTATTATTATTATTATGAATTATAGTTATTATTTTTTGGATATTTAATTAAGTTGAAATATTTAAATTATGTTTGTTAATTTGAATTTTTATATCTTAAAATTATTATTATATTATTTAAAATTATAATTACATTAAAATGGAGGTTAAAAGATGTGTTGGAATTATGCATATTTATATTCATAATGTTATATTATTTTTAATATAGAATGTTATTGTCCTATCAAGTTGACTTATTAATAAATAAATTGATCTAATAAATTGATAACCCTAATATTTTTTTTTATATATAAAAGCAATCTACTCTAAATCAAAGTTTGTAAATATATATATTAGACTTGTGAATAAAGATATTTAGTTTATCATCATAAAATCGTGCTAAACAAAAAAATATAAAACAAAAATTTAGAGTTTATACATGTTTAAAATTGTAATAATGTGAGAGCATAACTAATGGAAAATATGCTTTCAACATAAAAAATGATATTAGAACTCCAACATGCATACTAAGCATATAATTAAATTTATAATTGATATTAATTCAAAATTATAGCATGCATACTAATAATAAAATAAATTGTATGTAAATTAAAACAAGAAGAGTATTTTCTTCTTGTAGCATTTTAAAGTAATGAATTTTTTTTTGTTGCCAAGGATGAATCCCTTATCCATAAGACTTTATTACTCCTTATTTATATAACAAAGATGCTTGTTATATGCTTCCTAAGATTTCATTAACACCACGATGTTTTAAATGCACTTTTAAATAAGCTCTTTGAAAAAAAAACTTATGTAACTCAAATATCCCTCAACAAGATGAGCTTAAGCTCTAGATTTATAAGAAAAACTAAATCATAAAAAGAAGAAGAAAAACACTAAAAATAAGGTGAGAAAGAGTGTGTAAAAAACTCAATAATTCAAGTTGGAAACTCTTCCATCACTCTTTTATTATAATGGATTTTGAAAGCTGAAAGGTTGAATTATTATTAAGAATTAATTCCCACCATTATTAACCTTCGAGTAGTTATTATAAATCAAGAACTAAAAAAAACAAGATTAATTCCTCATTCATGTGAATGAAAATTATCCCACCAGTTTGAAAATGACTCAAAAATTTATTAAAAATAATGAATTGATAGATTACTACATCATGATAGATAACTTTTGACTTTGAACATTTCTTAGTAAAATATTACTTAATTTATTCGGTTAAATAGTAAACACGATATTTTTAACTATTCAACATTTCATGTAAATAAAAAAAATTGTAATTACATAATTCTCTACCAACAGATTTTTTTTGATTTTCATTATTTTGTTCATTATTTCCTGAATAACTCTTAAATTCATGAGTATTTTAAAGAATTTAACCTTTATTGAAATTCTTAAAGAAGTGATTATATTTTTCATTCTACATGTGATCTTTTATTAAAAATATTTTGCTATACTCCACTTGATATATCAAAATATAAAAATTATTAAAAGTTCAACTCTTCTCTCATCACGTTGTAACTAACACTTATTTTATCACACGAATAAACAAGAAATACTAATTTTCTAATATTGCCAATAATATTATATGATCTAGTTTTTTTTAAAATGGAAACAATTTAGTTAAATAGATCATGTTGAAACAACTCTCACGTTATTTAATTTTAAATTCGAACTAAACAAAGAGAGGATGAAAAGTTTTTTTCCTATTGATTTTATTTTTTTTCTTAATTTTATCTTTATACTTTTTTTTATCAGCCGACTAGCTTGCCTTTAAACTCTCAAAATACATCAAGTCATGTCAAGACAACTTTCACATGATTTAATTATAAATTCAGGTTAAATAAAAAGTTAAATCAAATGGTTTAAAAATTTACCCTCACTATTAAATTTAATAATAATATCAAATAATTTTTTATAATTTAAATATTTTAAATAAATAAAAAAATAAAATTGATATGAATCACAACGATTCACAACTTGGTGTGGATTTGGAAATTACCTGTTAATATGAGAATGGACTCTCTTTGATATTAGTTGGTCTACGAAATAAATAAAGTCGGTGGAGTATTTACTCAGATGTTCGTGTCGTGTCGGTTGAGTACTAATTAATTGCAGAGGTTCCCGTCGTGTGTGAGGGATGATTGTGCAATTTGGCCCAACACAGCCATGCCTTCTCACATCATCTCCGGAGCTATATATATATATATAGAGAGAGAGAGAGAGACACACACACACACACCCACACACACCCACACACACACACACAAGAAAGGAAAAAAAGTAGAGTAAGATACGAAAGAAGCATCTCTGTCTCCGAAAGCTTATATGCCCATTTCCTCTTTATTCAAGAGATCACAATGAATCTATCTTTTACTTGAAGTTTCTCCACTCTTGTAGGCGTAACATTAAAGTTGAAGTCCCTTTATTTTCCCTCTCACTGTCAATAATAATATTGCACCAAGCAGCCTCTCCCTCCTTTTCACGAGTATCAATGACAAATCAAACAAATTCCTGAGTCACAGGTTTTTTATTCCTTCCCTATGAAGTTTCTTTACTGTTGAAATCTGTAATATGTACAGATGTTGATTACTTGACTGAGAGAGGTTTCCCTGTCCTTTCCGGTGAGTTTTAAGGTAATCAACTCCGAGAATAATTTAATTAGTTAGCTTTTGAATTTATTTTTTAAAAAAGTTATCTATTTAAATTTTAAAACTAAAGTTTTTGTAATTATTAATTTTAAAATTTATTAAATTAATTGAGATAAATACAAATTAATCTAACCAACCACGTTAATAAAAAAAAAAAGTTAATCAAAACATGTCGATCACGTAATTAATATAGGCTATGATAGCTGGAAACTCCCGAAATAAACTCTACCTGGATCATTGCGGTTTCTAATAGCTAAGATAAAAATTATCTGGGAAAAGAAAAAAGGTAGGCGGCTAGCTAGTAACGCCTGGCCCATGCATGAAAGAATGAGCCAAACCATACCAATTACTCCAAATATCATATAAGGAATACATATAGTTTGGTGCTGGTTTTGGCCATCTTTCTTCTTCTTCTTCTTCTTTTTAATTAATATTTTCAATAATTTTACATTGTTTTGATATATTGGTATAAAAATATTTTAATATAAAAAAACGTTTTAAAACATAATACCTACCCATTCAATCACTATTCAGGTAAAGGGCCCCTCATTTCGTGACATTTATTTCATTTTATTCTTTGGCTACCACTAAGCCAACTGCTAGCTATATAGACTCTTTTTTTTTTTCCGGGCTGATGAAAGAAGATAAGACCACCTCTAATTAACAAATCTATATGTGCCTATCTTAGATATTTTAAAGCGAAATAGCGTGTCATCCATTCCTTAAGATGGGGCTGTTTGATCAGCCAAGATTTGGGGTTCACAAATATTGGTTGCACAGAAACGGCTAATTCATGAGAATCATAATATCTTGAACTCTTTTCTCGAGCAATAGAGAAGTTGGGTCTATTTCTTTTTCTTCGGCACGAAGAATTTGAAAAAAAAAAAAACTAAAGAAAAGTAATTTGATACATGGAAAAGCCCCACATGGCATATTTGTTATTTAGTCTCTTGTTAATAGTAACATGTGTCGAGGAATTCAAATGTAGGGGGGGCATGGTGAGGCATATGTGCTGAAATATCAACCCATCATGTAATCTTAAAGGTGATGGTCTATTCTTTTTTTATTCAGGAAAAAAAATCAAAAACAAAAACAAAAACAAACGAAGAAAGAAAATGACCTAAACCAAACATGTCGATCGCTTTTGAAGCCTTACCCCGTCTGAAGATGACTTCAACGAGCTTCTAATCAAGCAGCCAGTATTCATGGGAGAACGCCTAACCGAGGAGGTGCCCTCCTAAGCAATAATTAAGTGAAAAGGGATTAAAATATGATTTTTTTATTTTATTTTAAGTTTTTGAAAATGAAGATAAATGAACTAGCTGACTTATTCCATATGCATGTACAACGACGACACAAGCTAGAGATCTAGACAGAATCGTTCGCTTTATTGCAACTAAAACTGCGCGTAAACATTTTCATTTTCAAATGCTGTTTCACTTTCAACTTCTTAAATAAAAAGAGAAATCAAACGTTTGAATGGGAGATATTCTAGGTTTTGTTATGGAAAACTAGTTGTAGAGTAATTAATTTCTCGAAGGATTTAATCCTTCAAATCTAGATCATACCAGCCAAGACATCATTTAATGCGATCGCAGATTGAAATACTTGATCAATACAAAATAGCTATATATGACTTTGGATTTTTTTCCCCAAGACAAAAATTTTCAAAACAGTTGTACAGTTTTTCAATGAAAATTGACAATCCTGAAACAGCTGATCAACCAGATATTGAATATACAACGAGATTTATTAACCATGCCTGTTAGGCCATGATTAGAACATCTGGTGATCTAATCAAGTCGGTGAGCTGCTAGAATCACTTAAGCATTTTCTCTTTTCATGTTAAAAGAATTTTTGTATAATCACAGCGCGTTGGGAGGATAATCAATCGAGTTAATCCTATTATGTTATATTTAAGATTTGCCCTTTTAAAAAATAACGTGATCCAATATCATAAAAAAAAATAAAAATGAGATGAAGAGATAAGTTTATTTTTTGCCGTACATACTCAATATCAGCGTCAAGAATCATAGAGTTGTTAGGGTTTCCTGTACTATTTCTTGAATCTAGGGGCATATCTCGCCAGCTCGATCACTACAACAATATATAATTGATGGCACCTTACTTTATTTAGCTCCACGTACGCGAACAGGACATGTTATTTTTCAATAATGTGCATTAGCCACTAATTCTTAACTTTTTTCGGTGGAATGTTCATGGTTTTGGTTCCACATGCTTGACACAGAGAAATAAAATTCTGGCCAATATATATTAGAATTTCGAATAATTTCTTTTGGGTGTCGATTATAACTTCGCCTGAATCGATGACCAGTTAAGAAACCATGCAATGATGGCCCTGATGATCTTACAAGGGCAAGTTAAGAGTCTCTGGGTGGACTACTCGATAACAGTATACTGTATAGTGAATTATAGTTCTCAGGGCAAATCAGTGTAAACAAAACTTTAAAGATAAATTATAGATCATGATGAAATATTGCTTAATTTCTCAAAAATCTTTTGTTTTTAGGATTCGTAAATATGATCATGAAGATACGGGAGCCAGAGATCATGACTATTGGGCGGTAATTTTCTCCGTATGATTTGACTGTTATTATTTCTAAATTCCACCACAAGCAAGACCACTTCCCAACAAAAGAAGGTGATAGAGCAGCAAAATTGAAGAGGCTATCTATCCATTCTGAAATAATCACTATATATTCCATTGGTTAGCACCTTTGAAAGATAGGAGAAGCTTCTCTTGTTTGCATCGAAGTCAATCTATATGCATAGTGCCAATCAACAACAAGGGTGACAGAAGAAAATACCAACCCTTGTCCTGATTCCACCTCCTCATCAATCAATCCAACCCATCTTTCTAGGCTACATGGTCCCCATGATCCATAAAAAACTCTCAAGAGTGCAAGGACTTGGAATCTGTACACAGTGCATATTGTAACTAAGTATACAAAATGACATGTTCTTGCTTGTATAGGTGTGGAAAGGAGCTAGCTGAAAGATTGGTCTTAGGTCGTGCCTCTCGTGCTTTCTAGTGGTTACAAGTGACAAGGTAGCCACAACCAATGAGCTAATGCCTTGCATGAATGATTGGCCCCAAATCATAATCAATGTTGCAGCAGCCCAATATCCATTGCATCTCTCCTCCATCTTATTAAAGCGAATCGCTTTCTTTTATACGTGTTGTTTAAGGTCATATAATTCATTCGGGTCCCTAATTGACATCTTAATTGTTTGTTTACCGACAAAGCTTTACTTAGAGAAGAATAATTATTTTTTCTAGCTTCGAATGTTGTTTACTTATCGAACCCAATTATTCTTATCTTTAACGCAAGTCTCTGGGTTCGGGGGCGGCCGGCCATGAACTTGAGATTGATCGTGAATAGGCCATCACTTTTAGTAAATTAATTATATGCCAGCCACTATATATATATATGTATGTATGTATGTATGTATAGTTCACGGCATGTTTAAGACTTGAGATAAGATTGATGAGTTCCCGTTCATGTTTGAATTAGGTTCATAGAATCTTCAACGTTTGCATAAGATTAATTAGGTTGTATTGCCCTTCAATGGGAGATGTAAACTTTAAATCTCCAATTTCACTCGGTGCATTGCTTTCTTTGACGGCTAACGTAAGAAAATGACCATCATGTGCTATCCCAGCAGCATCAAGCAAGCATTGTTAAAGGTATTTGTTCACCCGTTAATTTTATTGATAAGAGACTCATTTTGGTGACGCATGTGTTATTTAAACTCTCAATTGAACACACACGCCAGTTAAACCTCTGTAAAGTGATAGTCTTGAAATCATGAAAGCCTATTAATTAATTGAGATATTACTTAATGATAAATTAATAATTTATATATTAATTAATAAAAAATAATCTCTATTAGATTTAATACATTTACTATGTATTGTAATTATAAATTATCATTATTCTATTTATTTGTTTAATTTAAGAATTTCATAGCTTATTAAATGAGATTTGTTTTAGATAATCACCTGCAATGCATCCTCATCCTCATCTTGCATGTATGCTTACTTAAATACATTAAGAGGTCATTAGAGTATTTATATCCTCATCTTGCATGTATGCTTAGTTAAATACATTAAGAGGTCATTAGAGTATTTATTGGCCAATATTGAAACGGGTGATATTAAATACCATAAAATTATAAAATTCTTAGAGTAAAAAAGGGTTTTTATGAATGGTTCGTTCAGTGTAAAAAACATGTGAATATAATCAAAGAACTAATTATGAAGAAGGTAGAGGAGTTTTAAAAAAGATGTATCCAATTTCATTTCTCTCAAGGTTAGCTTGAGAACTTTGTATCAAGACATGACATCAAAGACATAATATTATTTAAGAGAAAATGGATATGTTGATATGAACTTTATAAAGAGAAATTAGACATTTATAAGAGAAATCATTTTTTCAAAAAAGATTTTTTTCAATATGGATGAAACATGATTGTTTTATAAGCTACAACTAGATCATTTTCATGTAATAACTGAAAGTAAAAAACAAGATAAGAAAATAATCACAATAGTTATTTATTGTAACAATGATGGTTCTAAGAACATTGCTTTATGGTTCATTATCAAGTATGCTAAACTATGGTGTTTCAAGAATGTGAACTTGAGTAGTATGAACTATGGGTACGATACCAACAAACAAATTGATAAAACTGAAGCTTAAAAAGATAATTACTTATCTATTTTAGTAATGGAAGATGTATATATAAATACAAATTCTAACCGATTCCTTTACTTTGCAGGAAGACTGATTCTAGGATTAGGTTTAGAGGAAGAAGAAGATACTTTATAAGAAGAAATGATGGAAGGTAAAGCTCCAACAGTGTTTGTATGACATAGTGAAAAGACCATAAAAAGAGAAACATCTATATAGCATTGTGAAGAAGGAGCTGAAAGAGCCAATTGTGATGAAAGTTAGGAGGAGACAAGAATGAGTGGAGGAACCCAGTCAGTCACATGGGGAGAAAAATTTAAAGGTGTACTAGGATAAGAGTTATAAAGAAAGATAAACTCAATAAATTACATATGCTGTGAAACATGTAGTTTGTTGTTAGATTGTCAAAGTATAGATATGCACTTTGAGACAGAGAGTACCCAAGAAAAATGCAAGCTTGAGATTTTGAATCAAGTTTATAAGATGAGTATAAACCTAACCAAGGATAACATAAACACCTAAACACTTTAAGTTTAAAAAAGTTATGACTCCTGTGAAAAATAAACTTATATGGAGAAAACATGTTTAATATGGTAGAAGACATGTTAGTAATAAGGTAAACAATAATAGTAAAGGCATAAGTCTAAAATGTGGTTAGAATAAAGGCATGAGAAAGAAGTGCAAAACCAGTTTCGATAATGTGAAGATGTCTCCGTTCAGAATACCTATAATGTTCAGGTGTGAGTGGTAGAGATATGAGATGACTAATTCTAGATTCTGAAAGAAATTGTTTAAGAGCAATATATTCACCACTATTATTAGAATAAAGGGAGAAAATTGTTTGTTGAAAATATTTTTCAACAATTGCTTTATAACGTCAAAACACTATTTGGACATAAGACTTTCATTTTAAAGGATAGAACTATATGCATTTTGTAAAATGATAAAAAAGAACATAATATTTATAGCCATCTGTGAGACAATAAGAGAGGTCCAAACATAAAAAAAATAAAACTTGAAGAGGATGAGCGGTGAGCAAAGAAGACATAGAAAATAATAGTTTATGACTTTTATTACTTAAGCAAGCATTGCATCAAAAATTCTTTTAAGAAAAAAAAATTAAATGATAAAAAGACATAATATGTTTAAGAATAGTAGAGGCTGGATGATTGAAGCGCTAGTGCCAAATGGACATCGTTGTTTTAATAGTGGAGAAAGCTAAAATGAGAGGAAAAAGAGATGTTGTAACTAGCCATTCATAGACTCCATCTTTAATGTCCCCTGTTTATAGGTCCTTCACATGAAAATAATTAGAAAAAAGTTCAATAGAAACATTATTGGTGATATAGAACAATGCAATATATAATTTTTTTTTTTGTATTTTAGGAATGCATAAAACATCTTTTAAGTAAAAGGAAGAAGTAGGTGTAGGCAGGGGTGGAGTAAGAAAAAAAAACTAAGGGGGGCTGGATTAAAAATTAAGGAAAACAAAGTTAAATTTTTAATTATTTTTACAATATTTACAAGGGAGGGGGCTGGGAAAAAAATTTCCTGCAGAGGTCGGGGGCCCTGCTAGCCCCATTGCCTCCACCACTGGTGTAGGAAAAGATATTGAACTAGTATGACTTACAGGAAGGTTGGTACCATTGCCAATCATAACATCATGTCCATTATATGGTGTATAAAGAGAAAGATTGTTTAGGTCCGTAGTGACATGATAGGAAGCTCCACTATCCAGTAACCATGATGCAGTGGTGGATAGAGATGGAGAAGAAAATTTTACCTGTGGATTCCAGGAGGATTGCATGCCATTTGAGAAATTGGCAGTAGTAAAATCATGAACAGGAACTAAATAAAAGAAGGGATAAAGTTTAGCAGCGTGCCCTAGAGTGCCACAGATTTGGCAATGTTCCAAATAAAGATGTGCAAGCAAACAACTATTTCTAGCCTAATTGGGGAACATGGTAGGTCAAAAGTTGGTGATGGATTGAGAATGAAAATTGTTCTTAATAAAACAGAATGACAGTCGCCAAATGGTACTTGAGGGTTACCAAATTTGGTTGCTGAGTTCTTAGTGAAGGAGTTGGTAGTAACGAGGCCAAGACGGCAAAAATGTGATTGTGTTTGAAGCGATGCTTCAAACAAGAAAAGCTTCACATGTAGTTCATCAAAGGAGATAACACCCTTACGAGCTTGGTTGGCCTGAACAAGCTTTGTGTAATCTTTATCTAAACCATTGAGAATTTGTTCAGTAAGATTGTCAGTGTCCACTGGAGCACCAAGGACAATAAATTCATTCGATTGTGCTTTGATAAAGTAGATAAAATCGGTGATACTCATAGAACATTTAGTAAGATTCTTTAACTAATTTTTCACCTAGTGAATACAGCCACGGGACGGTTTGGCAAATGTTGTGGCAAGAACATATCATGCATCGTGAGAAAAAATGGTTCGTGCTACAAAGAAAATAAATGGAGGAGAAAGACTAGTGACTATTGCATTTAAAAGGAGTTGATCTTGCCTTATATGCAGGATTAGAAATGGTATTGTCATTTGCTAGGAGAGTTAATGGTGGATAGAATTTTGGACCCTCAATGTAACCAAGGAGATCGTAACTGATAAAAAGGGTTTCAAACTGAATTTTCTAGAAAGCATAGTTGGAAGAAGTGAGTGTGAGAGGAGCTTGAACAACTATGTTAATGGTGATAAATTGGCTTTCTATGTTTGATAGAAAGAGATTGACATTGTATGGGGAAGAGATTGTAATAGAAGTGAAGAAGGAAAAAAAATTGAATAAAGGATCAAACACGATTTGATATCATGATAAAATTGAAGCTTATAAAAAGAATTGTTTGCTTATTTTATTAATGGAAGACATATATATATAAATACAAATCATAATCGATTTCTTTACCTTTCAGGGAATATCAATTTTTAATATTACAAATTGTTGTAGCTACTAAGTCCTAATAAAAAACAAACTATTGCAGCTATGCATTTAGTTATCATTAGTTAGCATAAGGATAACCAAAAA
Source organism: Populus ilicifolia (assembly GCA_015708895.1). NCBI lineage: Eukaryota > Viridiplantae > Streptophyta > Magnoliopsida > Malpighiales > Salicaceae > Populus > Populus ilicifolia. Next base: position 365,706 of record SRLM01000223.1, read on the forward strand.
TTTATTTCACTAATATGTTTGATAGTTTGATAGAGAAATGGATGGTTCAAATATTCTCTTGCTTCTTGATAACTATATTACTCATCAATAAATTATAAAAAGTTTAAAAAATACTGAATTCTTTCTCTTACCACTCAACACAATCTAAAAAATTCAATAGTTTGATATGAGAATCATAAAAGCTTTAAATATGTATTGTTTTTATCAAGTTTATTGAAATCTTTTAAAAGGTTATCAAATAAAAATCTTAAATCCAAATAAAAAAAGTGTTTTAGATATAATGAATCTTTTAATTTTTCTTGGACAATATATGTTTGAGCAAGTATAGTTAAAAATTGTTTTCAACATTTAAAATTAGATATATGAATTCAATAATTACATGTTTTAATTAAAAAGTTGAAATATTATGATATAATGGATGTTAAGTATATTTTGAGTTTTCTATGAGAAAATGAGGCAACTGCAAAGTTGTTTAGCAAGAAGAAAATTATTAAAAACATCATAGAAAATAATTAGAAATATAAAGTTGAAGATGATAGTTTTGTATTGTAGCTTGTTTTGTGTAAAGATGCATTTCAAGAAATAATCATATTGCATGTTTTTTTTCTTACAATTAAGAACACTACACTCGGGTTTTTTAATGCATTAAAAAAAATCATAAATGATATCAAAATAGATATCAATTTCAAGAAAAAACAAATAATATTAAAGTTATATTTTAAAAAGAGTTTTTAAATGAGTCTCTCTCACACACACGAATGAATTAATTTAATTATTTCTTGTCATTATTTATTTTTAAAATAAATAGCTAGAGAGAATTTTGACAACTTGAACATATAATTAATTATAATGCTAAAAGTATTGTTGATTATAATAGTAATTTACAATGTTTTTTTTTCATCTCGACCTTTGTTTTGTGGTTATTATTATTATTATTATTTTTAAATGGACCTTACCTAATTTTTTTTTATGAAAAACTAGAGTTAATAATTTATTTTAATTTATTTTTCATATATTTGTTGTGATATCAAAAGGAGAACATTATTTCCCCAGATCCATTAGCACTATGAATTACAATAGTAATTCATAATATTATTTTATTTTTGCATTTATTTTCTTTGGTTATTGCTACAATTTATTTTTCAAATATGTTTATTAGGATTTAGAATTGTTAATTTATTTTAATTGATTTTTTATATTGTTATCACAGCATAAAAAAATATCACAGCATTGAGTTGGTATAAAAAAATATTAGAATTTTGTTATGGTCTATTTTTAAAACATTTTAGTTAAATCTAAAATAAAAACAATGTTTTCCTATACTCATTAAAATTATGGATTACAATAGTAATCCATAATTTAATTTAATTTTTCATTTTGATCCTTTTTTCTTTTAGGTTATTGTTTTTTTATTTAGTCCTTAATATGATGTGTTTATAAGGATTTAGAGATGATAATTGTTTTTTAATAGTTATAGCAATATAAAAAAATATTTCAACATCAAGTTGGTATCATAAAAATATCATGGCATCACTATATGATTTATTTTTAAAAAATATTAGTTAAAAAAATAATTTAAAAAAAACAAAGTTATTAAACTTTGTAGAATAAATAAACTGATTTATGAGTTTCACGAGGTAATCTTAGTTGCCATGATTTGCAAGTTTAGCAAGGTGTGCTTTTTTTTTTTCCAATTAAACTTGACTATATGATCATCTATTTTTTTATTATATGGTTAAGAAAAATAATTTAAAAAAAAGACATGTCATTAAAATTTAGAAAGTTCATTAGCCTGTTGACGAGTTTTGCAAGTTTAATTTTTTTAATTTATTTTTAATATTAAAATGATTGAAAATATAATTTTATCATTTTTTTTAATTTTCTACAAGGTTAAGATAATCTTAAAAAAAAAGTCTCAATATTGATTTGATGCTTGATTTTGCAATAATATATTTTTGTTATAGTATAGTTAAATAAACAATAATATAAAAAAATAAGTTATTAATTCATTAGAGTTCATTATCCGGTTTATAGGTTTGATGTTTGAACCTGAATTACCCAATTCACGGGTTTATCGGATTTACCCATCAAATTTATTTATTTTTTAATTTTTAATCCTTTAATTTTTTATTTTTTTTATTTCACTCATTTTTTAATATTAGATTGATTGAAAAATAAAATTTATGGTTTATTTTTTTATTTTATATAGGGTTATTACGACCCTGAATAAACATTTTTTTTAGGATTAGTGTTTAATTTTACAAGTATCAAATTTTATCATAAAATTAAATTAAAATAATTTATTAAAATAACAAAGTTATTAAACTCATTAAAATTCATGACCCAAAGGTGATAGGGTGACCGAGATAGATTCAATTTGATATCATGTTAATATTAAAAAAAATTATTGTCTGATTTTTTTTAAATTATTACATATTCTTAGCGATTATATAAGTGATATTTCGACATATTAAATTAAATAATTTATTTTAAATTAACTTGTACATAATTTAATTCAAAACTAAGCTAGATAAAAAATTAAGTTTGCAGGTATTCCATTTAATAATTCTACCAAAAAAAATCTTATACTCGTAACATTTTTTGTAAGTGTTCTTAAAAGATGATATAAACTCGGCGGAGTGCTCTGAATGATGTACTAGTAAATTATAAGCAATGCTGACCTCTCTTTCACCTGTCTTTTGTTCAGTCTATTTTTAGCTGGCGACGTCGGGGAATTGAGGAGCAAGAAATTGCAATATGCTGCTTTCTTCTTCAAGTCAGTCTCTGGAATGGCAAAACTCTCTGCCAACAACTCCAAGTTTTTACTCAGTATTTAAAAAAAAAATATTTTTTTATTTCAAATTAATTTATTTATAGTATTTTTAAATTATTTTGATGTACCGATATTAAAAATAATTTTTAAAAAATATAAAAATATTATTGATATATATTTAATATGAAAAATTATTGGAAAAATAATCATAATTATATTGTTAAGAAAAAAAAACATTTTCCAACTAGCGCAAATTAAAAGATAAACTTCACAGTTTATTTTTAGTGTAAAGGGTCAAGTTGACCCGTAGCAGAAGAAATGTATTTTCTCTAATTTTATTTTTTAAAATCTTAATTATGAACTGAAAACTTGATGAATTTATATAATAAAATAAATTGAGAATTATATAATAATAATAAATATTATAAAAACATTATTAACATCAAATAAAAGATCAAGTTGAAAAACTTAAATATAAATACTGATTAAGATATATAATCTCATATCATCAAAAATGCTTTAGAAATTTTATATAATTACATGACAACTAATTTATTTTTTGAAAAAAGAGAAATAATTTAAATTCCATTAAAATAAAATGATTTGGTAGTATGATTTCTCTTTTCCTATTTTTTTTTGTACAAGAAAATATAACTTTTTTGTTCTATGTTTATTTAATAAAAAATAAAAAAAATATAAAATATTTGAATGAATTTAAATAAGGATAATAAAAGTGTCTCTCTTATTAAAACTCTTTTATCTTACTAGCGCATTCCATTTTAGTCAGCATTTAAAAAAATATAAAATGCTTGATTATCATTTAAAAAAAAAATAGAGGTAGGTCATTTGTAATTGCATTTAACACATCACCTCCTTGTTTAGCTCTGACCATCTCAAGTGTCAAAAAAAAATCAGATAATGCTCTTTTGATGCTAAAAAACACTTCATAAACTTCAATAAACATGTATTTTATCTCAAAACAATCTTTAATTGGTCAAAAAAATTAAAAATCAATTTGAAATGAAAAACTATTCCAATCCATCATCTATTTATTCTAGCGATATTAAAGGTCAAAATATATAAATAGAACTTCTCTCATCAGAAATTAATTAATACTAGTATTGGTGTTTCTGATTTGTTAAAATATGAACAATCAACCCCTTTTTGTTCTTCTTTTTTTTTGTTGTTTTTCAATGTGTTTAAGAGGTCAAGTTGTAAATAAAATGAGATCTCGGAACAAAAATACTAAAATATCAAACTAAGGACCAAAAACAAAATTTAAAAAATTCTTGAGGTAAAAATTGTTAAAAAAGCACTCCACTTAGAATTTTTTTTAAAGCCTAAATTTTGTTGTCTTGATGTTAATTTTGGTCCTGTAAATTTTATTTTTTCACAAACAATAAGACCAAATTATTTCTTGCAAATTAAATTGACCATCAACCTAACTTTACAATTTTTTTAACACTAAGATAATTTTATAAAAATTAAAAAAAATAATGAAAATAAAAAAATAATTAAAGGATTAAAAATGAGAAAACACTAGTACAATTCATAACATTTTTTCTCAACTGCCGCGGCACACATGATAACATCTTTTAGGTTTTTTTCTTTTTCTTTTTTTAATATCTGGGTAGTATTAAATTATAAAATAATTTTAAGATTTAATAAAGAATTTCAAATTTTATTCTTTTGCGTCCCCAAACAAAACCACGGGAAGGAAATCTCACGGTGCGTGGTAAAAGCATGTTCTTCCATTTTTCAATTGTCACCCCAAGGACTAGTAGTAGTCGTGCGTTCCTAAATGGGGCAATCATAGTTGCATAAATAAAATATTGACGTTGATTGAGTTTGAATTAAAATTATTATTCAAATTCAGAAATAAGACAGTGTAAATATTATAAATTCATCCTCAATTTGTTTTTCTCGCGCTAGTGAAAAAGGTCATCATTCCTCAAAACTGGTCCCAATGTCCATGCACCCTCAATTAAGGGTATGCTGCCGGAGGCACAACCAAAGAGGGTGGCTGCCTTGCCTGCCGGTATTGGTATTTGGCTATACCCCATGTCTACATGGGAAATTGAGAACTTTATAATACAGTTATGCTGATGTGATAGCTACACTACAAACTTGTTGTTGTGATTAGGGGACCACTGATTTTGAGTATTTATAACGTTTGTTCTTAACCAAAGTGGCTATTTTTTCATTATGGTGTGAATTTCAGTGCTATTTTTATCTTGCTCCAGAGAATACGAAAGAATGTGATGCATTTTGGAGGTTTTGATCAAGCCGCGACGGAGGAGATCTCCAGCTAGTTTTGTTATTTTCCCCTTTTTTTTTCACTTTGTATTTATAGTAATTGCATCAATCATTGGAATCATGGGATCAAATCCATGCGAACGTTTAAAAATTGCAGTAACTTACTTCTATTTCTAGGTGAATTTAAAAAAAAAACGTTTAATTTAAAAAAATTGATTTATTTTTTAGTATTTTTAAATGATTTTTTTTATGTATTTTCACATGAAATACACTTTAAAAAAATTATTTATTACAATACCAAATAAACATTAAAATCCACTGAAATATCGTATCTAGCTGGAAGAAGAAGAAAAAGAAGATAGAAATTAAATTCTTTCAATATTTTTTTGTGTATATATAGAGTTACTAGTATTAATCTACTAGATTCTCATACCTAAATATTCTAGGTCCTAGCTAAGGAATTGATCAGCCTTTACCATCCTTTTAATCTTTAATTATTTCCCCACTTTTGAAATTCCAGGATCAAAAGGTTAAAAGAAAAAAGATGTGCATATTTTCAAGAGATTTTAGAAGTGAATGGATTTGTATCAAACCATGGTAAATTCAACATCGAGGAGTCACCTAACTATCCATGCCAGAACGCTCCTCTACACAGTTACACGCAAAAGAAAATATAGACAGCAGCCAAAACCCTACGACATGGGCCCTGAAGATACCTGCAAAAGTGTGACCACAATAATATGGAGAGTGAGGTTGGATTTGCAGTGAGAGCTTTGATTCTTGCGGCAAAAACAAAGAGAGACCCCCACACACCAATCTATCACCCCACACTGTGATGTTGATTCTAATTACCTCAGCACTGAGGCTCCTTTTTATCTTTGCTGCCTCTCCTGTGACTGCCATTATCACATCTGAGAAACGGATGCCAGAGACTGCTGGTATTCTTACGAAGGCTCGTAAACGATGGCACCACACAGTAAGACCTACCATGCATCTTCTATAGACAATGTCATTCATAAAATGTCTTGCCACCCTTCACATCTTTTCTCTTGCTTCATAATTTTTGTTCATTATTTACATATTTTTATTACTTTCAGAAAAGTCCTCTGTCTTCGGAAATGTAATGTGATCCTTGATTTGACCTACCATGTAACTATTCTTGTTGGGGTTTAAATTGTCTTCTTCTCTTTTCTGGCCAGAGGTGATGAAAATCGACGATATATATGTGTGTGTGTGTAAATATAGACTGACGCGGTAACATTTTCTTTAATATACAGTGTATAATAGCTATGGAGGCTTTTACTGATCTAGGCAATGGCACTCTAATTAACAACGTCCACAGACAAATGAGCATCAACGATTTTCCATTCCCTCCCCCCTCTTAGCTCACATCATGTCCATGGAAGGTAACATAATTTATTTCTTGCATATGGTCTTATATCTGAGACAAGCTAGCTAGCTAGCTCTAGGTTGTTGGCACCAACGCAATACATACTTTCTTCTTTCGAAGTCGCACCACCTTTTATTCCATGAGATTGAAAAAATAATATCATTTCATGAAAAGTCAAGTTAAAGTAGTGCATAATGAAAAAAAAAGAAAGATTTATCACAGGTTAAAGTATTTAAATATTAATTACAAAGAAACACTTAAAATATTTCATTTCTTTTCATCAAAGTCCATTATCAAAACTATTACAACACTTTAAATAAAAATAAATAAAACCAAATCATAGTAACACTGAATATAAAAACAAAATAGAATACAAATAAAATCCTACCATTTTCACTAATTTTTTAATAAGTCGTTAATTATCTAATTAAATGAACCTAAAAGATATTACAAAATCTTAACAATTACAAAAATATTACAATAAAAATATCTAAAGTAAAAATCATATAACACACATCTTGTATCACACTCTCACTTAAAATTAAAACTTACTAAGAATTAATTGTCAGAAATTAAACTTACTCGGAATATAGTAGCATAAGAAACTTCATTGTATCTTATTTCATCAAGTTTGTTTATATCTAGCTCTTTTGAAATCTTTGCTTTCCAAAAAAAATCATCCCACCAACATTAGAAATAAAAGTCACGACTCCTTCTTTTCTTGATTTCTTGATCTGTATGGGAAAAATCCAGATTTTTTTTTTAATATTCCACTCAAATTTAAACCCTAACAAGTGAATTCATTTCTCTCTTTTTTTCAATTTGAAATGCTTTCCAAAATATAGTTTGGCCAAAATAACTAGAGGAAACAGATAGTGCAAATGAGGATCATTATACATTGCGGGCCACTGTTTAAACAATCTTGAAAATGATGGTTGCTCAAAATAGCGTCTATATAATTTCCCAAATATCGCAGGACAAGTTAAATATTAACTACATTCCTAAAAAAAATAAAAATTAACAGGCCTATATGATTAATCACTTGAAATTCTTCAAACTTAAATAGGTTTCTTCAAGAACTAATTGTTTGAGTTCAATGGTTACTTTTGGCTTATTAGCTGTCTTTCCTTTAAAATTATCTAATTGCCAACTGTTAGGAAAAAAGCGATTATCACGTTACAATAATTTCTCTTATTTGGACTTCGACGACCTTAAAGACATGTTTTATGTAATTATTTGAATATAACGGTTATTACTTCACACCATTTTTCAATTCAATACATAGATGTGAATCTGAGCCCTGATTTTCTAGGTCAACCTCCTGCAGGAAAGGAAGAACAAAAAGGCATTTGTTTAACTACCGAAATAAAACAAAAATCATAGTATAGTTTTAAGAACAAAGCATCTGGCCAACAAGAAATGAAGATGGGAATTCATGCCTGAGCCCCAAGCAGAGAAGTTCTTTAGATTCAAGGGAACAAAACCAACAGAGAATTCAAAGAACATGTTAGATATAATTAGCAGCTCGGAATTCTAAAGTTGTACAGCACTGGATCGTTAACTGGGTTGTTTTTTTCTTCTTTTTTTTGGTTGTTGTTGTATAGACTCGGTATGTCCAGATTATGTGAATATGTTTGGACTGTATGCTAAGTTATCTAGGACTAACTAATTAGCTGTACCAAAGCTAAGGCTTACTGGTCGATCCATTCTATAAATTAAAACTTTCTTCAGGTTGACGATCTTGTTTTGGTTCCCAAGTAAGAAATATTTCTTTAAATGATGATTGTATTTGAACTTTATTACGCGTGATAGCTTCAAGAATGCAATGGAAATAGTGAGTTGATGAGGATGAAAAAACAATGGGTCTGGAATAATTGGGTGGTGGAGAGTTTTCATACACACAAATACAAGTTGCATGGTGGAAAGTATTACTAGGAAACGAGAGATAATTGATTGATTATAGCAGATGGAGAGGTAATATATAAAGCTGGCCCTTGCATGAGATGGGACCAAATCAAAGACAAATTGCATGATGCCATTCTAAACTAAAACACTCTCTCTCACATTTCCTCTCCTTTTCTCTTTTTTGGTGGCTTCTCCCTTTCTCTATCACCTCCATTGATTAAAATCTTAAATCCTTCATGGTTTTCAGGAAGATCACTGATACAAAGTTTACTTTTCTCGTGTTGCTCACTTGATCTGTTCCCCCCCTCTTGTCAATATTGGGAGAAATAAAAATCATGGATGCTCTTTTTCAGTTGGCTTTCTTTCTTTTCATTTTATTTTACATGCCCCGTGACATACTGGGGGAATAAGAGTTTTGTTGATTTGTTCCAAGGAGAGCAAAACATACAAGTATCTATCAGGTGTAACGTGTCACACATATATATGTCTATGGACAAAATAGAAAAAAAAAAAAAGACAAGTCAAATACATAGTCTGACAAAAATCGCTCTAGCTTTAAATATGATTGTTAGATAGAGGCTCAAATTTGCTGTAATTAGTCAAGGTTTGCAAGGCCTTTAAATTAGGTGTAGAGATTCTATTTTAATTATTTCTCTAATTAATTTTGATTGTAAATACTTTTTTAATTTAGCTTTGGATTTTTTTATTAGGTAATTCTCACCTCTATACAAACAGTTTGTATGTGTTTTTCATCAAATTATTAAATCTTACACTCTTCAGAAATTAAAATATCATAATTTTTTTATTCATTTCTCTCCAATTTAGAATTGTAATTGTAGTTTTTATTCAATCAATAATTTTACAATAAGTAGTTAAGACAATCGATTAACCCATCTCTACAAGTAGATTAGAGATGGACTGGCAATCTAATTTAGCAAATTGCCGATGGAGAAATGAAGGTTTTTAGTTTTCAAAATCTGTTAAATTGGATCCGAGCACCTACAGGGTTCACTCAGACAATATCTATGCACTTGAATTCAGCTATTATTTTGGGTGCATTATCCTCCGACCAAACTTGGTCTACTTATCATTACCTTAAAAAACAAACCATATATGCATTAAATGAAGGCAAACATGTTGTAATGTAATCCCCGGTTATTAGTTTTGTTGTCGTCATCCATATTACACAACCCATAAAATTTAAAAGTAAGAAAGTTTTTACAATAACTCGATATGACTCTAAATCTTTTTATTTTTAAGTAGTCCAAGTTCATAAATAACAAAATATCCCTTGATGTCGCTATCTTACCCTTAAATAGACAACTCTAAGTATTTTTATCTCTAAGTAATCCCATATCATAGATGATAAAGTATAACTTAATATCATAATCTTACCCATAAATGGAAAGAATCACATAGATTCAAGTTTATATAATTAGCCTTGAACCCCTGTAGAACCTTGAACGCCAAGGTAATAAATATCCTCCAAGAGAGGAAATTCTTCTCTTCCTCTTTTTTAAGCTTTGCTCTGGAAACGCACACAGCAACACATCTTTCAAAAACTCTTTTTTTTTTTTTTTCATAAGTACTTATTTTATAGGTTTTCGAAGTACCCAATCCTAACCTTCTACGCCTTCTAGCCTAATATATGTCAGAGTCTCGGGAAGCAGTTTTGGGAAGGGCAAAATCTTTATGAAGTATTCAGCAACCTCATCGATCATAAGTAAAGACCCTCGAGCTAAAAAAAATGAAGGAAAGATTGGAACATTTTAACTAATTTAGTGATCCATCAATGGTTCCTAGCAATGCTAGATTAATTTAAACTATTTGTAATTGTTCAAAAAAAGGAAAAATGAAAGCTTGATATTTGTAAGAAAAAAACCTCTAATTTGGGATGGATGAATAACAAAATTTATTAAATATGGGAGCCTTGAGGCTTTAGATTTGACTCGAAATGTTCAGTATAGTCCTTGTTGATGATTTTTATAAACGATATAAGAAGATAAAAAAATAGATTGATAAAATATTGAAACTGTTGTAGTCTTTGTTTCCCCTTGTCTTTTCAATTATTAATTCTAGAAGCGGCAAATTAATCATATGAAGATTTATATCGTGTCATGATCTGTTCACATTTTGAAAATCTCCTCTCCGATCCTCAATTGTATCCTTAAATCAAGGATTCAATATGCTACCCTAAAAAAGAAGAAAGGGAGAGAGGCTACGTACATTGGTTAATTATTTGAAATAATCACAGGAGAAATCCTGCTCAATCACCAAACTTTTAATTGAGAAGGGGGAACGAACTGAGCCAACCATCTTGCAATTTGGTCGTAGGTAATTGTGATCTTTACTTTATTTTCTAAGATGAGTATGAAAACAAGAAAGGCAGACCCTTTTTTTTCTTTTTTCTCTTTGATAGCTTTGGAAGCTTGAATCTTAAGAACAATGTTTTAGTTAATTACATATGAAAAACAGATCAAATTCTTTATTTATTTTTTTCTTTTGAGATGAATGGTCATTCTCTTATTTAGAACCATCCATTGTGCCTCGAAATGGTTAGATGCTGGGGTTTTGGATAATATACAACACAAAAATATGATCTTCACATCCACAATACATGCAGCACATCCATGGCGATACGTTTTTATATGGTTGCTCTAGTTTTTTCATGTGTGATATCCATGTAAAGACGATAAGACATTGATCATGACGGAGGCAGCAAGGAGAACAAATATTAAAAGAGGGCGTTCCATTTCAAAGCGAATGCTTGAATATAGACCACTTAATTTGGTACTAAAATCAAAATCGGGGCTAAGTTAACCAAAGAAGAAGAATTTTAAAAAAAATTTACAAGACGCCTCTCTCTCTGTTTTTTTTTTTTTTTTTTGGTACGTGAGAGTTTCCTTTCAAATCAAGGAAAAAAACTAAGATTGCCCAATTGATTCAAAAGTCATTAACCATCAATTCCTACCTTATATACATAATAAAATAATAATAAAAAGAGAAGAATGAATAAAAAATAAGGATATGTTATTGTTTTTTATTATTATTTTATAGAATGAGAGGGAAAATAAGATAAAACGTGGTTGTGGGGAAAAGCTGGCGAGAGGAGCATGGGGCCACAAATAAAATGAATAATACAAAAACAACCTACACGTTAGCCTCTTTATCCAACACCATTGATTTTCTCAACATTTATTATTTTCTTTCTGGAAAAAAAAAAACCAACAGCAATAGTAAAAAAGACAACGTTACTGTTATCAAGGTTGGTTTTTTTTTTAAAAAAAAGAAAAGGGTATAAAGCAAAAATGAAAATAAAATGTTTAAATGTCCATAAGGAGTGCAAATAAATTAATAGCATCGGTGTTGGTGATAGCAAACACGAGACTTCGCTTGAAGAAAAGCCACCTCACGCGAGGAAGAGGGGGGAAAGCAAAGGCAAAGCCAACAAAACAAAGAAGGAGCGAGCAGAATAAGGTGTCTTTCTCTTGGACTGATTCGTTACAATCGCATCTCTCTCTCTCTCTCTCTCTCTCTCTCTCTCTCCATCTTCTTACCTTACATCGAAAGAGAGAGCGACAAGGGAAAGAAAGGATATAAAACACAAGAAGAAAAACAAAGCTAGCGAGCAAGGCAAAGAAAGCAAAGCAAAACCAAGAAAAAGATGATGAGAAGATAAATGGGTGGTGATGGAGATTACTACTAGCTAGCTAGTGTGTGATGGTTTCTAGTTTTGGTTGTGGTGGAGGCCTCTTCCTCTTCACAGTAGACATCATTATATTTCTTGATTCATTTCATTGATTCTCTTTCTCTTTCTGTTTTTTTTTTTTNTTTTTTTTTTTTGAATTTCCTTTTCTTGATTCTTTCCTCTCTCTAAAAAATACTGGGAACTATTTGTTGTTGGACTGGTACGATTTCATGTCTCATTCCTTTTCCTCTCATTGAAGAGTCCGCCTTGGCTCGAGGGTCATCTTTTCATGCTTCTTATGTGCTAGCGTTTATTGTTCATCACATTTGCTCCATACCTCTCTCTCTCTCTCTCTCTCTCTATCCCACCTTTCTTTGCCTTCTATACATATTCACCAACCCTTACATATTTATAGATTCAACTTATTCATCTCCCCCCCTCCCTCTCAAGTCCCAACCTTTACATATCTAATTGTTATCTATTGATAATCTGTAATGGCTGTCCAAGCTCAATATCCTTCTAATGCCCTCCTTCTAAACAGGTATTTTGGGTTCTTTAAAAATTCTTAATTTCTCTCTGCTCTCTGCATTTCCAAGTTTTCCTCTAATTAACCTCCCCATCTTTCATTTCCATCTTGTATAAAGAAACGGTCAAGACGGTCAGGATTATTCATTGCAACCACAGCCTGGACGATATCTTGATCAATCCCATATGTTACTCAACAATGGAGGTAATTAGCCAAGTCCCCTTAACCAATGCTTTAATTATAATGAGATTCTTAATTTTGGATACCAACATTGATGGGAAATCCATGCAAGATTTATATATTTATAAAATCTGATGACATTAAATTTGAAGCAGGTGGCAATAATCCACGCAAGAGAGGAAGAACAGCGCCAACAGTTACTACTACAACGACAACAATCAATAAAATATGTATGCAACCTCAAACTCAGCCTCAGCCTCTGTCAACAACTCAGTTAATAGACCTATCTCAACTCCACAATCATCGAAGTTATCATCCTCAACCAAATCCAAATGTCGTGTCTACTGGCCTTCGTTTATCTTTTGGTGACCAACACCACCAACAACAACAGAATCATCATTACCCACAGCAGAATTTGGGCACCAGTACATGTCAATCCTCTGCTTTGTTATCAATATCAGAAGATTTCTCCACCCAAATTAAACGGCAACGAGATGAGATTGATCAATTCCTTCAAGCACAGGTGCCAAAATTCTCCCTTCTCAATTGTGCTGATCTCTGTTTTTTTCTTTTTTGTAGTTTTTCTTATGGTTGTATACAAATGAATGAAGATTTCATTTTCATTCAGGGGGAGCAGCTGAGGCGGGCATTAGCAGAGAGAAGACAGCAGCACTACCGTGCGCTATTAGGCGCAGCGGAGGAATCAATAGCCAGAAGATTAAGGGAAAGGGAAGCGGAAGTCCAGAGGGCCACGCGCAAAAACGCCGAGTTAGAAGCACGTGCGTCGCAACTCAGCATTGAGGCGCAAGTTTGGCAGGCAAAGGCAAGGACCCAGGAGGTAACAGCAACTTCCCTGCAGGCCCAACTGCAGCAGGCTATAATGAACGGGGGTGTGGTGCAGGATAGCAGGAGAGGTGATGATGGAACAGGATGTCCGGGGGGAGTTGAAGGCCAGGGCCAGGCTGAGGATGCTGAGTCGGCTTATGTTGACCCTGACCGGGTCGCCGTCGTTCCAGGCCGACCAAGCTGCAAATCGTGTCGGAAACGGACGGCTTCGGTTGTGCTTCTGCCGTGTCGGCATCTTTGTGTCTGTACAGAATGTGACCAAACGGTCCAAGCCTGCCCACTTTGCCTCCATGTTAGAAATTCCAGTGTAGAGGTATTTCTGTGTTAACGAGGACCAAGCCCAACGCAGATTATTCAGGCCCATGACAAAATCCCAGCCCACGTGCGGGCCAACGTTAAAGAGAGAAGAAGAAAAAAACTAACAGGAGGAAAAGTAATGCTCACTGAACATAATAAATTACAATTTATTTCTCTTTTTTTGTGTGTGTTTTTTGGGTATATCAAAATAACCCACGTTATCCCCTCCCACCCCTGGAGTGAAGCACCTAGAGGCAATTCAAACCATATATTAATTCTTTTATTTAGTATAAGCTAAGCTTATATCAGCTGCATTTATCTCTTTCAATAGACTGTAACAGTGGTGATTTTATTGGTGACTTTTGATAGTTTAGTATTTGTTTGGAATTATTTTTTCCTTCACAATACTTTAAAATAATTTAAAAATAAAAGGAATGATAATTTAAAACTAAAAAAAAAAAATACAGTTTAATCCCAATAGCAAAGAAGGTATTGTAACGTGGGCAAAGTTTCGTCAGTTTCATCAGAGTCATTCCCAGATTGCTATTTAAAACTAATTAAAATAGCATCAGACTATTATCTGCCATTAAAAAGGGCTCCCAAAGAGAGAAATTTGAAAGGACAGAACTCTGAATTTTCCTGTCCCCGTAATGGTTTTGTTTTATTCTTCTGCTATATAAATTATTTTTTAATAATAACTTAAGAGGTTTTTAACAGGAGCACTGTTATGAAATGCATCATGTGTCGAATCTAATGTTTAAACTTATGAAAGCTAAAGACCTTTGAACTCTTTATTTTATCTTATGCTATGCTTGAACAAAATCAGAAACCTGGAGCTGGGTGGAAAGTAGATAGTTCTTGTGTCCTGTAGCTGTCAGGGAGATTATCACCTGAGATTTATGAAAATATTTTCAGCAACCAAGTTAGAAATATTTATTAAGAGATTATTTATACTAAAAATTAGTATTTTAGTGAATGGACTGGCTGAGTGCAGTATGAGTAGGACTCCAAACCAATTTACAAGGAAGGAGAAAAAAGCAGGCATCGGCATCATCGATGCCATCATTCAGTATAAACATTTTAAGGATGATATTTGCAGTACTTGAAAACTATATAAACTGATGGATAAATCATGAAAAAAGCTATCAATGTTAATTAAGGATTAAAGCAAAATGTTGATCTTCCTTGTAAGAAGTAAAAGATAAATCAACATGTAGATATTTGATCTTATGTTGTGAAGCATTTTTCAGTTTTTTTTAATATTATTATATGGAAAATATATGGATATTCGTTAAAAAAAAAGGCAATAATACACACATGCAATAATACACACACAGATATATATATATATATATAAGTAAATACTAATAATAATATTGCACATATCATTAATTCTATTATTGTTTACATATTAAAATTAATCTTAAAATTACATTGCAAAGTAAATTAACAAATTAAGATTACGTCTTCATATTCTAAAACAAAAGATTTTACATAATATGTATTATAAATAAACCATATATAATTAATTCATGTAATTCATATAGCTTACCTTTTTTTTATTAACTTCAATAATACATTTTTTACTATTAAACACAATTATAAATTATTCTTTCAAGTCAAGTATGTGACTTCATTAAACAATTTTATTAAATTAAGTGTTCAGATCATCACTCATATTAATATCGCTAGCAATAACTAAATAACTACTCAATTAAATTAATAATCGTTAGACATATTGACACTATTATCTCTATTCAAGATAACTAACCAAATACTAATCATGATCATCAAATATGTTAATGTCACTATACTCATTCAAGATAGCTAATCAATTATCAATCTTAATTTTTAGATGTATTGATACTTAGTCTCATTCAAGATAATTAGTCAAATATACTGATGTCACTAATCCTTTTTAGATTAACTAGTCAAATATCAATCTCGATCATTAGTTAAGCTAATATCACCGAGATAACTAATCAAATATCAACCCTAATCATTAGACATACTCACACTATTAATCACATTCAAAGTAACTATTCAAATACCAATCTTACTTGTTGGACAAGATAACACCACTAGTCCTAAATAGAATAACTAATTAAATATTCATCTTAATCATTAAATAAGTTGACATCACTAGTCTCATTCATTATAATTAATTAGTCAAAATTCATATTTGCAATGTTCAAGACTATAATTGCATAGTAGATTTAAAGAAATTACAATTATTCAACTTTAAAAAATTTAAGTGTTGCACTACAAAGCATATATCTAATGTCTCTGATCTAACATAAATTCCTTGTTTCTAAATGAATATTGTGGCATTTCTTATACTAATAGAGGTAACACATTATATACAATTAAATTATTATTGGAATCCAAATTGGATTCTCATTTCAAATTCAAGTTTCAAATCAACGGTAAAAAACACATAAAGTTTTTCATGCTTAAATACATTTCATTAACATATCTTTTAATATACACTTTCTTCGTACAATTCAAATTCCTTAATTTTTTTGGTTTTTGTTTAAAAAAAAAATTGGTCAAACATCCCTTAAAAGAGGTATGAATTTTCTTTCCAGTAAAATCCCTTCCCCTAAATAAACTCATCAATTAACATATATAAACAAGGTCTCCTCATCAATTTGGTCATACCAATCCATTATTCATTTATTATACTTTGACCAAAATTACATCCCAAGAAAACACATTTTCATTTATAAATCTCAAGCAAATTGGCACATGATTTATACATTATACATTCTGCTTAACATCTTATAACATAATTTTCACATCAATAAAATTAATTCTATTCTTTTTTACTTTTACTCTTCCATAACAGAACCTCCAACAAGAAAATTCTTTCAAGTTTTTTAAAATTTCACACACCACTCAATCATTAAATGACCAATCACACATTACTATTTAAATTCTATAACAATTAATACAACAATTCATTCCTTCAAAAAAAAATTACCTTAGCTAAACCTAATATGGAAGAGGAATATATGGTATTGCTTAGATTCATCATAATTAACACTTCATTCATATTTTATCTATTACTTTTAGCATATTTAAACATAATTTAACTATCACTTAAATAAAAAGAACTATATCACCGAAACTTCCTTACCTAAGAAATGTATGTATTTTTCTCCATTTCTTTGCAATTAATACATTATTTATTCATTTAGTATCTAACTAACATAATTCAATATGAATTAAAAGTTAATTTAATCAACCAATTCAAGCTCTATACAAATATATAAGATAAGATACCAAAATTCTGTAACTTTTTCACAATCTAAGCATTACCCAATTATTTTATACTTATCCTAACATAGTTCTAAGCATTATGCATGGCCAGCCATTCATGAAGAAAAATAGCTTCATTGGTAAGCCATTTGTATGTATACCAACCATATTTCCATTTATTTATAAATATGCCACTACTTTTTATATGGGTAAGTTGTTTTCCTCTACTTTGGTATAATATCTCCGTCAACTTTCTCATATTGTATTCAATAATCTTTTTTTTTTCAATACTTTTCTTTGTATTTATTCAACAATATTTTATTTTATTCATAGTTAATTTTATTCAAATTAATTAACGCATTTTACCTTCAAAATAAATTTTAGTACTTTACTAAATGGAGAACAATTCTATTTGAGGTTTACAGATTCTAATGATTTGAGATGAGAAAAATATATCTTTTTAATTAAAGCTTCACACGTACACACACAAACATGTCTTTATAATCAAAAACATTATTTTTGAAACAAAAACTTATCATAATTTTAAAAAAATCATTAAATAAATAAATTAATTAAGAATCAATAATTTTTACGTGAATGTATCAAACTTATAAGAATAATAAATTCAAAATATATATATATATAAATTACAATAGAAAAATAAATATTTTATTTTTATTGAATATTCATGAGAAATGTTTTTAAAACTTTATGCATATTAGGATCATATTTAATCATATAAAACAAGTGAAGAAATACGTTATACTCTCTTCAGTGTTAAGCACACAAGCGAGAGAAAAAAAATAAAGAAAGTAGTTAATGCAGCTTTCTTAGAAAGTTTACTAAACAAGCGAAAAATATAATTAAGGATGAGAAGAGGGAGGTACAAAAATATTAAAGGGCATAATTGGGATAAAAGACTTAATTCATTTTTGTATAATTTTGTAAAATCTTTAATACGTCTCGTGTTTTCAGTGTGTTTGTTGTGTCCTATGTTCAATTCTCCAATATATTCTTTTCTCAAACTTTTATATTTTAATTGATAAATTTTTAATTTTAATTTTTTTATTTAAATTAAGTTATATATGAATATAATTTTATTTTTAAAAAAATAAAAATTTTATTTTTAAAATTTTAAAGGTTAAGTAATTTTATTTATAAAAGGATTTATTGAAGGATTGGATTGCTATTTAAACATATAAGGAACATATTCAATCATTTATTTGCATAATTATATAACATTAAATATAAAATGTGTTGATGAGAAAGAATCGTGAACTCAAATGACCTAGATATTAGGTTAGAAAGACTGAAAATGATTAATTTAAAATGTTATTGTTTTAATTTTTTTTAATAAATATCAAATTTACACCATTTTAATATTTTTTAAAAATATAAAATTAAATTTTAATCATGTTGATCAAATCTTAATTTTACCTATATATATTAGGTCACGCCAAATTAATTAATATTTATTTTAATTTAATAATAAACTCGAGTAAAAATCCATTAATATATTTAATAATACCACTAAAAAGTGCATGATTGGTCAAGATAACTAACTAGGTGTAGATTATGCTAGGTGTTGCGCTATTATTTAAACTTGAATTAAAAGTTTTTTAAATTTAAAAGATAGTATTTAGATTATAAAATAAAATTGATATTATTATTAAATTTGGTAGAAGAGTTCAAACTTGTAGAATTTTAACCTAATTCCTTATTTAATTAAAGTTTTAAATTAAATTATATGAGAATTATTTTAATATAACCTTGTCAATCATATATATCCAATAAAAACCATATATATCCAATGAAAATAAGTTAAGATGAAAAAAAAATAGTTTCATTTTAGTATATTTATTCATTTTAGTACATCTGTGAAACTCGCGATCTAAATTATATATAAAAATTATTTTATTATATGTTTTAAAAAAATACAAATAATAATTCACAATCAACTCAATGTCTAATGATAAAACTCAATAAAAAAAACTTTAACATTAAAATATTAAAAAAAAGGAGAAAAAAATGTCTAATTAAAAAAAAACATGAAGATTTTGTAAAGCTAAACCCAACTAGATCTTTTTAGTTTAGTTGCATGTATTTATAATTCATAATTATCATATGTGCTGTATTGTAAAAGAAATGCTGGGTCAGGTAACCCATGGCATAGTTGGGTGACAGTGAACTCAACTTTAAAGACACTAACCCTACAGCAGCTGGGCCCACCAGGCCTCCGATGTCCGTTCCTGTTTTTTCCCATCTTTTTTTTTTTTTTTTTAGCTGCAAGAAAAATGAAACATCACATGGATGGCAGATCGGGATTCTATGGATCCTTTTTGAGTTGAAGGAAATACTTGCTTGGATAATATTTCAACCTAAAATTAGCCATGAAGGTGTTGAATAATCAGCCATGTTGGAGAGCAAATGTGGTTGGGGGACATGACATCTTTTAAATGTTATCAGCCTCACATGCATGCATGATGTTGCTGCCTCAACAACAAGTAGCATGGGATTTAACACTTACTTTGTTGTATCTGATTCTCCCTTAGGTAATAAGACATCTCCATGCCATTGATTTCTGCTCTGTAACCACAGCCTCGAGAAACGCAGCTTTCCTCCAAGTGGCTAATCTTTTAATTAAAGCACCCTTCTACTTTATAATTAGTTCATAAGCAAACATGCATCTTGTTTCTTGGAGGTCAAAATAGCTGACCGATTGCTTGTGCTCCACGAGATTTCAATCAAAAGTTTGGAGATGGTCGACCTGGAGATTAACATACAGAACAAAGCAGGGGGATAGAAAGAAACCTGTCATGGTTTGGATTCAGAAAGAATTCCAGGATTTAATCCATTTCCATAATATAATACAGGACATGTGAAGCATGAACAGAGATGGGATCTTAATTAAAGCAAATCTAATCGCATTTTATTACGCAGCTTTTCGTTGTTTAACTTGCAGCTAAGCTGGAATCTTTTTATCGAGATCACATGGCCATTCACCACCACAAGACATTATTCAACGCACCTGCAGGGAATATGTATATAGGAGAAATAAATCATCAGCACAATAATACTTAGGCACATGAGACCTTTTCCTACCGAGGAAAACTTCATTATTGCCGGGCAGCAATTGTTTGTTTTCCTCCCTACCAAGTTTGAGAGATTTTTCTCCCGATTAGTGAATGGCTCAAGCTAATCCACAAGCACTGCAACACGGAGTGGATCTTCTGCTTCCAGTGTCACGTGATATCTCTGGACAATGACGAAAGACTAAATTATTTATGTTTTGCAATAAATCTGCATGCATGATCAGCCAGAGGAGCAACAGCTAACAAGTTTTAATTACAGAAAATTCTAAACTATTTGGTTTTTGGCTTGAGTTTGACAAACATGGACTTAATCGTTCACCTAAATTGACTGGTTTTCAGAATTACTTAAACAAATCTAGTACTCTGTTAGGTTGGTTGCCATTAATGTGCAACAACTATTTGGTATTGCACCAAACATATGCATTCATACAAGATGTCAAAGGTTGGCAGCCACCATTGTTGAAGATGAGTTAGAGTTGGTAGCCACCATTGTTGACAACAAACCAAGAATAGCTTCCATGAATGCCTATAAATAGAGGCATATGTAAGAGAGCAAAATGAGAGATGTAGTAGAGCCAAAGATGTGAGAAATGTAGGAGAGAGTGTGCTGCCAAGGGCAGCAAGCAGTAGCTGTCATTGCAGCACTGCAAAGAGATAAATAGAGTGAGGTTGAGAGTTGCTACAAGAGGGGATGATTCCTCCTCCTCTATTGTTGTAAATCTTGTTCTCTCCCTACATAATACAATGGCTTCTCCCGTGGATGTAGGCGGTTTTGCCGAACCACGTTAAATATTGTGTCAGTGTGCTTGGCCTCCTATGAGCAAATATCAGTACATCACCGGTCGGATTCCCCAACAATTGGTATCAGAGCACATGGTTTTAATGTGATGTTTGATTTTGCTCAAAAATGAAAGTTGTCAAAATTGTGTTTTGACCATACCATTGTGTAGAGGAGGAAGAGACGAAGCCACTGGTGAAAACCGCGTCGAAATCGGACGTCGGAAATCGTCGCACGCGCCGGTAGGGTTGGCTGTCCACGTCATCAGCCACGTCAGCAGTTATGCACAGTCATCAGACACGTCACCTGACATATCAGCACTCTGACTAGTCAAACTGCCACGTCATTAAGCACGTCAGCAGTTCTGCACA
>SRLM01000223.1:388831-423160 GCA_015708895.1 Populus ilicifolia
TGTTAGGTTGGTTGCCATTAATGTGCAACAACCATTTGGTATTGCACCAAACATGTGCATTCATACAAGATGTCAAAGGTTGGCAGCCACCATTGTTGAAGATGAGTTAGAGTTGGTAGCCACCATTGTTGACAACAAACCAAGAATAGCTTCCATGAATGCCTATAAATAGAGGCATATGTAAGAGAGCAAAATGAGAGATGTAGTAGAGCCAAAGATGTGAAAAATGTAGGAGAGAGTGTGCTGCCAAGGGCAGCAAGCAGTAGCTGTCATTGCAGCACTGCAAAGAGATAAATAGAGTGAGGTTGAGAGTTGCTACAAGAGGGGATGATTCCTCCTCCTCTATTGTTGTAAATCTTGTTCTCTCCCTACATAATACAATGGCTTCTCCCGTGGATATAGGCGGTTTTGCCGAACCACGTTAAATATTGTGTCAGTATGCTTGGCCTCCTATGAGCAAATATCAGTACATCACCGGTCGGATTCCCCAACATACTCAAGATCCCTCGGTTTCAAGCAGGCTGTAACGGGGGTAGCAAGGCATGACAAGATATCATATGCATGATAAATCCATATATATAGGATGCCCCATTGTCTCATGATTAGACACTGTGTCGAGAAAAGTTGTAAGAAAACAAGCACACAGATCCATCATATTTAGGGATAGGCAGGTGATCTTAATTATAAATTTACATGGAACCAAACTCAAGAAGTGAATGCCGGAGCAAATTTGCTCACCACCAAGTTTTGAAAGTAAAGATAGCGTACGATAGGGACGTGATGTTTGACGTGTGATATCTCATAGAGTACCTCGAGAGCAACGAAACACCATCAATAAGAGCATTTCCTTTAATTTTGCAGTCGCCTCCTCTTTCCTTTTCAACGAATTAAAGTCGAAGACAAAATGCCCCCGTCTACTCATCATGTTATAATTATCGCTGTTCAATCTCAATCCCAATCTCATATGTAGCCTGTGAAACCATTTATCACCACAGTAGTTGTCCTTGAATATTGATCTCATGCATGAAATAACCCTTTTGGAACTTGAACTGGTCACTGTAAGTAAATTTATTTTTATTTTCGGGCAATTTCTTATTAGTTGCCAGTTGCCAAAATAGACATTCCTATCATAATTAGTCAGACAAATCAATCCAATATATTCAGTAGATCCTTTGACATTGGCTTCTGAAAAGGAGGCATTGAGATCGATGAAGCTAATGCCAATTCAAGAAGGCGGGTTAAATCATGGCGTAAATTTGCTTGTATCTGACCAAAAACATGTATATGTTTCTTTTTTACATCTCACTATTATTTTGGAGAAAAAAACTTTTTTCTCTCCATAATAAGGCGTGTTTAAACTTGTTTTCTACATATTGTAAGGCTGGAAGGAGAAATTGCAGGATTCAATCTTTGAATTTAATAAAATTGATAGCAGTAGCTAGCACATATCTTGAACTTTGAAATGGTAACTAGCATTGATTGTTACAGCTACTGATAATGGAAAACAACAAATCTGTCTTGGCAAATGCGAATTAAATCCAGTACCACATCCACCTGATTAACCCCCCCCAAAAAAAAAAACAGGGCCCTTGATATAATGTGTGATGATCCACATTTTTTGGTACTCTTTTACTGTGGACATGGACATGCATGCTTTTCAGTACAAATCTTGGCCTTTTATTTCCATTCAATTCAGCACAAATGCGGAAATGCCTTTGTGTAGGTATATTTTACTAGCAAAAATTAGAAATGGCTTCCCCTGTAATGGAGATGAGTGCTGTGCTTCTTCTAGGGCTCTGAGGTACAATAGATGGAGTAATTATTGGAAATCCACGCCTGGCAAATCCCACATGTGTTCCAGTCAATCATGAGAATTGAACAGCGGATCCCAGCTCGCCAACTGAGCTACTGCTCTTATTGGTGTATCTGAGGCTTTAACAGCTACGGCTTGCCTCGTGTAAGCAAATGGGATAGAACAATAAATGGCTTCTCCTTCTCTGTAATCAGTCGTACATCGGCTAGCTGGAGTTCTAGTGGCTCTGAGTACTGCCCGTATCGTCCAACCAGTATTTGAGATGCTTCTCTGATGGGACCGATGTGAGCCTCATGTCCACCACTATTAGGACCGTGTCATTAAGGCCCAGTACAAAAGAAATCCATAGCATATTTGCTTCCCCATTTATGGCTTCACTACGAATTTGCAACCTCAGCTTTTGAGAACAGGGTTTCTAAAAGTAAAACTATTTTTAAAAGTACTCTTTTTTTCTTGAAAAAATATTTAATCAATGTTTTTTTTAGCTTGGTCTTTGCCATCTCTGTAATTTTATCAATAGTAAAATTGTGAACCGGACCGGATATATCAAGTGTTCTAAATAAATATATATTAAATCAAATATAAAAATTATCGGTTTAAATTTTATAAATTCTAAATTATTAAAAGTTTATATAATTATTAATTTTAAAAAATTAGTTAAGATATACATAAACTAATATTAATTTTTAAAAAATATTAAATCATCACCTATTACATACTAAATAAAAAAAATATGTTTTTTTTAACTGTACTGAAAAACTTATATGTGCACGCTAACTTCAAAACAGAAAAATCGATTGTTTATCACGCTACGCGTGCATTAAAATGCTGGCATCTGTTTTGTCATCAACAGTCCAGTAAAATTTCGTCGTTTTACATAAACCTCGGTCATCCTTTTTGTACGGTAAAAAAACCCCGATGAATTTAAGAGAAGTTTCCATCGTTGTGTCCTTTCCTACTCCATTATTTGTCCAGCCTCGATCACGAAAGACTTCACCTGGAGGCATCGATGGCAACAAAGTGAGGTGGAAATGAATTGGAAGCAAACCTTCATATCAAGAGCTCTGCTAGTTAAAGACCCTTTTTTCTTGCAAAATCTCATGCTCCCGTTGCATGCAGAAAATTTAGTTAGAGATGAAGTTGCTTGATCAGCTATTCAGCTCCTCAAAATCACTGTTAATCTGGTGCCATTTGACGATGATAGCTTAACAGGAATGGATTTTATTCAATTATCAGATATTAAAGCTTCATAATGAAAGATGAACTGCAATTCAACTTTGTATTGACAATTGGGATTGAAATTAAGGCCATTTCTGGTTAGAGTCAGAGTTATTATATATACGAGAGGGGATCGTGGATATGTGGAGAACGGTCCCCGATTGTTCAAAAGAATCGAAGAGAAAGCACCCTTGAGATGATACTGCTTGAGACAGTTCCAGCTCGGCCATACAAAAGAAATGAAAAATGATGTGATTCACTATGCTGTGCTACCCTTTTATCTCTAGCAACTTAGCAAGCTGTCTGGCATATTTCTTCTTTATTTCCTGTTAGGTGGAGGGAGACTGTTTATAGATTTCTTAAACATGTCCTTTGGATTCCGAAACAAGTTAAATGATGTCCCCCTGGCCGGTGGGTTGAGTGCCGTGAGTTAGGGCCACCCCTCGATCTTTGTACCTCCACGGAATCAGATTTGAATCATGGAAACTTTCTTTCAAAATAATAACAAAGAAAAATAATTGAAGCTCGAAGGAAACTTTCTCGGATCAGATTTGAGAATGATGAACGAAGGATTTGCTGTAATATGTGTGTGATTAAGGTGATAATGAACAAATTGTTCTTCCAAGACCTCAAATTAGATTCAATTCTTAAAACCTGCTGAATCAGCATTAACATTCTAAACCGCTAAATCTTGCTAATATAAATTTATTAACCCTTTTTCCAACGAAAATAATGTTCATTCTACTTAGAAAAATGATGGGATTATCGATAATTTGATCACTGATGCTAAAAGCAAGCTAGAGGTTAATCGCTCGTTTAATATTATAATAATAATTATCTTATTATTTTTTATTTAAAAATATATTAAAATAATATTTTTATTTTAAAAAAATCTCATATCAAAAAATTAAAAATTTAATTTAAAGTAAGAAAAAAATTAAAAATATTTTAATTTTTAAATAAAATATTTTTAAAATATAAAAATAAATAAACTCCAAGTATTTCAGATCAATATTTTAGGCTTATTTCTAAGTTTTGTACATCCAAGTATGAATTGCCCGCCCGTCACCATACTTACGGGTATATTTTTAAAGATAATGTCTAAATTTTTTTATTTTTTTCACATATTCCATTATCTTAATTTTGTTTACTGTTTTTGGGGAAGAAAAGTCAAAATGAAATTGAAAATAAAAACGAAGGCGAAAGTCCCTATCCTACCTGGTTAGAGAAACAGGTCTCCAAAAAGCTCAAAGCGTCCCTTGTAATAATTCTTTAATTCAAATCGGCCCACTCAGGTTATGTTCTGCTCTGGGCTTGAGGCCTATGGGTGGGCTGTAAGGCGAGCACATTCGGGAGAGTAGGCCCAGAGCTTAAGCTGCTTTTCTCTTCAGCCTCACGAGATTATCAGAAACTCAAAACGAGAGTAAACTTTCTTATACGGATAGTATAAACCCCCTATTGAGGCCGAACAAAAAGTTTATTGTCTATTCCGTCCCGCGCTTGCCTTGGGCTAGAAAAAAAAATCAGCACAGAAAAAATAATATATTTGAAAGTATTTGCAACGTGTTATGTGTATAACAAAAATTATTATTTTTTTTTTTTTTACTTGGGGTGTCCGGGCCAGCTTACGCGCACCACGACTAATCCACGCGGTTCACTGAACATCCTGCAAGCCCAGTGAACAGGTAAGGCACCGCGGGGGTGACAGGCGTGCATGGTAAGGTTCGAACCCATGTGCTGAGGAAGGGGACAAGCCCCTCCCACCGTTGGGTCAGAACCTCACTTGCACAAAAATTATATTGTTCACTCTGTAGGTTGTGGCTCAGCGGTAGGCGTTGCTTTTCTTCTTTTAAATTTTGGTTTGAGTTTCGGTGGCAATGGGGCTGAAAAGTAGTTTCCTTTTTATCTTTGCTGGCTCTTCTCTGTGAGGTACGTTTATCACCCCCGCGGTGTCTTACCTGTTTACTGGGCTTGCAGGATGTTTTGTGAGCAGTGGGATTGATCGTTGTGCGCGTAAGCTGGCTCGGACACCCACGTTAATCAAAAAAAAATTATATTGTTCATATTTTTTATTTAAAAAATTGTTAAAATTATCGTACATAACCTCTGAATATATTTATTAAAAAATTAAAAATTAAAAAAAAGTAATGCATATAAACTAAAATAATTTTTTTTACTTTAATAATTTTTCTAAAAATAAAAGAGCACTCTATTCCCCAGCCCACACCTAGATTTAACAAATGTTCACATCTCCAGCAAAGGGATAAAACTACAGCATCAAGTGGATCTTATTATCCTATACAAAACCACATTACAGAATTATTTTTATGGACGTGTGGAACCATCCCGATAAACCATTTCTCGTTATTTTATTCTCAACGTGTGAATCTTTCAAGCAACTACTTCGATTAGGATATATATATATGTGTGTGTGTGTGTGTGTGAGAGATTCTAGATTTGCTCAAAATTACTAGATCGTGTTTTATAAACTTAGAGCCATTAAAAAATTAAATTATATATAGATATAAAGTATACACGGAGGATATAAAATGGAATCTTCAGAGACGAGCAAACCCAGGCGCTCTGACGGAGGAGGTCGTGCTCAATAAATTCCTTGCCTTTTTTTCCTTTTTTTTTTCCTTTGTTCCTGATCGAAAGGGATGGCTCCTCTTTCCATGGCTTTCGCAAATAATTCTTAGAAAGATGCTTTGATTCTTCCATGGTTTCAAGCAAACAAAAGTAAATTTTAGGGATTTTTCGCCTGACTATCTAGCAGCTATTTTGATATTATTTTAATAAGTATTTTTTAATTAAAATATATTAATATAATATTTTTTATTTTAAAATTTTATTTTTAAAATCAAATCATCAAATCAGTTTGGAACATTATTAAAAAAATATTTTTAAAAAAACCTTATATAATACCAAAACAAACCGTTTAGAAATGAAATGAATTTAAAGCATATTACATCATTTTCATTTAATTGAAATAAATTTTTTAAAAAATATTTTTAATACTAGTACATCAAATCAAATCTATTTAAAAATATTAAAAATATATTTTTTTAAAAAAAAATCTATAATACTAAAAAAACTTCTTAAAAATGAAGTGAATCTAACGTATATCACCACGTCATTTGCATTTTATTTAAATAATATTTTTTTATTTTTTAAAAATTATTTTTAATATTAACATATTTAAAAAAATAATTTAAAATAACTTCTTTTAAGAAACTTCTATGTCACTAAAACAGACGGCTTAAAAATGAACCTAAGGCACGGCACATCACTTTCAAAGCAACTGGCCCCAGCTCTAGCTAGTTTCCAAGGACACGTGGCAAAGGAAACATTTTCTTTCAAAGAAATTAAGCAGACACGAAAACCTGCCTCCAGGACAAGTTATGAAGTTGACAGACTAGGTGGCCCACCAGAAAACAGCCCAGAGCACCAAAACTGTGGGCCTCCATCGTTCCACTGGCGTACCAAAAAGGATCATCAAAGTCACCCCCGTCTTTATAATGTCCCTGTCAAAGTCGGCTTAGATACTTGAAAAACTGGTCACCCTCGAAAGATGCTTCTGTGAAATCATTTAGTTTAGGATTGAAATATAAAACCACCCACTACCAAACTTGAAGTTCCGCTTTTAATTTTGTAAGTGTTGGTGATGATGTTTTAAAATTTTAACTAGTATAAAAATAAAATTATTTAATTTAATAACTAGTTGATTAATTCATTCTAATAATTTTTTATATTTTTTCTAAATAAAATGATTAATAACTTATATCTATTTGGTATTTGATAGACCATGGTTTATAATGGCTCGATACACGTAAAAGATCATCTTCAGTAAAAGTATGGATTTTCTAATATTTAAATAAATATATTTTTAAAAAGAAAAAATACAATAATATTAAAAAAAATACTCTAAAAATATAAATATAATAAAGAATAAAGATTGTGAATTTTTGTTCTGAAGATCTCAAGATGTATTTATAGCCTGTAAATCTTGTTATTTTATGAAAAGTGGGGTCTAAAATATAACAATACCTTTATAATTTAACGAGGGATAAATATCTCTTATATCTATATCCCTAAAACATGTCCATAGAAGATGGTTGTTACTTTGCACTTGACTACCTGCAAAATCCAAGTGTTTTAGGTCTAATATTTTGCTATAATCATGTTATTTTGAATTTAACTGACTACCAAGTTCAAGTGCATTAGACTTGGCGAATTGCCAAGTCCAAGTGCTTTAGATTTGATATGTTTATCAGATCCACGTTGTCTTAAACTTAACTGACCGTCACATCCAAGTGTCTTAGATCTAACAAACATGTTAGACCTACGTCACATTAAACTTGACTGACTGTGAAGTCTAAGTGCCAGGTTTAACACACCGTTAAGCTCGGAAAATATACAGGTTTGCTCAGCATCAAACCCAACATTACTCTACCTGGTACACTACCAAACTCAATCATGTTTGGGTTTTGTTACTCAGCATGCCCGGAGCTTAGCACGTTGTCAAGCACCTACTCAAGACATGCTTGTTTTCTTAGACATGCTAAAAAAAAATCACAAATTTTTTTTAAACTTGATAAAAATAGATTTATCAAATAGGAAAGAGTGTTATATTTTCTTGTTTATTTAGACTCCTGTACTTGTTGAACCTTTCCAATGAAATGAGTAGAAATGCTATATGCATGTATTTATACCATTATCTTTCTTTTCCTTTTTTAGGTATATCACACCTCTTCTAATATTTAAACAACAATTTACATATTAACATCATATATGTATAATTAGGACTAAACAATAGCATATGATCATAGACTGTTGAAGCTAACGTGATGGCCATTCCTTTTAGCCTTACCACGTCCAATTTCTATTGATGACTGTGTTTAGAAGTTGGTCGTACGATCATATTGGAGAGCCTAGCAAATGTTTAGATAGTTACAAATTTATGTAAGTCCCAGAGAAGTTAGAGTTTGTATGGAGAGATTAGTCATTCTCCCTTGTTTTTTAGATTCATCGGCCATGAAAATTTTTTAGAAAAAAGAAAAGAAAAGAAATGAACTAACTTTTTATTCAAGTTCCAATAAAAAACGCCACTAATAAAGTCGTGAAAAAACTTTACACAAGAAAATTAACTTTTCCTGGTTGATAAGTTACAGGTCGAATCTTCCTATAAAACAAGTTTCATATTGAAAGAGGAACACTCAAACACTTATATTTGAGTTTTTCTCAAGTTACAAGCATATAAAAATTCAAGAAGAAAAAAATAATATTTTTTATACGTAGAAAAAGATATGTGTGTTTTATATCTTGTGTTATCTGTCTAATGTAGAAATGTGGAGGTAAGTGTTCGAACTCCCTTTTTCCTTATAAAAACATGAGAAAATATAGTTTGAAATATATCCAAGAAAATATATTATTTATAAATAATCTAAAAAGTGATGAATAGTATCATATATGAATAATATTATTCAAATAGTAAACAATGTGGGACAAGGCATTTTAATCAAACTGAATCAATGAAAAAAAGGAGAGAGGAGCGAGAGGAACTCAATCTAATCAAGTTTGGGACCCAGGCCTAACCTAAATTATGTATTACCTTTTTTGTGAAAAATATTAAATTTTTTAGTATTTTTTTTTATTTTTTAAGATTATTCAAATCAATATGGTCCAGGATATATTCCTTGACCAGGTCAGACCGACGTTAAGAACTATTCTCGTTAGGCCTTCAACGTGATCGTGGCTGTACCGTTTAGCAGCGTGAATTAATGCTGGAAAATTAAATGTTCCGGAGAGCTCAGCAATTTTTCAAAGTCAAAACTCATCTCAAAGCCTCCGAGACAACCATATATTGACCTTGGGTGCAGTCCCCTAACATTCACAACGGTTTTGGACCTGGATGCCCACATCGATGTTTAATCAGTAACCGGCGAGTTGAAAAGAGAGAGCTTTTCCGGCAGGACGCTCTGTCTTGTTTAATTTTCAATTACATTAATTTAGACTCTTAACGGGTGATTAATGCAAGGAAAATAAATGATATTTTCATTGAAAAATCCTTATTATGTTTCTCCCGTCTCGTAAAGGCTGTTCCACAACGAGGTTGTAGAGGAGGAAACGACTATGCTATACATTAATCGTGTTGTTGTTACATACCGTGAGCTTAAATGAATATATCATGTCAACGAATCAGCTGGTCCAGGTCTGGGCGTCAGATTTGTCCCCGCCAACGCTGCAGATTTGCCCTAAGCTTGGCCTAGCATGTTATTATTTTTGTTTTTAAAATATTTAAAAAAACGTTATTTTTTAGTTTTTATTTACTTTAAATTAATATTATTTGAATGTGTTAATATGAAAAATAATTTAAAAAATAAAAAATATATTTTAAATATTTTTTCAAATAAAAATTATTTCAAAAACAACATCACATTCTAAACCACCTGTGTCCCGGATCACATTCAACGCACGACCGCAAACGCCACCCCCTCCGTGATAATTTGTTTATTGCTTTTCACAGAGAAATATAATGAAGTCATCGCATGACTAGACAAACATTTAGCTACAGCCAAGAACAAAAATATGTATAAAGAAATGAAGTTTTTCCCTTTTCTTTTCCCATAACTAGTAGACCAACACGTCTCATTATTTTAATCTTGAATTTTTTAATAAATTAAAAACATCAATTTGGACAAGCAGGGAGTTCTTTTTCTTTCTTTTTTTACACGAATCCAGATATTTCAGCCACTACTGTTTTTCAACGCCGTTGGTACAAACAGGGGGTGACGGGGTTGTGAATTAACTTGTCTTGCTGGCCATGGTTGACTGCTGCTGGAGCAGTAAATTAAACGGCGTGGAATGCTTCCTCTGATAAAGAATCGCTTTCTGGAAATTAAATCAGATTAAATCTTCCTCTGTAGGAGATGAAATGGTCCGATCAATGCATGACACGTGCTTGAACGGCAGTCAAATGTTAGAGAAGAACAAATCCCTCGCCAAGGAAGAGTAGACGTCGACGGTGGCAACTGGTATTATGCAGGTGAGCTGGTGGTTATGTTTTAAATATTTTTAAAAATATATTAAAATAATATTTTTTAAAATAATGTATTTTTATATCAACACATTTAAACAATCTAAATTATATAAAAAATTAAAGTAAAAATTTTTAAAAATAATTTTTGAATGTAAAATTAAACATTCTCGTATAATAACAACTGTAATAATTAATATTTTCATTATAAATTTATTAAAAAAATATTTTTTATTATTTTTAATATTAGCACATCAAAATATTTTAAAGTTATTAAAAATTAATTTCAAGTAAAAATATTAAAATTTTTCAAAAGTATATTTTTTAACAGAAAAACAAACATTCTCGGAAATTATTTAAAATATTTTTTATTAGAAAATACTTCTAGATAATATCTTTTAAAAAGATAAAAAAAATAATAAGAACGGTGCTGCCCCGTTTTATAATTGATGCCCAGCCGCGGCTGCCATAATTGGTTGGAGAGGTGAGGAAATGTTGGTCGTTGTAGCAGCACCGTTGGGCTCCAACTGAATTAATGGTTACCGTGTAAATAATGGTTGATGTTTTCTCTCTGACACAATCAACTGCTCCAATTTAAAGCGCTCCTTCGATTTTTTTGAAAGCAAATAAAACGCGTTAATACCCGATTTTTTAAAAAAATTTAAGATGAAAATGCTTGTTAAAGAAATAGAAGAAATGATCATGGTTTGGAAGGTTGAATGCCGTTGAAATTATTATTTTATATTAAAAATTCCATTTTTTATTCTAGAAAGGGAAAATTAATGATTAGAATAAAAAAATTAATTAGTTATTTATTATTTAATAACAAAATTGAACAATGATATATAACTTGGTATCATTGAAGAATTTGTTTATTTATGTCGAGCTTTAGTGAATTATTTTGAAGTGTGATTATAGTTATTTTTAAAATTTTTAAAAAATATTTTTAAGATTAACATATTAAAATAATTCAAAATATAAAAAATTAATTTTTTTTAAAAACATAATTTTCACCCCATTCTCGTCTATCATGAACTATTATTAAATAAAAAAAAAACATAAGCTTTGTTTTCATCAACGACAGGGATTTTTTATGTTTGTGGGTTACTCGTGTAAATGCAACAATTGGTGAGAATACAGCGTCCTTTAGTTATTAGTTATAGTACATTAATAAATAATTTATACAAGAGACATTTGCTTCTTCATTGTAAAATCCTTGCACGACTAACCATGTTAGATAAGAATTACCGATGATATGATTAAATAAGGAGATGATGGTGAATCCCTTTGGAATGTTTGGCTTTGATATGGAATTTCTTGGAAAATGAATTTCAGGATAGTATAATAAAAATATATACAAACCTCTACAGTTTATTAAATTTTACTTTTGTAGATTTTCAACTTTCTTTATTGCTTTACTTTGTAATTTTATATATTTTTACCATTTTTCATAAAGTAAATTTTAGTTTTTTTAGACTTCACAACCGAGAAGAATGTGTTTTGTACTATTTTTACTGTCTTTTATCTATTTTTGTTGTAAAAAAAAGCATGCTATTTCGATTCCAATATAGCTTAGTCTCCAAAGTTACTTTACCATTAAATTTAGTATTCTCTGCAATAGTAAAGTTACTTTACTATTTTTCACACTGTAAACGTCAGTCATTTTTTTAGGTTTTCTTTATCAAAAAGACCATCTTATTAAGTTTTTCTATCTTGAAACCTTAAACACTGTTATGGTTAGAAGATTCAACTTAAAATATAGAGAGTAATTATGGTAAGTTGACCTGTAAATCAGTGAGTCCGTTTAAGCTTTCACTTTAAAAAAATCATTTGAAAAAAAACTTCAAAAACACACTAGAATTATGATTATAATACCACTCACATAATTAAAAACAAAAATCTTAACAAAATAAATCTAATTATAACAAGTAAAGGTTATTAATTGTTACCAGAATAAACAACACATTTTACTCGGAAACAAGTTAATAATGGCAGTGACAAGAGAAGAGAAAAGGAGACAAAAAAAAAGTAACCTTAGAGGCATATTAAAACTCTAATAGTAATATTATTGATACCATTGTAATGTGAGGAAATAATAATACTAAAACAGATTATTAATGATAATTAGAATGGTTCACACTATCAGTTCAAAAGCAAGTAAGTTATTATAGTAAAATAAAAGGATAAAAAAATGATTCTCAAGACACATCAAAGCTTCAAAAAGTAAATTTTTTAGTATAATTAAATTCATCTCGTCGAGATCTTATTAATAATATTAAAAATATTATAACTAAAACTTTGATATTTTAATGATATCATTTTGATATTTTAAATTTTTAAAGGTGAGACATTAAATTTACTCTCTTTGTTTAATAGCAACATTACATTGATGCCATTAAAAAAAAAAACATGTTATATTTGTTTACGATAAATATGTATTTTTGATCTTTTGTTTTATTGTGCACGTAGAAATTATCATGCCACCCTTGTAATTTAAGAAAAAAATAAATAAATAATAAAGGTTTTTTATTTTTATTTTTATTTTTATAAGTGCAATTAAAAAATCTACTTGCCTTTAGAGTTTTTTTTCTCAAGCCTAGGATAAAGGAGTGGTTTAGTCATTGCATAGCTGGTTTTTCATGTTGTTATTAGGTTAGGGTGAGGTTAATTTGGTGATTTAATAAATAAAAAAATAAAAGAAATCAATGATACTTATTAAATATACCTCAACAGCTCCATCTTTTTATAACCACACATACAGCTAAAAGTGTGTTTGACTTAGAGATATGGTGACTTTTTGTCAAAGTTACAATACCTTTTAAATACAAACCACATATTTAAAAGCTATAAAAATATGTTTTTTTTTAAAAAAAAAAACAAAAGTTATTTCTTATTCAAACACCCTCTAATTCTAATGATTGCAAAAGTAGATTAAGATTGTGTCAGCTTCTTCTTAGGATCTCCTCCATTGATATATGGTTCATGCACTAGGAAGAATTCTGGATTGATAGTGGTTGTTATTTATTTATTTATTTTTCTTTGATGATTATGTTTATCCTTTGATTTTTCAAGTCTGTCTCTCAAAAAAATTTTCTTTTTTTTTTATTCTATCACTATTTTTTTGGTTATGGTTTTCTTTAGATAATTTATTGAATTATATTTTTGTTTTGATTTCATTCTTATTTGATTTTTTATTTTTTTGAATTTGATCATGTTTTTTTTATTGCTATTTCTCTGCAGTCTAAAATAATTTTTAAAAATATATATATTTTTTAATTTTATCTTTTATAATTTATTTTTTTTATTAGATTTCATCCAAACTATTTTGATTGTTGTTTACTGTTTTAGCCGAAAAATTTCAAAACTGGTACTTTTTAATTCTATTTTATTACTTAACATCTAAGTAGCCTAGATCTTTTTATTTAGACAATGATTAACTTAGTTTTATAAGTTTTATCTTGAATTGCTTTGAGTTTTTCTTTTATTATTATTTTGTAAGCTAATATTTTTATGATCCTTGTCCTTCAATATTTATTTAACTTGAGGTTCTTGTTTTTTTTCATGTTTTATATAATCTTGGTTTTATTATTATTATTTTTATTTAATCTAGTTATCTCAAATATTTTTACTTGTTGTTTTTTATTAAATTTATTTTCTAATAAATTTTATTATTGAATAAAATA
This sequence comes from Populus ilicifolia, assembly GCA_015708895.1. Classification (NCBI taxonomy): domain Eukaryota; kingdom Viridiplantae; phylum Streptophyta; class Magnoliopsida; order Malpighiales; family Salicaceae; genus Populus; species Populus ilicifolia. The sequence continues at coordinate 402,582 of SRLM01000223.1, forward strand.
AAATTGATTTTATTGAATATAAATAGATACTCAATTAATTTTATTCCGTTCAATTTGTTTTCATGAAACATTTATTTAGTAGTCCATGTTGCTTTTTTTTTATTATAGTTATCAAGATTTTTGTAATTGAGTTTTAACCGTTTCAGTAAACGTTTTTTTGGCATGAGCAATAATTACAATGATACGACAACGAGTTTCTATTTTTTTTTAAAAAATTATTTGTTTTAGTTAATTATTGTCAAATTTTTAAATGATTTTATTATTATTATTATTATTTATATATATTTAAATTATATTATTAAATTACTCAATTTTATAAGCTTTAGTTAAATTAAAAGATAGTTTAATTGGTTAGATTTTAAATTTATTTTTTAATAATTATAAATTTTAATTCTCTTAAAATTATTAAATATTTATATAATTATTAATTTTTAAAACCATGAATTTATTCGATACAGGGTCATGTTGATATAGATATTTATATTAATCAAAATAATAAAAAAAATAATCCAGGTATCAGATTATTCTTACTTTTTATCAATAACTTGATTATCGAATTATTCTTACTGTTATTTTAAATACCATTATCATCTAAACATGTTTTTTGTGCGCTAAAAGTTTTTTTTTAATGCCCACGATATAGGGCGATTCACCCGAGGAGAAATCACCGCCTTGGTCGTTATAATTACGTGGTGCGGTCACTTTCTTTGTCGTTTATTGTATCACGTGGCATCAGGACATGCTTCTAGGGGCTGCGGTGGTGCCAAGCACCACACCACGCGTGTACAGTGCATCGCGATTCACCGAAATACGGGCAGATGGAGCAATAGTTGCCGGTCGGCCTCGATGCACGGGCAGAGCCCATGGTCGGGGAAACAAAAACATCGGGACACGAGCCGTTTGCGTTAATATAATGGTTGAAAAACCACGTGTAATGGCCTCTATACTTGATCTGAGCTCCTGCTTACTCTGCCCTCTTGTGACTTAGCGTTGAATTTTTTTTAAAGAGAAAGCACCTTCGTTCCATTAATTTACGCTGCCCACCACAATTATCTTGGTCGAGGTCGTATATTCGAAATATAATCAAATTGTATTTGTTCGATATGCAAGGATCTCGATCATCCACGTGGTCAAGTTCCACGCAAAAATAAAGACTGCATGTGATTACCATACTTGGTGCTCTAAGATGGCAACATTGATGCAAATTGCTTTCCGGCAACTATTATTTAAATGCACCCTCCAAATAAACAAATAAATAAATCGCTTGGTTTGTGGAACTAGGTTTCAGCACCTCAACAACGTTGCCCGAATGAAATTCCTTTCAAGAGTTAATCAAACCACCATTTCCAGAAACAACAGCGAAAGATTTTGTCTCTTATTTTTGCCTGGATAAATAAAAATGTCCGCTTCAGATTTCGTCGTTTACAAGAATTCGAGTCTTGCCATGTTTAGGAACTTGTGATGGTTGCGAGCTAGATATTTTGCTCGTTTCAGCTATGATGATGTTTTGAGCACAAAAGCCAGAAAGCGGACTCTCTCTAGCCATCGCAATACGCAGCCCTCACCATCGTCGTAGAAAAGCATGGCTGTGTGTGGGGGTCCATCGTTAATGGCTCACGCAGGTGGGTCCTCTGTGCTGTGGGTCCCAGGGTTCGTGATTAAAAAGGACAAAAGAACAATGGGGAAAAAGGGGGGGCAGGTGATGTCATATGGAGGGGTTGAGTGAAAGGAAAGGTGAGAGTAAAGTGAAACCGTGGGTCCTGGAGAAGGTGATGCCAGGACAACACAGGTGTGCAGTGTCGTTGCACTTGCTTGCACTTATGGCGCGTGGCACGCTACCAGGAAAAGAAAAATATCTAGCGAGTTCCATTTTTAAATGAGGAGGAAGGTGGCCAAACAGATATTTGTGATTTTTTAAAGATATTTTTTCATGGCTTTGAATTATTTTATTTTTAAAATAATTTTTTTAAATAGTATTATTTTAATATATTTTTAAATAAAAAATAATTTTAATAACACCATCAGAAACCCACTACAAATAAAAAATCATCTTATATAGTAAATAATTTATTTACATTTTGAATTCTATTTATAATCTTAGTTTGTATTAAGAGATCATAATTAAAAAAAAATTAATATATTTTTTTAAAATTTTTTAAAAAATAACTATAATCAAACTTTTGAAAACCACCCAATTTATTTACTTTTTAAATATTCGTGAAATAAATGTTTTGGGAAGCAATTTATAATCTCCGTGCGCAGCACTCGTAATTAAAAGTACTGACACAGATTCTAGAAGTACACGGCCTCTCATCCTAATGTAATTCTACATTTATTTTTAATTTTCTCGTGTTATGAATTCTTGGATTCAAGCCTTTCCTTTGCTATGTAATAGGAAAAAAACCATAGAAAACAAACGGTCAACTTTTTACATATTCTCGATATTCATCATATTTATTATTGTGTGTAAAATACTTTTTTCTAAAAAAATATTGATATTTATTAAACATTGATGTAAGATACTAACAGGCTAGCTAGGTCCCTTGCTTTTATGAGTTTTTTATTTCTTAATTATTTTTACATGAAAGATGGAGATCCTGTGCAAGAATCTAGAAGTTTAGAAGATTAAAAACATGTCACGCCTTGAAAACAAAACTTCAAATTTTTTAAAAGAGATTTATTTTAATATGACGATGATTAAATATTTATATAGTTATAAACTTTAAAACATGTAAAATTAATTAAGATATCCATAAACTAATCTAAATAGATATTTATGTTAATTAAAAAAATTATCTATAAAAAATATGATTACCTTGTGAATACAAGGGCTGAAAAACGAAGAATATCTCTCTAAATCTTGCATTTTTTAACGTGTAGTTTGCTTATATATAATATCACCCTCAAATTATTTCACCGAGTTTTTTTTTATTTAAATCTAACGAGCTCCATGTTGTTAAAAAAAACAGTATAAAACATCAAAAATTAACAATGCTAGTTAATGGCGGCAATTTCCTTTGATTTTTTTTTTTATAATCAAGAACTAATTAAATTAGAATAAACACGAGACAATTGATTTTTTTTTTCCAAACATGTTTTTATTCTACCCTCCAATAATATATTTTTTCTGATCGAAGAATTCATCACACGCTAAATAATATTACAATCACTGTATACGTTCTGGATTATATTTTAAAATGGACAGAGATAATTTCAAGTTAAAATGATCGAAGAATCTACTCTACCATCCAATAATTCATTATTTACATAGATAAAATATTGCAACTATGTTAAATGAATCCCTTTCTTAACCCCCAAGCAATAGAGAATTGAGATATTAGATTTGAGAATTAATTATCTAAAGGAATGTGGAAGTATTTTCCCATCAACTTGTTTGACTTTAACAATATAAAAATCCAAGATTAATAATTTAAAATACCAGTTTTTTTGACTTGTATTCATAGAAAGATCCCAAGTGCTTCGTTTGGCGTTACCTTTCATTCGATCATTCACTGTTCAAAACACAAATAAAAAAGATAAACTCAGATAATTAAAACTTCACGATTACAAAGGCTAACCATCACATGCATATAATATCGTATGAATAAAGAATAATTTAATTGATTAGATTTTAAATTTATTTTTTATAAATTATTAATTTAAATATTATAAATTTTAGAGTTATTAAAAATTTATCTAGTTTTTAATTATAAAATTTTTAAAATTAATTTAAATTCGTATCCAAAATTATATATATATAAAAAAAAAACTGCAATGTTTTCAGTCAATTCCGTCTTTCCTCTGTTCGATTATGGAAGCCTGTAGAAAGAACAAGCCCTTGACCGTGGAGGGGTGCAAGCGTAACGCAAACGCGCAATCCATGCGCGTGGCTGTCTCAAATATTGACGTTGCATCGGTGGTCGCTGGCGGGGGGGTCCTGGAAGGTGAGGTCCTGATCAAGAATGGTGTGAATCCTTCCCCTTCATTTTGGCGGGAATTACAAAAACAACTTTCCTCAATAGCCGAGTCAGCTTGAGAACAATGACACATATGTAATTAAGTGAGAAACTAGGGGCAATCAGCTGATCTCTTGTAACTAAAGAAATCAAATCACTGCAACTTGGAGATGCGGGTAGTTTTGAGCCAATAGATTCATCTACACGGATTCTTGATGCCTGCCGTTGTTTATGCCTCTCCCCTTGTCTCTCTTTCTTTAAAAACTTGCCACTCCCCATCACCCACTCATCCTTCACAATGCCTTGTTAACCAAACCTCCTGATCTCTCTCTCCCTGTCTCCCTCTCAGGAAAACTTGAAGAAGACAATAGAAAAACTCAAAGCAGCAAATTACCGAAGAACAATAGTATTGCTTTAATACCAATACTATTCATGGAGTTCTCATCTTCAAGAAGGCCTTGTTTCGTAGCTGAAGATGATGGGTTAGCTTCTCTTGCAGACATGGAAGCTGGGTCTTCAGGGCATCATCACCCATTCTTCTCCAGGTCACTCTGTTATGCAAGAAGAGGTAGTTTTAGAAACCTTTCATCTCTGGTGTCTTCTCCAAGATCGGCAAGGTATTGTGACTCTAGATATGAAGATCACCAACCCCATTTCTTGGAAGCTTGTTTTCTTTGCAAGAAACCACTGGGTGATAACAGAGACATCTTCATGTACAGGTTAGATATTTCTCCTCTCTTCAGTTGTAGTTACTGCTGATTTTCTTTTGTTTTCTCAATTCCAATTTGATTGGAATCGGAGTTTTTTATCAACCAAATGAAACTTGCAAGATCAATCTGGCAATTGTTGTGTAAGAACAACTTTCTTTATTGGGGTCCAAGAATATTTGAGATTTTATAGTAATAGTAATATCTTCCGTAAAACTTTTGATAGAGAAAAAAAACCTGAGTGAGCCAAAGGAATGGAAGTGACTTCTATTTTTGTCTGTGAGATCGTTTAGGAAATTAGAGGTAGCTAGTTTTGATCTTGGTTTTTCATTGTAATCTGTGGTGCTAGAACGTATGGGTTGGATTCTGATGTAAAACCTTTTTTTTCAGAGGGGACACGCCATTCTGCAGTGAAGAGTGCAGACAAGAGCAAATAGATATAGACGAAGCCAATGAAAAGAACTGGAATCTCTCTTCATCTATGAAAGCGTTAAGGAAAAAAGACCAGAAGAAATCCACACCTCCTCCTAAAGCTCAGGGCTACCCTTCTCGTACAGGCACCGTTGCTGCAGCATAAAAATGAGATAGAAAAAAGAAAAGCAGTCTACTTTAAAGAAGAAAAAAAACAGAGCCTGTAGATTTCCTCTACAAAATAAAAGAAAAGGAAAGAGAAAATACTACTACTATGATATGATGGTGGTTTTTGTCCATATATGAAGAGCCCTCAAAGAGAAAGATCTTGGATGTATGGTGTATGGTTTGATTATGTATGGCCTTGTGTCCAGCGAGGGGAAACGAAAACAATTTTGAGGATTTTTTATCCTTTGTTTTTCTAACTATAGCTGTGAATTACTACGTGAGAAAGAGTGTAATGGGCTGTTAGATCCTGAACTGGCCTTGTGTAGTGCTTTCTCTAGTCTTTTTTTGTAAGGGAGTGGAGAAGTTTTTGATGATAATGGAGTCACGCTTGAACAGCGAAGGCTGATGATGACTAGTAAATCTCTTTTTTAGTCCCTCTCTGACAGTCTGTGCTCTTTCAGATCTTTTTGTGTGATTACTTCGTAGCTTTTAATGGAGTTGGTTCGTGTCTTTTAATGGTCATCGAAGTTTGACACTGAGAGAGAGAGAGAGAGGAGCTGCTTTCCTGGTAAGTCGGAGCTGTAAGGGGCCCAGTGGAATTTCGAAGACGGAAAAGGTTTCTTTCTAAGGAATAAAGTAGGATTAGTTATTTTTTAATTTTAATTTTAATTTTTAAAAATTAATTTTGATATTAAATCTGAAAATATAAAAAAATAATTTTAATAAAAAATGATTATCGATAGTTGTTGGAATGCAATTTTGGTCTTTAGAGTGCTCTATTCCCTCCATATTTTTAGTTACTATTGTTAGTATTTGTTAGTGTGAGGTTTTTAAAAATTATCTTGATTTTTATCCAATCTGATTTGGGTATAAATTAGGTAATCAGCACCTAAAATAAAAATAGATGGTAAAATAGTGTAGGATGAAAAATGTTTCATGGTGTGAAGATGTTGTGGTTTAGAAATATAATGTTTTAATAATTTTAGGGATTAAAACCATGATATTTGATATATGTTGTTGTTGTAGCTGTGAATTGCAGTATTAGTTGGTTGTAGTGTTTCTAAATTGTGTTATTTGATCTCAATGAGACTATTACTGTTTTGGCTATTGTAAAATTTTTGGTTATTTTTATATTTTAAGTTCAATTTTTTTTGTAAAATTATAATTTTTATTAATTGAAAATTTATTTATGATATGATTTTAAAGAGTTAGATTTTTTTTATAATTTTATCAAATTTTGGAAGAAGTTTTCCGTGTATAATGAACTATGTTTAAGATTTTATTTTATTTTAAAAAACAAATAAAAAATTACAATAACCTTAATCAATAAATTCTAACTAAATTTAATATATTTTTATATTTTATAATCGTGAATAGTCTTGAGAACAAAAACATAACTCATTTATCAATGTTTATGTTGCTACTTAATGATTCGGGTTTGTAGTAAAACAATTAGATCTTGCTATTACCTTCGTGGTTTTATCTTTTAGCACGGTATTATCGAGAGTTCATCTCTCTCAAAAAATCTAAAGTTCAATGTGTCAAATATCTAACTATCACATCTTCTTGCAGCAAAAAATCAACTTAATATTAATATTAAATAGAAGGATAAATGCACAACTATATATTCTTTACCGATAATTATAAGATATATCTTTATAAAAATAATTAAATTTTATACATCCCATCATGATAAATAAATATTGTGTCTGTCTAACCAGTCGTGATCATTTTTTTACTTTACTGGTAATGACATATAATGCATCACTTGTATATGTGTCAATAAAAATATGTTGTCCGTGGCCGAACTATCCAATCACCTAATCACCTTCTAATTTACAAGTCATGTTTTATCATATGATATTTGTACTTGTGATACGATTTTATTTAATCTCTTATATTTGCATCCATTATAGAAACATTACTCGTTATGAGGGTTGATATGGCAATTATAATAAAAGTTGCATCAAGTTTACACTAGTTTTTTTGGACAAAGGTTAACATGCTTGTATGTGATTTTTTTAATTTTGTTATCTCAAATAAATCAAATCTTTTATAATATCACTCATGTAAATACCACTTGCATTCTAATACTTGTATATATTATAATTGAATAAATGTTAAGTCCAACCATTGGACTTGATACTCAACCAAATGTGCAATGTGTCATCGTTGAACAATATTAACCAATTTATTTTTATTATTATATGTTTGACCAACATCTAAATCAAACTCTCATGGCATATGTCTATAAATAAATGCCTAATAATGTGAAACAGAAAAACTAGTTTCAAAAACATCTTTAAATCAAGGATCAGGATGAATAATTTCATCATAATCATCATCTTCATTGTTACTAGGTTTAGAATAATAAAATCTTTGTTGATCAGCAAAAGGAATATCAAACATAGTATCATTTATCTTTTACAGCAAATCAGTTGACAATGAACTATTTTAATATTTACCAGCTGAATTTAAAGAACCAATAAAAGTTGAGGCATACACGGATTTTGGTCAACTATTCACATGTAAAATCATAATGTTTAAATCACTTTGAATGAAAGAATCAATTTGACACCTCCATGTTATTTCAACATCAATATCATTATAATTTCTTCTAAATTCATGAAAATTATTTCTTTTATTTCTATACATAACAAGCTTAAATTACCAGTTAACAATAAATTGCTAAAGCCATTATATATGATATTACTATTCACTTAAGAAAAAATATTGCTATCGTAATAACATAAAATAAATATGTCAGAGGACATTCTATAAAAATAATCGGATTCTAGTTGATTCAACATAATTTTAACTATATTGCATTATCTCAACACTAATTGGCAAAATTCATAATAAATTAAATCAAATTCCTAAAATTTAACATTAAAATAAATTTAATAAAAAATTTAACATAATTTTTTATACATTAGCAATTGTTATTTGCATGCTCAGCTGTATCAAATCAAAAAAAAAATCATAGCAAATTAATATAATTCTAATAAATTACTAAATTCATCAACATATTAATAGTTTAATGAAACATGTAATTCATCATAATTGAATTGTATTTATGCTCTATTTTATGAACCTGTGTGTATTTAACTACATTATTAGTAGATTCCAACAATATATATAAATTCTTAATTCAATAATTCAACTTAAATTAAACGCAACATAAAATTAATTGAAATGATTAATTTATAATTAATTAAACTTATTTTAATATTTAACTATATCAAATATACTCTGATTGTTTGATTGTATTCTTAACTGATTTATCATTGATATAACAAATCTAGTTAATCTTAAATTCAACCTACATAATTATTTGATTTTAACCAAATTAGGTATAAATTAATAGCAATATAAAATGTTTATCTTGTTTATAATATTACAAGAAAGCCTAGAGAGTTAGAGGCAACGACAATGAAAATGATGATTTTTCAACACAAAACCATAAGGATGCTTGGCGACTAGGATGGTTCAATTCTTGGCTCTTTCAACGGCAAATTTTAAGTGATTAATTGGTTTTTCAATAAAAAAAATAAGGGTGTCAATGGTTTTTTTCACGAGAGTGAAGCAATATCTTTATATTTTGTTGATGTTTAGCTATTTCAATTTTAATTGTTGCCACACTTGAAAAAAACAATATTTAGTAGATATTATATTTTAGAAAGGTGACATATAACTATAGTTTTTTAGCGGATATTACTGATAAGAAGCGCAATATTATCTAATTATATCTTTTTATTTTTTTATTTTTTTCAAATAGTATATGCCCTTTTAAGTTGACTGTGCTAATTTTACCTAGAAAAACTCTTATTAAGGCCACTATGATTGATGATGGTAAGTGTTAATCAGGGAGTAGGATGTCTATAGCAGGAGAGAGAAGAGAGCTAATGGTGCAAGGCCTAGCCACTTGTCGTGACAAGATTTTACTAGTAGGATGAAATGTTAACGAAGATCTACCGTACAAGAATACCACTAAGGAAAATATTATATTGAACTTTCAAACCAAAAAAAGAGAGTAGGAAATCTGTAGCTTTTTCCCTGGACTTTTTTACTGTTCGGTACACCATTTCTCGTACAGCAAAGCACAACTCGTCAAATGCCCCTTTGCAAATGAAAGGCGAGGGTGCCCACCTAAAGCTTGTCATTGGCCAACTGAAGTGGGGATATATTTGACACCACCACTTTACCTGGAGGTGGAACCAATCAACCACCGATTGAAGAGAAGCAGATTCTTACTTTGCGTGCAAGGGATGGTTGCTAAACGGTCAGGACGCCCCTGTTCGTTTTTGTAGAATCTCTTGAATGCAACATTTCATTCGTTAGGCCATGTCCATATTAGCCTAAATCTTGCTTCTAAGTAGTGGTTAGGGTTTTTCAAGAGCAGGCCCTTGATGATTTAGTACTAGACCTGTCTAATAGGGAACAGAATTACAGCAACATGGACGCCCAATGCAGAATGGCCCAGGTAACTCAAAAAAGCCGAGTAAAAAAACAGAATACAATTTCTTAATTAAAATAGATATTCCCAATACTTGCAGCATATAAAGAAAAATAGATACAAAAGGTACTATTACAATTCCCTTTTTTTTTTTTTTAAATTCATTCTCTTTTGTTTTTTTTCTTATTTTTATCTCTCTCATAGAATCACTTACCATGCCTTATAAATGTATAACCTAGTACTTAGTTATTTCTAATTAAAATATATAGTGCTTGGTATTGTGATAATTGTTATTTTTTAAAATATATATATATATATATATTAAAATAATATTAAAAAAAATATTTTTAATACCAAACATCAAAACTAGAAATGTTATTTTAGAAATATGATGCATTTTTGGATCTGGTATATTAGTTCTCCGAATACACAGAGTCTCTTGTTAGGTAACGAGTGATGGAAATATTGTTCTCCTCTATTGCTGCTGTTTGGAATGGAAGGGATAACGAAGTTCGTCAGGGTGACTGTTCCTCTTGCTGTGATTGGCTGAATTATTTTCTTTGTGCTTACCGTTCGTTTCTAGTTGTTCAAGCTTTGTAGCAGCAATGCCTTTCTTATCTCACATCTTGCAAAGTAGCAATGTTTCTTTCACTGTTTCACACCACAAGGGAAGCAAACTGGCTGGGCAGTTGCTTGTTGCAATGCAAAGCTTATTTTCTAGGTCAGAGGATATCATTGTTTGGTTGATTTTCTTTTTCCTCTGAAAGTTTAATTGCAATTTTTAACACCCCTCCCCTCCCCTTTACTCCCATTTCTTATTCCCCGCCCATTTTCCTTGGCAATTTTGCAGGTTCACTGCTCTTCTTGTGAAGCTCTGCCTTCATACCTAGCGGCGTTGATGATGATACTCTATTCAGCAGGCATGAGGTTTAGGTTTTGTTTGCGTCAACTAAGATTTGGAACTGTCTAGTTGTCCCCAACTTTTTGGCCACGCTGCCATGAGGTTTCTAGCTATATTACTTCATTCTACTGCTTTAGCATTATATATGTTATTATGTTCTCTGCAAATTGTCTTATATTTCTGCTTCCATTTTGCTGCTGCTGTTCCTCACTTACGTGCATGCTTGTTCGGGCTGCTGCTTCTTCTGTCTTTACTGCTAATATGATGATTTCTGTATTATTTGGAAGTTCATTTGGTTCTTCAAAGTTCTTGACGGTATGGTTGGAATCTACAAGCCTGCTTGGTGTTCGGTGTTACGCTGGCTTGATACAGTCTGCTTTGACTGCCGATCTGATTCTGAATGCTTTTTTTCGCTCGTGAATTTGTTGCTTCGGCCTAAAAACTCTTCAAATCTAGTATCATTGATCTGCCTTTTGCTACACTGTGCAGAGAACCCCTGGATAAGGGCAATTTGCATATCACGACGCCATGTTTAGAGAGGTTGCTAGGACGAAGAATCTCATTTGGTGGGGATTTGTTTCAAGTTTGAACCGTTCCTCTTTTCATTTTAGGCGAGCATCTTAAATTTACCGCTCTATTTATGTCAGTTATTCAATTTTATTTTATTTTTAATTTTAGTTTGATCCATTAACTCTTATATCGATTGAATTCGTTTTAAGCCTCGTGCTAACTTCTATCAAGTCTTTTATATTAGATATGCATGATAATTAAAATAGCCTCTTCTTTTACTTTGCACTATCTTATCTCATAAATTAATTCACTCCTCATTATTCACTATTTACGTAAAAAAATAAAATAACTGGGGACGATGAAGAAGGAAAAAATAGAGGAAAGGGGAGATAGGCTGATCAACGATTGTTTGTGGTGTTACTGGTGGCGGTGGCGTTACGGTTGTTGATCAGTGGTTCTTCTTTCTTTCTCTGTGTTTTCTATTTTTTTTCTTCTCCTTGCTTATGTTCTCTTACTTCTCTGTTTCTTCTTTTATTTTTGATGATGATGGTGATGTTGTTGACAGTGGCTTAAGGTGGCGGTGTTGCTTCCACTGGCAAAGAGAGACCGAAAGAGAGGGAGGTTATTGTTCTCCTCCGTTTTCTTGTTTTTATGTTCTTTTATTCTGCTCAAATCTTCCCTTCTTTGTTCTTCTTCATTTTCAGCTCCTCTGGTTCTCAAACAGACATCCTCTTCTATTTTTCCCAACCGTGAAAATATCCTTCGATTCCCTCTATTTTTTTTTATCAACCTTCCCCCTGTTTCTTGTCTCTTTCTTTTTTGTTTTTGTTTTCATTCTTTTCTCTCTTTTTTTCTTCAAGTAGAGAAAGAGCAGAGGCAAGAAAAAGACAGGGAAGCAAAACTTCCCCTTCCCCTGCCTCTGCATATGCAGGGAAAAAAGGGAGAGCAATGTCATACAAAATGATAATATTTCGAGTTTTTTTTTTAATAACATAAAAATTAGTTATGACAGTATATATTCTATAAAAAATATTTTTTATAATATTTTTAATATAAGTATTTATGCATAATATTTTTTATTTCTTTTATTTTATTCAATGAATTTTATGAGTACATTAATTTTTAATAAAAAATAATTTTAATAAACAAATTAGTTAAATACAACTGGATAAATAATCTATGTTGCTATATTAAATATTATAATTTATCTTTTCCTCTCGTTTCCTCCAACTTTATTTTTATTTATTGTCAATTGTTTTCTATTCAATTATTCTAAACTCATGACTTTGGACGTACTACAGACATTTAATATGGCCATATTTTATATGCATGTCACAAATTTCATATATTAGTTAGATTTGTCAGGAGCAATAGTTTTTTTATATGTTGTTGTTATTTTATTTTTTTATCATGTTATTAAATTAATTAAGATTTAACACGTTTATTTTATTTTTATTTTAATCAAATAATATTTTTTTATTAACAACATATTTATTTGAACAAAAGCTTAAAGAAATTACTATAAATATATGTCAAAGATCAAATAATTTAAATCTAATAAGAAAAAAATGTACTTTTTTAAACTAGAACTTCATTTTCCTTATTCGCTATTCTGGAGAGGACATGTTTTTGTTATCCGAGACATAGTTATTCAAATAAAGATTTATTATAAAGCCTGATTATTGATGAAAAAACCTGATCTTTATAAGTTCAACCTAAAAAGAAGCCTAACACTTATGGGCTTAAACCTAGTGAAGAATTAAATGTTACAGTGAAGAATTAAATGTTATGGGATCAGTTTAGGGAAAAAAGGCCTACACTTATCAGCTCAGCAAAGAGCACAATGCCATAAACTCAGGTTTAGAGGAGAACCTAATGTCATAGGCTTGGTCTACAAAAAAAAAATTCAGCCCTTGTAGACTTAACTCAGAGAAAAAGCTCAGCTTCAGTAAGCTCGATTATATTCTAGGATTTTATTATCCATACACTTGTGGCTGTGTAAAAATCTTTTAAAAAACTACTATATTTTTACTAATATTAATATTATATAAAAGATATTAAATAAAAGTTTTTCAAAAACCTATCATGTTTCTTTTCAGCATCAAAATTGTGTAAGAAATGATATGTAAAAATCTTTTAAGAATATACCATATTTCTATCAACATTAATATTCATGTGAGTAATTTTATTTTATTATTAATGCATGTGTTAGAAATATTTTTATTCATTAAAACTACTAAAATAAAATTATACTTTAACTATTTATTTCCATAAAGAAATAAGATAAAATATAGATGTATCATAAATTCTTTAAACTCTAGGTTCTCTATTTTTATTTTTTACTATATATTTATTTCTAAAGTCTTTCTTTAAAATAACATTACTTTTTTTATCTTGAAAAAAACTTATCTGAGCATCATAAAATCTCTAGATTTACTTAAGGAATCTTTTACAGTACTGATTACCTGAGTTCATAACAAATTAAATTATCACAACTGATTATTCTGAATATAAATCTTATTTTTAAGCTATTTATTTTTTTTTTAAATATCATAAAAAGAGACATAAGGATTTGCATTTCTTGTTTTTAAAATTGGATTTTATTGATTTAACATCCGCTGTTTATGGTCATGCAAATACTGGGTTTTTTTTTATATTAAGTTTTAACCATGTTAGGAGCAATGTTTTGATAAAATCGCAAAACAAAAAATGCAATCCAGTAATCATGGTAATTTTATTATTTTAGTATTATAATAGGTTATTTAGTCATTGAATAAAATAATTTTGCAAATAATTCAATATTTTTTTGTTGGTTTTTTTAACAAATTAGAGTGAAGATTTAAAGTGTTAATAAAATATAATTTTTGTGACATAAAATGTAATTTTCCCAGCAACACACGGAGTGGAAAAAAGATCAAATATTCGACATGATCCTCTTATATTTATTTTTTTAACTTTTCGATACAGATTATCCATTTTTTAAAAAGAATAAATATTTTACTTCAATTTGTTTAATGGTAAGTGCTTTTTTATACCTGTATTTATTTATCATTAAAAAAATTAATAAATAAAAATATTTTTTTATAAAAAACACGTTCTAAAATTTATAAAAATAAAAAAATACGTTATTATTTGTGAATTATACTAGCCTTAATCCTCATTTTTTTATTATATATTTTATATAAAAGGTTTTTTTCCAATCTTGTTTATTATAATTTGATTTGATTTTATTTTTATACCAACTTCAATACTTATTTTTACTTGTTATTATCTTATCTTTCTCTTAATTAAAGCTTTTTTAGCAATTATATTTGATCCTTATTATCGTTGTTATTTATTTGATTTTAAATAATTTATATAATTAATTTTTTAAATTTTATCCTCAATTTGATTTGGTTTTTAAAAAATTATTTTCCTTTTATTTTATAAAGAAACCACATTTCAGAATTTTTAAAAAAATTAAGAATATTTTTTTTATTTATATTAAAATTAATTCTAAATCTTTTAATTACTATATATTTTTTTATTTTTAAAAACTTTTAACCCCTAAAATTTCATCTAATTTTATTTTGATACCAGCTCTAGTTCTCATTCTCTTAGTTGTTATTTATTTATTTTTATCACTTTTTAATTTACTTTTTAATTTATTATATTTGATCTTCATATTTTTAATTACTAGTTATTTTATTTGGGATAATTTATATATATTTTTAATTTCATCCTATAAATTTTTTATTTTCAGATTTATTCTTCGCTCTTTTTTATTATTAGTTATTTTTATTTAAAATAATTTATGAAATTAAATTTTCTAACTCAATAAGCCTTTAATATTTTTATTTCTCATATTCGGTCCATATGTTGTTAACTTATATAAATTATTAATAAATTATTTTTTAATTTATTTTTATAATATAATTAAATATTCTTACATCAGCTCTTAATCGTATTAGGAACAATATTTCGATAAAATCATAAAATAAAAATGCAATCCAGTAATCATGCTAATTTTATTATTTTAATATTATAATAGGTTATTTAGTCATTAGATAAAATAATTTTACAAATAAATTAATAATTTCTTGTTGATTTTGTTTGACATGTTATAGTGAAGATTTAAAGTGTCATGAAAATATAATTTTTGTGATGTAAAATATAATTTTTCAAGCAACACAAATAAAATGAAAAAAAAAATATTCCATTGATTCTCTTATATTTATTTTTTCAACCTTTTGATATAGATTATCCATTTTTTTTAAAGAATAAATATTCTAGTTCCATTTGTTTAATAGTAAGTGCTTTTCTATACCTTATATTTGTTTATTATTAAAAAATTGATGAATAAAAAATATTTTTAAATGAAATAAAAAAATTTTTTGGTTTTAGAAATATATATATATATATATANTTATTTTATTTGAAATAATTTATATTTTTTTTAATTTCATCCTATAAATTTTTTGTTTTCAGATTTCTTCTTCACTTTTTTATTATGGGTTATTTTTATTTGAAATAATTTATGAAATTAATTTTTTTTAACTCAATACTCCTTTAATTTTTTTATTTGTCATATTTGGTCCATATATTTTTAATAAACTTATATAAAATATTAATAAATTATTTTTCAATTTATTTTTATAATATAATTAAATATTATTAATTTATTTTTAATGATACTATTTAATATTAAAAAATAATTCAATTTTAAAAAATTTATTTTATATCGGAACAACTTTTAAAAAATCAAACTACAGTGACTTATAATTCATGCCGATTACGAAGCGTCAAGAATGATAGCGAAGGCACCGCGAGCTGACACGTCACCGCTGCATCGTATATATATAGTATCCATCTTGCGACGGGAACGAGGGATCGCTTGCAATCTAGAAAAAGATCTCGTGACGCTATTTGTTCGACCCGCCATCTTAGGCACGTGACCCACAATCGACTCCGAATGATGGTAGATCTGCAAATCTACCGCAAAGCAGTTGGTATTTTTGAAAAACGTGGCCTTATGAGTGACCATGCGATCTGCTATCTTGAAAAAAAAGAGAAGAATTTAATTGATAATTTTAATTTGGATATAAATTCTGAAACAAATTAACAAGTATATTTATAAAAAAATTCCAATATAAAAAATTCCACACCATTATATGTCAACCTATTATATTTGAAATTCTTAGGAGTCGATAATAGGGAAGGTTTTTGGTTATTGTTATTGTTATTATTTAAATTCCAACATTGAAACTAGCGTTTTAAATAAATTTATTCAATTCAGTGCAATATAATCAGGTGGATAATGCACATTACCAAAAAAATAAATAATCCAAAAGGGCATAGGTAGAACACGGAGCACACATTTCGTTGCTAGTTTAAAAAATGAAATAACATTTATACCCTTAAATTAAAAACTTAGAAGCTTGCAATTAGGGGTATAATTGTTTTCTCCCAGGAGATCCATTGACTATTGAAAAAAAATTTGGGGATAAATTAGTAATGACACCTTTTTTATCATAGTAAAATGACTATTTTATCTTAAAAAGCAAAAAAAAAATATCGAGCTTTTAGTCCTGGGCTCTCTCATCTTTAAAAAAATGCACAGTAAATTTATAGCTATACCCTTAGAATACAAAGGGCTTTTTAATTTTTCATTTTTAAAAAAATTAAATTACAAAATTACCCTTTAATTAACAAAAACAATGTTGGTTTCAAGGGCATTCTGATCTCTTCTTTTATTGACTTTTTTGCATATTTTGAATTTAGTCATGGGTTGTTTGACATTTTTAAATAGTTAAATATTGTTAAAAAAAGTTAAACGTATCATTATGTGACAGCCTCCTAGCCTATTAAGCAGTGCATATGGAGCCATATAATTGCCAAAATCCTTTATATGTGGCAATGTTAAGAGCAGTTAGTCATCCTCTTTTCAATAATATGACGTGTGCTTATAATGGAGGTTTGTCGGGCCACAGTGAAACTTTTTTTTTTTCTCTTGCCTTTGAAATTTATATAAGCTATTCTAAAAAACAATCATGTCCTCTAGTTTGTAATTTTATTGATTTTAGTTCTCATTTTTTAATCACTATTTATCTTTTTTTATGGTATTTTAAGTTTAACTTTTTTCCATTTTCGACCCTGGGTGTTTTATTCAATTTTAATTTTTACATTCCCTCTACTTTGATTGCTCTTTTTGTACTTTTCCTTATTTTTTTCAATCTTGCCGTTTGCAATTTTATTACATTTTTTTAATCCAAGTTTGATCCTCGTTATTTTTATTGCTATTTATTAATTTATCTTTCCTTTGATTTTGACTCTCAATATTTTATTTCATTTTTTTAATCAAATCCTAGTCCTTATTCTTTCAAGCATGGTTCTTTTAATCATCTTCTTGATTTATTTTGTTTTTTAATTTAACCCTTAATTATTTTGTTTTGTTTTGTTTTGTTTTTTATACCATATTTAGTTTATATCGTTCGAGTTTAAAATTGTTTTCGGTTGGAGATTTTACTTTATTATTTTTCCATGATTGTTTTTCTATAAGGTTTTTCTTATCCCTTGACACGGGGCCAATTATGTTTGGTCTTTTTTGGGGTTGTTTAATGATTTTTCTTTTCTAAATTCATAATTTGACATTTGATTATTAAGCCCTTGTTTTTATTGTTTTTTTTATTAAGTTATCATAGTCTTATATTCAATGTGATATGTTCATCATCAATCTAGGTTGACTCATATTTTTTGCTACAGTGTTGATTTTTTTCCTCATTTTCATCATCTAGTATTAAATTATTGCCCCTTGAGTTTTGTGATTTTTTTTAGTTTTTTTGTTGGGTTATCCTAAATACGGGTTAGTTGAGTTAGCTTGGACTACTTTAAATATATTTTTTAAAATTTTTTTCAAATATGGTTTTTTTTCCAGGTCCTTCTCTTAGAGGTCTGTTTTTTTTTTATCATGATTTTATGTTGTGAGTGGCAAGGTCAAGTTAATTTGGGTTTATTTGAGTTTTTTTATTCCTTGGGTTTTTTCCTATGATATTGATTTTAAAAAAAATTATCACTTGACGTTGAAAT
The DNA here is from genome assembly GCA_015708895.1 of Populus ilicifolia. Taxonomy (NCBI): domain Eukaryota; kingdom Viridiplantae; phylum Streptophyta; class Magnoliopsida; order Malpighiales; family Salicaceae; genus Populus; species Populus ilicifolia. The sequence goes on from SRLM01000223.1 coordinate 420,756, forward strand.
TTTAGTTATTGACCTTTATTATTTTTAGATTTATTTTTTATTAAGTTACCATAAGAACAAGTAAGTAAATTTAACTTAGACCAGCTTGTTTTTTCTTTCTTTGAACGTGAGTCTTTTTTTACTAGGTCTTTCTTTTTAAATTCTATTTTTTTCACTCAATCTTGTATTGTGAGACGTGGGCTAGCCAAATAGTTTAGATTGACACATGTTTTATTCTTTGACATTATATTTTTTTTAAATTCCTTTTCATCTCTTGACATTCAATTATCAATTATTAAGCTTTGCAATTTCTTTTTATTTTTTTTGTGAGTTTTTTTTATTTCATATCTTGTATCGTATCTAAGTAAAGTTAACTTGAACTTACTTGAATTATTGTTGCATGAGCTTTTTTTTTTTGTTATAGTAGAAAAATTTTGACTTGGCTCGTGGCATAACACGAATCACCTATCTAGTTAGATTTATCAAAAACTAATTTTGGTGGATGCATGAGCTAGTTTAAAAACACTCTTACTACTTTTTTGTTTTCGTGTTTTAAAAATATTTTTGAAAAAATATTGAAATTTTTTTATTTACTTCAAAATAATTTTGGTGGATGCATAAACTATTTTTCTTTGTATTTTTTTTGTGTTTTCAAATCTTTTTGATGTGTTGATATTAAAAATAATTTTTTAAAATAACTTTTTTGATGTATTTTTGATAAAAATACTTTTAAAAATATTCGCCACCTCACTCTAAAACACCTGTTTTAATCACAAAAGGAGGCCAGTGATATTTAAAATTTCTACTAAATGCACCATTTTTGTTTCTATTATGAGATACGACTTATGGTTTTGAAAATAAATTTTAATTTATGTAACTGTAAATAAAAGTTGACTAGATTGGTGGCATGTGTTACGAGTAATATATTCAATTTCTTTAAACGTAAAAAAATAACCTGACATTACTAATATTTTTTTAAAATAAAAAAATGTAAAGCACGTGTGGGTTAACTTAATATTATCTAGTCAGCTTGAGGGGTTTAAAAGTAATCCGGATGGTTGATAAAAATATAGTTTAACTAAAAATAACTCAAGATATCATAGTTTTTTATAAATATTAAGACAACAATATATTGGATGGATCCAAACTAACTTGCCAAATCTGTGACATGTATCATAAGATCACGATAACTCTATATAAAATAAATTAAAATAAATTTAAAGTTTAATTTTCAATTAATCCAATATTGAATGATGATTTTTTTAAAGAGTTCATTGAAAAAATAACAAAAAAAGACTTGAGCGAACTCGGGTTAACTTGCTAAATCCATGATTCAAGTTACGAGACTAGGATAATCCTATAAAAAGTAAATCAAAACAATCCATAAAATCTAATTTATAATAAACCTAATGTTAAATGTTAAAATTAAAAAAAAATCAATGGAAAAAGTATAAAAAAATAACTTGAGTTGGATCATAAAACTCATAACTCGGATCACAAGGTCAGAATAATATCACACAAAACAAACTAAAAAATTGACCTTTTCACAAGCCTATAAATTAAATCACGAGACTAGCATAACTTTATAAAATTAAAATTAAAATAAATTATAAAAATCTAATTATCAATCAATTAATTATGAAAAGAATAAAATTAAAAAAAGAACTGTAAAGTGACCTTAGTCATCTTATAAAACCCATGACTTTGGTTATGAGATTGAAATAATATTATAAAAAAGTAAATCGAAATAAAATATGAAACTTAATTTCTAAATAACTTAATGTTAAAGAATGAAACTGAAAAAAAAAACTAATTAAAAAAACTTAATTAATAAAGTTAATCCATCAAACTTACGATTCAAGTAATAAAACCAGGATGATTATATAGAAAATAAACTAAAATAATTTACAAGGTCAAATTGAGGGATTAAGATAAAAAATATTAGTATTTTTAAAACCAAAGTTTCGTAGTTCATGGCAGAGAGAATGTGTTTTTTTATTTAAAAAGTGTTTTTAAAGATTTTTTAATAATATTTTTGTTTAAAATTATTTTTTTATAATTTTTAATAGCTTTGATGTATTAAAATAAATTTTTAAAATAAAAAATAATTATTTTAATATATTTCTATATAAAATATCTAAAACAATCAATATTACAGTGATAAACTTTATCTAAATATATTTAGAAGTGTATTTTATTTAAAAAATAAAAATGATATTTCATTTAATGTTTTATAATAATTTTGATTAACTGATATTAAAAATCATAAAAATTTAAAATAAATTATTTTAATATATTTTTAAATAAAAAATATTTAAAAAAGTCAGCAACATGATAACAATAACAGTTAAACAGTACCCCTGCTTGTCTGTCCTTCCAAAGTCATCTAGCGTTTTCTGCTACCGACGAAACCATCTCCCCCCCCC
>SRLM01000223.1:423172-523801 GCA_015708895.1 Populus ilicifolia
CAAAAAAAAAAACGGAAAAAAATATCCCCCGAAATATCCCCCCAAAAGATAAAAATAAATCAACACCAAATTCTTCTCTCCTCTCGAATTTCGAAATTCTTTCTCTCCTCTTCTTCCTACCCTTCTATCAATCGATCGATAATGTTACTCAAAATTGGTTGATCCTAAAAGAAATCGAAAGATGTTGGAGGATCAAGTGGCGTCTTTGTTACAGAGGTTACTTGGAAATTACGTGAGAGGATTCAACAAAGAAGCTCTCAAGATCAGCGTTTGGAAAGGTTTCCACTATTAACCCTCTTAGTAATTTTGTCTCGGTTTAGAAAATCACCCTTCCTTTTTGTTTACTAGTTACCACTGCCGTGTAAAAATGTGAAACAGGCGATGTAGAGCTAACGAACATGCAACTGAAGCCCGAGGCACTCAATGCGTTGAAGTTGCCTGTGAAGGTTAAGGCTGGATTTCTTGGATCAGTCAAACTCAAGGTCGGTTTTTTTACCATGATCACAATTTCAACTATTTATATGTCGAGGTGGGATGATTGGTTTACCCAACATGATTGCCTGATCACTGCGAAACAACTAGGATCCTTTCTAGACTTCTACAACTGGACAACATGTGGCAGAAAATGTGTATAACGATTCCTCTCTGTTCCATCTAATCTCAAAAGAGAAGCGGAAAGAGTTGAGAGTTTGAAGTTACAAAATGATATCCTGTCTTAACTTCATCTATATAATATTCTAAGAGGTTGAAAATCCCGAAGAACTTATAAGAACTAGAGATTGGATGGAAACCTTATGCAATCGAGAAGAGTTATGTATAAGCGATAGTGTTGAAGTGAATTCAAGTGCGTATTTCAATGGAGAAAAAGGCAGAGAGCCCTTGTTCAAAACCACAAAAGAAAAAGAAAGAAAGAAGAAATTTCTGTTTTTTCCGGAGGATGTTCTATCCCGCACCCTCACTCGTTTCTTTACCTTTGCTGTAGATTAACACGGCAAATATGAAGTTAATAATCACTTGCTTTATTTTCCATATTTGTTTTTCACCTTAACAAGCCTACTATGCATGCATTCTGCATGTCACTCCATGGAAAAGAGATGCATGAGTGACGCTTTTCGATTTCAGGTTCCATGGAGCAGGCTAGGCCAAGATCCGGTTTTAGTTTACTTGGATCGCATATTTTTATTGGCTGAACCTGCAACTCAAGTTGACGGGCTTACTGAGGATGTGGTTCAAGAAGCAAAGAAAAGCCGCGTTCGGGTAGGACACGGTGAACCCAAGTAGATCTTGTTTGCTCTATGGAATGTTTTTCTTGTTATGAACTGACTTGTCTATTCTTTTGGGCTTAGGAAATGGAAATGAAGCTTTTGGAGAAGGCGCAACAGTTGACATCAGAAATGGTATGGTAGCTCTTTTGCAGTGAAATTTCAGACATTAGAATTGTCTATGATTCCATTATAACTACTACTGTGAGTGTTAGGGCTTACATTATAGGATTTCTGCAATTCTTTTGATTTCAAACCATACGAGATGTTGCTTCGCACTTGCCTAGAAGGGTCTCAAGTACACCATTGTAACTGGGCAACATTTTCCAATTGGGATGACTTGGCATTTGCGGTGGACTAGTATTCCTGTTCCTGTTTTCCTTTTATTTGTTAATGAATAAATCTCTCGTTCTCTCTCTCTCTCTTTTTTATGGCACAGATGTTTCATATTTTCTAAAAAACATGATTTTATATGGGGTTCTGGTATTATATCAATGAGACTGATATTTGATATAGATATATTAGACATGTTACCTGGTGTCATCTATGAAATTCCCCCCAGAAACTGATTGCTCCTATGGACCATCTTTTTTTTTCCTTGCTATTCCTAAGTCATGTAGTTCCTCTGTAGCCTGAACTAATTCTGGAATCATCTTGTGGAGAACATTAAGGATGAATAGATGGATTTTTCAGGCATAGCATATTAAGTGGGAGATAGTACCAGAATTTTGTGGTGGCATGATATTTAGCTTAGTGAGTTACTATTTTCCATGTTTTTGACAGCATGATAAGATGAGACCCAGGCAACTCACATGTAATGGGTGGGTGATAGTCGGCATTGAAATACAAATTCTATTTAAAGTTTGCTAGAGTTGGAATCATAGTTAGTGAAGGCATTTGTAATTATCTGTATGGATCTTAAGTAAATGGCCAGGGTGTTTTTGAGGCTAAATCCCTTTTACTTTGGGAAAACATCTGATGAATATAGGAGTATGTTTTCTTTATTCCTCTAAGAAATGAAACTATCAGCCCTTCTTATAAATCCTCTCCGACTTAATCATAAATCATGTATGGATATAGGCACAACCAAATGCATGCTATTAAGAACACCGTAATCATAAATCATGTATGAATACAGGCACAACCAAATGAATGCTATTAATAACACCGTCAACTTAATTTTCCATGCAAGAAAATAATGTTTTAGAGGATGATCCACCTTCTAATTTGCTTTGTGGAGTCTTAATGCCTTTTCTTTTTGTTCTTTTCTGAACTCACCAAGATACCCTACAAAATTTTTGTTCGTGACTTTAATTCATCCAGATATCATTATCAGTTATTCATTTTTAGGTTTAGGTGTCGGCTTTAAGTTTTTGGGTGCCTTTTCTTCTAGATATCTAGCATTTTAGGATTACAATGCCTTTTCTCTGGGTACATTTTAATAATAAAGATACATTCCTGATGTAAGCTGTGAAGCTTCATATTGAATTGTGATCAGGAATCTTGTGTTTTTGGTAGGTAATAATTGTGGATTGTTTTTTTATTTTTTAAGCAAACTGCTTGAGATGCCTTTGTAAGATGCACCAGTACTTTTGGGTTCAAAAGTAACTATTAAATTGTGTAAGCTGGAAAGGAAGATTAAGAACTTTGCAAGTTTTATGTGGGTAGAGAGGATAAGCACTAATTTCATTTTCTTCTATAAATTACTAATTGCTTACCTACTAGTTGTGAGCATTTTATAACTGATTAGTAACATTCTTCAACAATGCCATGCTTAAGGTCAAAATTTGATTGAAAGAGAGAGTATGTGGATGTGCCTTGATTTTCTCAACATCTTGTGGTTTAGCATAAGTTCCCTGAGTTCTCTTTTCTGTCAATTACATTTTGATCTAATCAACTGTGCTTATTCACAGAATTCATTCTTCATTGCTTAAGAAGATCCTGGCTTGTACTTGATTAAAAAAAAAGAGAAGATTCTGGCTTGTATTGTTTATTGTTCTTTCTTTCTAAGACACTTCTCTTTTATACCTTATTTTGCTTTGTGATCATACCCCTTCATGGTTTCTTAAACCGCATTAGTACTTGGAAGAAAAATGCAAGGGAAAAATGCTTCCTCTGGTCTGGTGCTAAGATCACCTGGTGGTTGCCTCCACTGTATCCTATTTTTTGTAGTTATTGTCTATCTGACATGATATTTCTGAGGTAAGTGTGTGTCCATGTGAAGTGATGTGTTGATGCGTGTCTTTCTTCTGAACCTATGTTAATCGTTTGCGAATATTTTCTTTTCTCCTGTCTTAAAAATTAAAAAAATAATGAAGAAAAAAATTTCATGTTGCCTTCTGCTTCTTTATCATTCTCTAACTGAATATTATACCAGCCTTGCTGGCTGTGTTCTTGCAACTAGTTTTGTAATTCATGCACTGTTACTATTAAATAAACAATCTGTTTCTGGAAAACTGGCCGATTCTAATTGTTGGAACTCCTTTGTTTCCTTTTAAAAGGTTTATTACTTTAAATTGTCTGATATTTTTTGGTAGTTTCACTCTAGGAAATCCTATAACCTGAATCTGGTTATAATCTAACGTGCCCTCAACATTTATTTTCCTTGTATATGAAGAATACATCGTGGCTTGGATCTCTGATCAACACGATAATTGGGAACCTGAAGCTTTCAATTTCAAATATCCATATCAGATATGAGGATCTTGAGAGGTATAGTTCTCTTCCGAGTGTTCATTTTTCTAGTTATCAATTAAACTTCATCCAAAACTTTCTTCTATTTTGTAGCAATCCAGAGCACCCATTCGCAGCTGGGGTAACCTTGGGCAAACTCTCTGCTGTGACAGTTGATGATAATGGGATGGAAACCTTTGTTTCTGGGGGTGCACTAGACCGCATTCAGAAGGTTCTAATTTTCATGCCATATATAGATAGATACATATACATTGATAGATTCCTGATTAGTGGTGAAGCTGTGGAACAATTCTTAGTGGTTTAATGTTAAACACATCAAAGTATTTAGTTTGCTCCATATAACAGAGCACTGGATTCGAACATACTATTGGTGACAGTTTTAGAAGGAAAAATGTGGCTTAATATGGTATTGATACTTTGAAGGGCTAATTGATCTTTCCATTCATGTGAGATTCCTTACACTAGCACAGAGGAAGGCTAGTTAAGCAAACAATGAGCTAGAAAGGATTTTTATTAATTTATAATTTTTCCTGGGTAGTTTTCAGGTTTATGATTCTGTCATTCTTCCTTTATTTTGCAATTCATGTTTCTATTCTTCATTGCCTTGCAGTCTGTTAAACTTGATCAACTTGCAATTTATCTGGATTCTGATATATCACCATGGAATATTGACAATTCATGGGAGGACTTGCTACCTTCAGAGTGGCTTCAGGTGCTGTCTTGTCAGTCATCTTTGATATAGTAATTAGCATCATCTATTTGGTCTTGTTTTTTAATTGATCATATGAAAACTTTCCCTTGGTGAGCTTTAGGTTTTTAGGTTTGGTATAAAGGATGGAAAACCAGCAGATCATATGATGGTAAAGCACTCATACATTCTGCAACCAGTGACGGGGGATGCAACTTACTCAAAGCTGCGGCAAAAAGAATCTGCTAATAGTGACCAACCTTCACAGAAGGCTGTGGTGAACTTGAATGACGTGACATTGAGTTTGTCAAAGGTATTCCCTGGTATCAAGTCCAGCTTGATTTTCTTTTGAGAGATAGGTTCAGTTGCTCGCCACTAAGTCATATCTTTGTGTTTGCAGGATGGTTACAGAGATATTTTAAAATTAGCTGATAATTTTGCTGCCTTTAACCAACGCTTAAAATTTGCTCATTATCGTCCGCTTTTGCCAGTGAAATCTAATCCAAGGTCCTGGTGGAGATATGCTTACAAAGCTGTTTCTGACCAGATGAAGAAAGCAAGGTATTTTAGTAACTACTTTATTTTCTATGTAAGTTGCTAACAAGCAAAAACCAGAAGTTTCTCCCAGAATTTAGGTGATTATGCATTCAAGTATTAATCACCTTAGAACATAGCTGGTTTAATTATGGTCTTAGAAAACTCAGCCCTGGCATAATGTGTGCATCCTATTTGTGTTTTACTACTATTGCTTTCTCTATTTCACTCACCTTATATTAGTCTTGAGCAATGTTCACTTTCACTTACCCTTATAGATGTAGTCTAGGTATTAAAATGGTCCTCTACTCCATCCAAACTAACACCTCATCCTATTCCTGGCATCAACATGGTTGTATGCAAATTGAACTCTTGGTTTTGTTTGTTCTGATCTTTGGCAAATAGCATGTACCACAAGATGCCATCTTGAACATGACTGGTCAGTTTGTCCATGGCTTGCACTAAAAGATACAGGGATGGAAAAACCTTGGTGTAAGCCAAAACTTAATTGGGAATTCATTGATATCATTGGTGTAACATTGCATGTGTTTTTATCACTGCCTTTGCTAAGGACATAATCTTTCTGGCAGTGGGAAATTATCCTGGGAGCAAGTACTGAGATATGCAGGCTTACGCAAGAGATACATCTCTCTATATGCTTCTCTGCTTAAATCTGATCCCAGTCATGAAATTGTTGATGACAACAAAGAAATCGAGGAACTTGATCGTGAACTTGATATTGAACTCATTTTGCAATGGAGGTATGAGAATTATGGTGTTATATGACAGTTACCCTTTAGCCGTGCTTATATGACAATTACCCTTTAGCTGTGCTTATATGACAATTACCCTTTAGCTGTGCTTTCTAAGCAAAATAAGTTTTGGTTTTTATTGAGAACTGGCTTAATATCATCCTTGTATGTTGTTGCTGCATTTTTGTTCTGTTTTTTCATTTTCCACATTAAATTACATATACTTTCATCAAAGCAAGTGCGTTTCCTTCCCTTTCAAATCATTCTCATCCTAAGGTATCTGGTCTCATACCTCTAGCATGAGTACTATGTCATCTACCAGAACCAGAACTCAAACCTGTGCAGGTTGAACTCGAACCATTGCAGATAATTTTAACTTTTATGATTGCATTTTCTAGTTGCATGCAAGTACAGATGTATCCATGATGTTTGAATTCCAACTGTTGCTTTCAGGTTCACAAGGCTACATTGTCTTTTCTATTATGAGAGCATGACTTATTTTGTGCAGCTTTAGTAAGTGTCAATTGAATTTTATACTCAATGTCTTATAATAGGAGAGAAGATTGTATAAAAAATGAGATAGAAATACAAGTATACATTCTTATTTGCAAATATTTCTATGCAGCTTCTCTTTTCCATTCCTTGTCCGTGCATGGTAGCTGCATTGATACATACATGCACGACCTTACAGCTTTATAGTTGCTTATAATCATACTAAAAATATTTTTACAATCTGTGGTATTTTCCTGGGTGCTAATCTAGCAAGCGATACATCTTGAATTATTTTGATGTTGTGCAGGATGTTGGCTCACAAATATGTGAAGCAGTCGATGGAGTCAGATCGTTACTCTAGGAAACAGCAACCCAAGACATCGTGGTGGTCATTTGGATGGTAAACTGTTTTTGAGAATAGATCTCATGATATTTGTTTCCATTTTTTGTATGTGGCAACGCCATACATCTAATGTTATCTGTCTGCAATCTGCATATGCATTTTCAGGAACAATAAATCTGAGAAAGATGAGAGTGAACAATTTCGCTTCAGCGAGGAGGACTGGGAACAATTAAACAAATTGATAGGTTATAGGGAAGGCGAAAATGAGCAGTCTGTGATAATTAATGAGAAGGCAGATACTCTAAATATGTCTTTGGAAGTGCACATGAAACATAATGCCTCAAAGCTTGTTGATGGGGACCGGGAATATATTGCTGAATTATCATGTGAGGATCTTGATTGCTCCATAAAGCTTTATCCAGAGACAAAAGTTTTTGACTTGAAATTGGGGTCATATCAATTATCATCGCCAAATGGTCTCCTTGCTGAGGTTGGATTTTATCTTTATGCGATTGAAGCTAGAATCCTCACTTTTGTTCCTTGGCATGAGTTTTTGTTGTATTCCTCCATGCAGAGTGCAACTGCATCTGGTTCTCTAATTGGTGTCTTCTACTACAAGCCTTTTGATGCTAAGGTGGATTGGAGCATGGCTGTGAAAGCTGCTCCATGCTACATGACTGTATGCTACTATTCTCTAATTCCCTAAGATTATCCTTAAGACTTGTGCTTGTTTACTGATTATTTTTTTTTCCAGTATCTGAAGGATTCCATTGATGGGATTATCAATTTTTTTGAAAGTAGTAATGCTGTCAGTCAGACTATTGCATTAGAAACAGCAGCTGCTGTGCAGGTACCTTCTATTTATGCATGTTCTTTGACTTTTGTTTGAAAAGCTAGCTTTAACTGTTTGCCTAGTTTATTAGAATACTATAACATGAGATAATCATGGTCAGTTATTGACTGGGAAGGTGCATAAACTGGCTGATAGTTGGAAGTGGTAAATTTAGCTGATTCTCTCGGGAGTAAGCAGCGCAAGAAATTCAAGAAAGAACTTCAATTGCTAAGAAGGTTCAGATTATAAATTAAATAAGCACGCATGCATTACAAGATGTAATGTGATTTATTGCATGATTGTTCTCATAGAGTGGGACATATGGTGACCTGGATGATATTGCATCACCATGCACTTGATTAAATAAATTCAGCACCATGTGCTCCTAGTTTTATGTACTTGTCTTATCTGGCACAATAAAACTTTCCAAATAGATTCAATAATTAAATATGAATTTTACCATTGTGTTCATTCACTGCACCACCACCTTTGTCACTTTTGCATCTGTCATAGCTGCAGTCAGAGTTTGTAGCTATCATGTATACTGCTTTCCCTGTTATGGCTTCACTTAATTCTTGTGATTAGAGGTACTGGCCATTTTAGTACCAGGGTGGTCAAAATCCATTTCACAACAGAGTTGTCTAAAGCTCAAAAGTTGATGATAGTAAAATTACATATAAACAAGAAAATCACATAATTCTTTCCTTTCCTTCGATAACTAGATGACATTTGATGGGGTTAAGCGCAGTGCTCAACAGCAAGTGAACAGGGCGTTGAAGGATCATGCGAGGTTTGGTACTCTTCATTTCCAAAGTTCTTATAGTTGCCTTGCTCACCACTTTGAGCCAAGCATTATATTTACCTATGAAACATGTGATGTTATCTTGCATGCAACATGTGTCAAATATCTCCATGTGTGGTTGGTTTTTATAACCGTGGCTAGATAAATAATTGTTCCTCAACTTTGCTTCTCAAGTTGCCTGTTACACAATTGATGGATGTTCAGTAGCTTCTCATTGTAATAACGTGGTGAAGCTGTATAGAACATATATATCGCCATGAGAAGCTGATGGATTATTTTGGAGAGTTCTATCTGTACTGACTATCTACAATTATATCTACAATTATTAAGAGGGTGTTTGGTATCATTGTGTTTTCTTTTTTCAGAAGGAAAACTCACAGCACGTTTGACATCAGTTTTCTTTTCTAAATTTGAGTCAAGGAGCAAAACACTGATCCTGTTTAAGATAAAGTGGTTTTTAACTCTTTTTTTAATGTTTCCCCCTCCAATCTGTCTCCTTCGCTGACCCAAGTCTAAAAATTACCAAAATTCTATATCCATCCACAAAGTCACACCACCACAGATCCACCACCACCACCATTGCCACATCAAACGCCACTTCCATTCCTGCAAAACTGCCAGCACCACCAACAGCTGATCATTGAAACTAAAATCCCCCATTAAAAAACACCTGCACTGAGATCCTGAATCAAAAAATCATCTCCTTAACAAAATCTTTCGGAAGCTACCCACCCACCAAATCCAGTCTCCAGCACTGCCATATTGTAAACCCTGTTCCCTTGAAATAGCAGGCTGCTTCTAATCTAAAAGATAAAGTTCTTTTCTTTTCTTGGTCCTTTATTTTCTGTTCTTTTTTAAGTTAAAAGGAGATGGTGTTGTTGTTCACCAGTGTTATTGATTGTGGTGTCAGATTGAGAAGGGATACTGTTGTTTGTTCAGCAAGTAGAATACTGTTAGGGAGGCTATGGTAGGGATGGGTTTTCATCCTGGCAAGTTGTGGGTGGTTTAAGTCACAAGTGCGTCAATACAATTTGAAATTAGGGGTGGAACTAGAAATTTACATGGAGCTATGAGTGAATATAAGAGTAAGCTTGAAAGAAAAACCAAGAGGGGGCCATATAGAAAATAAGTCACTTTCAGAGGCATACTAAACACCTTAAATGAAATAAACTTTAAATCTGAGGGTGAAATTAGGCTTCTCTGAAATATAGGGTAGGCCTGCTCTAATTTTACTTGCACACTGCTAGATGCCAAGAGTGTATTATTTCAATCATATTTAACTGATACAAAGATGACATCTAGCATTTAAATGATGATAGGTTTCTGTTGGACCTGGATATTGCTGCTCCAAAGATTACAATTCCTACTGAGTTTTACCCTGACAACATCCATTCAACAAAACTTCTGCTAGACTTGGGAAATTTGGTCATTCGCTCAGAGGTGAACTCACAAACTTAACCTTAACTTTTTGGATGACCAGCTAAACTTTACATGGAGTTGCCCCATGTTTGCAGGATGACTATGAAAGGAGATTATCTGAGGACCAGGATAGGTATTTGCAATTTGATTTGGTTTTAAGTGATGTTTGTGCCTTTTTGGTTGATGGTGATTACCTCTGGAGCCAAACAGCATCACAAGGTTCTGCTAGTTCTATTCACTCAGAAGGTGTTAGTTTCTTGCCTGTTATTGATAGGTGCGGGGTAATCTTAACTCTCCAACAGGTAAAAATATCTGCACATTTCTCCTTATATTGGACATCCTATGTGTATGCATGAGAAAGAGATTCCATGGAACTTCAAATTGGAACTAATAACTTTTGGCATCTAGATTCGATTAGAGAACCCACCATATCCTTCTACAAGACTTTCTGTACGGGTGCCATCATTGGGGTTCCACTTTTCTCCTGCTCGGTATCATCGATTGATGCGAGTGGCAAAGATCTTTCAGGAGGAAGGTAGTGAGAATTCTGATCGTCTTCGACCTTGGAATCAAGCAGATTTTGAGGGGTGGTTGTCTCTTCTTATTCGAAAGGTTTTTCTCTCTCCCATCTCATGGTTTTGTCTCATGGATATGCAGGGCCTCTTATCATATATGCATGCATGCATACATACATAGAGGGAGAGAGTAAGTCTTCTTTTCTTTTGTTACAGGGCATGGGAAATAGGGAAGCTGTATGGCAGCGGCGATATATTTGCTTAGTTGGTTCTTTTCTGTATGTACTAGAAAACCTGGACTCAAAATCTTACAAGCATTATCTCAGGTTCGAATACCATTCATGTCCATTTATGCTATAATTTCTTAAGACCAATATTTGCCCATTATTTTCTGAGATAAAGTGTTTCTGTTTTGGCATACTCATGGTACTTTGTCGATGTTTGTGTTATTTTGGACTATGCCTCTTTTTTTTTCATAGTTTTATTAATATGAACTTTTTATGTTGAAAGATTTATTTCTCTTCCGTTGCTGCTCAACAGTAAAAAGCATTTAATCTATTAGAAAACTGATATGGAAAAATGAACATCAGTATGAGTATGGAGTATGAAGTTGACTGAAATATGTGCTTGATCATTTTGGCAACATTGCAGGATAGTACGGTTGCAAGAAATTGTATCAATGTGAAATCACGTAGGCAAATTGTGTGCTTGGGTGTAGATATTATCATTTTTAGTAATAGAGGGTATTGGCAATTTTAGTTGATCAAATTATCCTGGATTCTTCAAACTTCTAGTCCAAAGGTAGCAGAGTACTTGAATCAAAATTCTGATGCGTGGACTATCTGTTGGCTCAAATTTAGAGCAATTTAGGGTATCTCGATGTTGAAAACTAGCATAAACCCAAATTGCACATTGAGAAAGTGTACATGGCTGCCTTTTGTTTTCCTTGTTTCTTAACAGGAAAAAAGTGGTGCAACTGTGAAATTCAATGCTAGGATGTTGTATAATTTGATAATAATCGTCAAAGAACTATCCCAAACCAAAAGCTTAAGATGTTAGGTGAAGGCTCCAAGAAGAAAATTAACTCACTAACATAATTTCTCATGTGCAAGCCATTTGAGTTAGAAACTTGCACGCCCGCCCACACTATTTTTGTTGATTTATTTTATTTTCAAGAGAACGAGGGTGATAACATCTAAATCCTAAATCATAAGCTGTTAGATGAAGCCAAGGAATGATTTTATATATTAACTCACTAACAATAATGATGAATAGAAAATAAGTATTATGTGGCTCACAACTTTTGTTAGGGATATATGTGATTGTTTCTTCTCAAGAGGAAAAAAGTATTAAAAGTTTGTTATTTATTTTTAAATCTATTTATTTGGAACGTGTTCTCTCTTTATTAATTTTAGATATTATGACTGTTGTAGCTTACGAGGAAAACAGGTATCTCATCTTCCAGCGGAGTTGCTTGGTGGTGTGGAGCATGTCTTGACTATTTGTGATGCTGCACGCCCCCTAAGCAAGGTTGTTGTTATGTCTTCATAATTTAATGACCTTACAATTAATCTGCATTACCTCTTTGTGCGGAAGTAATTCTTGATGACATTTTATTCTTGTCATCACTTGTCTGTAGGTTGTGGAAGATGCGAATGCACTGATATTACGATGTGATTCTGATTATTCACAGAGAAATTGGCAAATTCGCTTGCAGGGGGCTATATATTCTGCTTCAGTAAATCCTTAATTTAGCTTAATCCATCACATTTGATCTTTTCCTTTACTTTTTCTGTCTTAAAAATTTTATATCTAAGATTTACTTTTGACCTTAAAACTTTGCATACTCAATATTCTTTAGTGATGGGATGATCAGAAGGCTGGCCAGGTTGTGGGTTGTTGCTGACTCCTAACCCCACTCTTTTTTTTTTTTTTGTGGGGGTGGGGGTTGGAGAGAAGATTAATCAATTTTTGTTTTGTTAAAGAATTATGACTAAAATTGTTAAGAAGTGATTGGTTTTTAATTTTGGTAAAGGTAGTTGATTTTCTATTCCATGCTGGTCTTCCCTTAACAAGCACCTGTTTGGTTTAAGTTATTTCTGCTGATATTTAGATTCATGTAAAAACTAGCAGATTATTAATGATTGCAAAAATATTTTTAGCAAAAAGAAATCATATGTGTCAAACCAAATCATTTTTATTTTAAGAAAATGATACAAAGAACATTGATTTATTTCACCCTTGAGGCTTGCTCTAAACTGACAGTGTCCAGTTTTCTCAAAGAGGTGCTTATATTGTTCGCATGTACCCAGTATCTATTCATATTTAGCATTGATTTTTGGTCTCTTTAATTTTTTGTATCCAGTTAGTTATTAATGTTTTAGTTTTCCAATTTTGTGATTTGGAAGTATAAAATAATCTAATCACAATGGGTTTTTGTGTAGTTTCATCTAC
This sequence comes from Populus ilicifolia, assembly GCA_015708895.1. Lineage (NCBI taxonomy): Eukaryota > Viridiplantae > Streptophyta > Magnoliopsida > Malpighiales > Salicaceae > Populus > Populus ilicifolia. The sequence continues at coordinate 435,960 of SRLM01000223.1, forward strand.
ACTAATATGTATAAAAATAGTTTGTTGGCGATAATTAAACTCTAATTATTGAAGATCATAGGGAGGACTTTGATGTTGATTAGAACATTTACAATCTTTATTTGGGGGAATGTATCAATGCCATGGTGAACTTCAAACCTGAACCTTTTGAGTTCCCCCAAAATATTTACCAGAAATAAAATGTGTTGCATAACTGAAAGTATAGTTTAATACCATCAAGCTCTTCTGAAATTGCGAGGATGATTGCTAAATTGATTTAGATGTCTTGTGTGTGTATTTAAGAAGCTAAAATTTCTCCTTCCTGTTCCTTATAAGCTCCAATAGGTCGTTTCACTTACCTTTCGCGGCTATTTTTGGCCTTAGAGTTTCATCTGTCTCAGTTTTCTTGTGTCTACCAAACTGAAGATTTTGCTTATTAGATATATGCTTACTTGGAACAATGAGAGGGATTCTTACCAATGGATTTATTCACAGGGTTCTGCACCTATTACCGCTCTTTCTGAAACTTCGTCAGATCCAGAGGACTCAGAAACTGAACTTAATGACAGTGGTGAAGCAAGTAATATATTGAAGATGGAGCGTATATTTATAACAGGTGCTCTTGATGAGCTAAAGATCTGCTTCAATTACAATCGTCAGGTAAGCCTGGATTGGTTATGTCATGGGATTCCTTGTCAGTGGGACCGCTGAGAAATCTGACACATGTGCTATTTTTCTAGCGTGACCTGAGTTTTGTGAACGTGCTTCTTGCTGAAGAGAATCGCTTGTTTGAATTTCGAGCAATAGGTGGCCAGGTACAAATAATGCTGTGATGATTATATTTATGGATGTTTTATGCTTCTCACTTTTGAGGGTTTATATTTTTGAACACAGGTTGAACTTTCAATTAGAGAGAATGATATGTTCATCGGCACTGTTCTTAAATCTTTAGAGATTGAAGATTTAGTTTGCTGTAATGGTGTTTCTCAGCCTTGTTTCCTTGCAAGATCATTTGTTCAAAGTTCAGATGTGCACTTATCCTTTGATGATACTGGGAACCAGACTTTTGAAAACAATAATTCAACTCCAAATGAAGGAGAAGACAAGTTCTATGAGGCACCAGAAAATTTGGTCAACTCTGATTATCCAAGTCCCCAAAATTCGCTTTCATCTGAATACTCATCATTCAAGCCTCCTAGTTTTAGTCGTGTTGCTGGCTTACTCCCTGTTGATGTTGTTCAAGCTAGGATGGATGATATCGAAATAATGAATACCATGGATAGTTTTGTGAAAGCTCAGATAGTCATCTATGATCAGAACTCTTCTTTATACAAAAACATCGACATGCAGGTGGCCAATTTTCTTTCAGTTGTCTGTTCTGATTACCTCTAGTTTATAGTGAATTGACTGACTGTCCTATAAATTATTGTTTCAGGTCACAGTGAGCCTGGCTACATTGTCATTTTTCTGCCGTAGGCCCACAATTCTTGCAATCATGGAATTTTTCAATGCCACTAATGTTGAGGATGAAAAATGTGAAACTTTTAGTGACAATTCACCATCAGCAATGGTAAAACATGACAGTTCTGGAGATGAAATTTTCGATGATCAAGATTTAACAACAATTGAGGAGCCTGCTGTTAAGGGTTTGCTAGGGAAGGGAAAATCCCGGATCATTTTCAATTTGATATTAAAAATGGACCGTGCTCAGATTTTGTTAATGCATGAAAATGAAACTAAGTTTGCTACTTTGTCACAAGATAATCTGCTTACTGATATCAAGGTTGTTCTCCCCTTCTCTGTGTTATTCATGTTTCCTTTTCTAAGATTTAAATTCTGTTCTTTAATTTCTTTTACGTTTCTTTTGTGATAAGGTTTTCCCAAGCTCTTTCAGTATAAAGGCAGCCCTGGGAAATCTAAGAATTAGTGATGATAGTCTTCCCGGTGGTCATGCATATTTCTGGATCTGTGATATGAGAAATTACGGGGGCAGTTCATTTGTTGAGGTACTTAGCACTCTTTTCTGTTTTTCTTCTCCTCTTCGCAAAAGACCTTTTCTTACTTTTTTAATTTTGAGGTTATAAATTGCATACAATGTAAAAAAAACCTTAAAATATTCTGAGAAAGGGCTGTATAAAACGAATTTTGGTGGGCTTCTTTACTTCTTCTATATTAATCTTTCAATCTAATGCCATTTTGCACTCCATTTTTTTTATGTTTTCTACAATCTGGTGTCCTCTTTGCTGCATTTTGTTTATGTTGTGCTTTTTAAAATCCCTCACATGTAATTGTGCAGTTAGTTTTTACATCATTCAGTGCTGATGATGAAGACTATGAAGGTTATGAATATAGCCTTTTTGGGCAGCTTTCAGAAGTGCGCATTGTTTATTTGAATCGCTTTATTCAGGAGGTAAATTGATTCCAAATAATATCTCAACCATTATTCTGTCTTATTCTGTTTCTCATGCATCTCCAAAACGATATCTAGGTTGTGAGTTACTTTATGGGTCTCATTCCCAACAATTCAAAAAATTTTGTCAAATTGAAAGATCAAGTAACAAATTCGGAGAAGTGGTTCACAACCAGTGAGATTGAAGGATCACCAGCTCTGAAGTTGGATCTTTCACTCAGGAAACCTATAATATTGATGCCTCGAAGAACAGATAGTCCTGAGTAAGTTTGCAGCTAGGCTTAGTGAATAATTATATTTTACTTTGATTGCTGACATATCCTATTAATCTTTTGAAATTTCTCGGGGCAGTTACTTGAAACTTGATGTGGTTCACATAACCATTCAGAACACTTTTCAATGGCTTGGTGGCAGCAAAGGGGAGTTGCATGCTGTTCATTTAGAAATATTAACAATTAAGGTGAGCATTATAGCTGGACAAGATTTGATGAGTAGGCTTCGTTAACCAGTGATCCAAGTGAAAAAGTTTACGCTTAGCTCTTTCCTTTTGACCTATTGTAGTATAAATTAATCAAAAGCTTTGTTGTGACTATCAAATTTTCCCATGCCCATAAGTTTTCTATCAGTTTTCTTGCAATTTGAGTTATTGATTTCTGTCAAGTACCAGAAACATATGGTCTTCCATCTTGTGGACCAGTTTATTCATTTTGTTCATTGGACTTCTAGGTGGAGGACATCAATTTAAATGTTGGCAGTGGAACAGAATTAGGTGAAAGCATAATCCAAGATGTAAATGGGGTTTCTATTCTCATTCGTAGGTCACTTCGAGACCTGTTGCATCAAATACCAATTACAGAAGCTGCAATCAAGGTATTGAATTGTGTTCTGTGGGGTTGGTATCTCCACTTTTATTTTCTTAATTACTACTAATCTGTTACTTTCTCTGTGATATCTTTTTTGTTTCCATTGTTTAATTTATGTGCGGACACTGAAGTGCATGCTTGTATCTAATATTGTTTTTAAGATGGAGGAGTTAAAAGCAGCTCTGACAAGCAGGGATTACCAGATTATCACTGAATGTGCAACGTCCAATATTTCCGAGACTCCACACGCTGTGCCCCCACTGAACCATGACTCTGTAGCATCTTCTGCTGATGTTGTAAAACCTATTGCTCTTCGGGATCCAAGTGGTGTTGAAGCTGGGACACGGAATAGGGAAGCCTGGATTTCTTTGAAAGTTTCTGTAGCGATCAATCTAGTTGAATTGTGCTTATATGCTGGGGTTGCCAGAGATGCATCGCTGGCCACCATAAAGGTAATGTTTCATTTAATTACATATGCTCTCTCGCAAATTTCTTCATAAAGTTATCTCCCTTTTGATCTTGACTAGTAGCTCATGGATAGTCTCTGCTTAAAATCATCATGGTGCATGCAACTCCTTTTCCAATCTCCTTTGTTGTACCCATCATGGAATCAAATGACATTTGTATCATGTGTTATGGTTGCAATTTAAAAATTATATCTGCAAGAGCCTGTAAGTTACAATAGTGGGCAGCAGCTGTGGTCATGTTTGTTGCAGCCTTAGATGATCTTTCAATTGCTTAGTCTTTTTTTCTTAAGAGTCTTTTAGCTTATGCATATATTATGGCCACTTGCTAAAGTTTGTTTGCATCAAAATTAACATTACACTTAATTTAATTACAGAATGTGTTTTTCATTTCCAGTGAAGTTGTCTAAAATTCATATACTAAAGAGAATATGGTATTTGTTGATGATTATGCCCATGATGGCTGCAACTTTTATGGCATGCCTTGATATCTTGGGACACCAGTTTAAATCCTCGTGCCCATGTACCCTATCATCTTTTTCAGCAATTATTATCTGCCTCTCCCTCTCCCTCCCTCCCTCCCTCTCTCCCTCTCGCATGCCCACTATCGCATGCCCACTAATATCAATCTAGCAACATCATTATTAATTGCAGCAATTCAACCTAAGATGAAGTAAAACTACTGCCGCCTTAATTTTCATATTTGTTTTGACAGTTTCATGGTTCAACATTCATCATACTGCTTATTTTCATTTCTTGCAGTGTTATTTAGTTAATTTTCTAGCCTGGTTCCATGCAGGTTAGTGGTGCTTGGCTCCTCTACAAGTCTAATAACACAGGGGAAGGTTTTCTCTCGGCAACACTTAAAGGCTTCACTGTGATTGATGATCGTGAGGGAACCGGAGAAGAGTTTAGGCTGGCGGTAGGAATGCCTGAGAAGATGGGTTATAGTCTCCTTCACTTGTCATCTAATGATGAAAACCAGCATATATCTGATTTAAATGTGATGAAACAAGATGAGATCAAACCAGTCCCTACAATGCTCATATTTGATGCAAAATTTGGTCAATACTCAACATTTATTTCTCTCTGTGTCCAACGCCCACAACTGCTCGTTGCACTTGATTTTCTTCTGGCTGTCGCTGAGTTTTTTGTTCCAGCAGTAGGTGATATGCTGTCAAACGAGGAAAGTAGAACCCCCATGCATGAGGTTGATGCAATTGTTCTGGATCAGCCAATTTATCAGCAATCCTCTGCTGAAATCTCTCTCTCTCCATTGAGACCTTTAATTGTTGATGATGAAAGATTTGATCATTTCACTTATGATGGTAAAGGTGGAATATTGCATTTAAAAGATAGACAGGGAGTTAATCTCTCTGCATCCAGCAAGGAGGCTGTTATATATGTTGGAAGTGGGAAAAAGTTGCAGTTTAAAAATGTTGTGATCAAGGTTCCACCTTCTTCTCTCATGTTTATGTTCATGCGGAATGTGAGTTTCTGAACAACTGTATCCTTCCCAGGTGGTGACCTTTTTTGTATGTTTGTTGATGCAGAATGGGAAATATTTGGATTCTTGCATTTTTTTGGGAAGTGATAGTGGCTATTCTGTCTCAAGGAATGATCAGGTCCAATTGGAGGGACAGGATGATGCTCCTCTCACTGAATCTTCAAGAAGTACTAATGATCAACCATCTGAAGACACTCTGGTTGACAGATCAACTGAGTTTATTATTGAGTTACAGGTTAAATTTGGTTTTATTTTCTCTTTTCAATTTTTTTTTTAAAATGTCTCCAATGTTTTTTGTATCGAGATTGAATATAAAAACAACAAACTACAAACTATTTTAAGGAGGCTAACAAATGGATGCCAAGCAAATGGCATTGAAACTCAACTCAACTCAACTCAACTCATCTAAGCTTGAATTCCGAACTAGGGGCTCAATGGATTAGCTGCTTCTATTTAGTTCTTTTATGGTTTAACATCTTTCAAAGGTTGTTATAACATTACATCATTGTTAATCACTTGAGCTCATGTTGTTTTGGTTTACTTTCCACCTCCTCTGTCTTGATCTTTCAATTTGATCACTCTTTCTCATTGGTTCACTTATAGGCTGATGTCAGATATGGCCAGACGATCTTACTTGACCATCCCTTAAAATTTTCAATTAGTGCCACCTCCACCTTCTCATAGCTTTAAGTATATGATCCTAGATATTCTCCTTCTAGTTTGAGTCTTGGATTTGAAGATAGGTTTGATTTCATTTTTTGCTTTGTTATTGGGTGTTTCATATATCCTCTAAGTACTTGATCAAAGCTCCTCTTACCTTCTTTAAGTAAACTTCATATTAACCAAAGTTCAATAAATTATGAAGATGGTCACTGATTCTGGGGGACAGCCCGACAAAAGATAATCACATGCGCGCACACACCTGACTGGGTTAAAAGGCAGCTGGGGTGGCTGCTTCCATTGCAAACTCCAATGCTTTATTGTTCTCAACTTAAATTTATTTCAGGGCTCATGCAAACAAACCTTATTAAAAAATTTGCACTAGTCTTTAAAACCCCTCAAAGAACCTTTGTCACTCTGCTTAGATCAGTTTTTATTTTTTTTGAGTTTATTTAATCTCTTAATGCTGTTGTAACCAGCATGGTACCTCAATGCCAGCTGGAGGCAGATGTGTCATATAGCACTGTTGTGCAGATTATAGTGATATTTTGTATCTAATGCTTCTTTGCAGGCCATTAGCCCGGAGCTTACCTTTTATAATACCTCAAAAGATGTAGGGGTGCCATCAAATCTCTCCAACAAACTTTTGCATGCACAATTAGATGCATTTGCCAGGTGAACATGAGCTGATTATTACCTTTTCATTTGTTGATTGCTACAAAATCTTTCAAGGTCTTCATAAAATTAATGCAGCAAAAACTCTGTATGTTTTGGTTATGATGCTTATTCAGTATGTTCAGGCCTAAAAGGATAGGCAGGCCCCCAGTGTGGGCTTACAAGCGAAGAAAGTATGTTCAAGCAATATTCAGTATTTTTATTATGATTCTTATTATTGTATGTGATGGTAGTACGTCTCTGCTGCTTTGCCATGTACTGTATTTCATTAACTTCTATGTATATTTTTTCGTCATTTTCAAGAATTTGTTGGTCTTTATGTAATTCTCATGTTATTGTTGTGTGATTGTTTTTGAATCATTCTCTGACTCTATGTTATGAGTTGTTTCATTTATTCATGGAATGAAGAAAATGGAACCACTCTTGGCCCTTTTCTATAGCTATAGTTTCCTTCTGTACTGAAGTATGGAAGGTAACTTCGTAGATGTTTGTGAAAATACATCTGAACTGATAGAATGATAACATTCATGATACTTTGGCTTCTATCAGGCTTGTTTTGAAGGGCAATACGATTGAAATGACAGCAAATGTACTTGGTTTGATGATGGAGAGTAATGGAATTACAATCCTGGAACCTTTTGACACCTCAGTTAAATATTCAAATGCTTCTGGGAAGACCAATATACATCTATCTGTTTCAGATATATTCATGAACTTTACATTCAGCATCATGAGACTGTTTTTAGCTGTTGAAGAGGACATTTTATCATTTCTGAGGATGACGTCAAAGAAAACAATACCCTGTTCTCAGTTCGACAAAGTTGGAACAATTACAAGTACATGCTAAACTAGTCTATGTCTGGAAAGATATTACATTTTTTGAGCCATTGAATTATCACCTGATTATTATTGTACTGTGTAGATCCATACACTGATCAGATTTTTGCCTTCTGGAGACCTTGCGCACCACCTGGTTATGCAATTCTTGGTGACTGTTTGACACCATTGTCAGTAGAACCTCTTTTTAACATTTTCATTTTCTGAGATCACTCATTTAGTTCTTCGCGTTGAATATTGTATGACTGGTTTCCTCATGACAGGGACAAGCCGCCTACAAAAGGAGTTGTCGCTGTGAATACTAACTTTGCAAGAGTCAAAAGACCCATATCTTTCAAACTAATCTGGCCACCTTTAGCTTCTGAAGAAATTTCTGGTCAAGATGTGGCCAATATTAGCTTCTTACTTGATAGTTTCTATACCAAGGAAGGCAACTACTGTTCTATTTGGTTTCCTGAAGCACCCAAAGGTTATGTTGCATTGGGTTGTGTAGTGTCCTCTGGAAGAGCACAACCCCCTCTGTCTGCTGCTTTCTGCATCTCGGCTTCTCTAGTTGCTTCTTGTTCCCTCAGGGATTGTATTTCCATCAATTCAGTCAATTCGTAAGTGTGATTTTTTGTAATTAACTTGTGACATAATTTACATTCAGTTCAATGCATGTAGAAACCAACATGCCCATAGATAGATGACTGCACACATACACATAAATACATAAACGGGCAGGAAACTTAAGTCTTTGATGTCAAACTCCTTGGATCATATTATGTTATAATGACCATATATACTAACATTTCACTTCCTGATAGGACAGTTGGAAGGACACACACAATTATGCATGCAATACTTTGTTAGTTGGTTTATTTGTCTTGCCCCATGTTTGGTATAATAACCTCATGTTCATGATTGGCAGTTGTTATTTCTTAATCAAATTTATTCTGTGATTAATTTCTTAATGGGTTGAGTTCTAATTTTGTGCTTAAATTTCAGATACCAGTCAACTTTAGCCTTTTGGCGGGTGGACAATTCTGTTGGTACTTTCTTGCCTGCAGATCCTGTGACTCTCAGTTTAATAGGTAGAGCATATGAACTGCGTGATGTAAAATTTGGGTTTCTAGAATCATCTTCAGCATCCAGTGGCTCAGATGTACAAGCTTCTCCTTCTAGTAACATTGACATACAACCTGAAAATTCGACAACTGTAAACTCTGGCCGGTGTTTTGAAGTTGTTGCCAGTTTTCAGTTGATATGGTGGAACCAGGGTTCGAGCTCAAGGAATAAACTATCTATATGGCGTCCGGTAGTCCCTCAGGGTATGGTATATTTTGGTGATATTGCTGTTAAAGGGTATGTGCTCTAACTGTGGTTCTCTTACGTGTGTGCTTGGTAATGTGATGTAGACTGTTTTTCAAAAGTATTTTTCAATTGAAAATGTATCAAAATGAATTTTTTTTACACAAGCACATGAAAATAATTGAAAATCTCCTAGAAAAGCACAAATTTAATTTTTTTCATATAAAAAACAATTTGAAAAGCAGGACCAACCACAAAAACAAACACTAACATTTTGTTAAAGGTAAAAATGCTAAACCTCCTTGCTCATTTGGAAATTAGGTATGAGCCTCCAAATACCTGCATTGTCCTTCATGATACTGAGGATGGAGTGCTTTTCAATGCTCCTCTGAGTTTCCAGCCTGTTGGACAGATTAAGAAACAGAGGGGAATGGACAGTATTTCTTTCTGGATGCCTCAAGCTCCCCCAGGCTTTGTTTCCTTAGGTTCTATTGCATGTAAAGGCCCACCAAAGCAATTTGATTTCAGTAAATTAAGATGCATGCGGAGCGATATGGTTACTCAGGATCGGTTCTTGGAGGAAAGCCTATGGGATACTTCTGATGCCAGGTATACAAAAGAATCATTTAGCATATGGTCAGTTGGTAATGAATTGGGTACCTTTCTTGTCCGCAGTGGTTTCAAAAAACCACCAAGAAGGTTTGCTCTGAAGTTGGCAGATCCCAATTTACCAAGTGGTTCGGATGATACTGTCATAGATGCTGAAGTTAGAACATTTTCTGCAGCCATTTTTGACGACTATGGTGGTTTGGTGAGAAATATCCTCTATATAGCTTCCTTTGAATTATCAATAAATCAAAGCCTATTTGAAATATTTGTCATTTAAAAGTAGTGTGCTGAACTCAATGATGTGAATCATGACTCTGAATTTGTTTCTGGTAGAAACAAGTCTCATTTAGGATATTTTCCTAGTAGTTCTGACTAATTTTGGCATTCTTCCATTCATTTGTCAAGCTTTTTAACTCATAAAGTGGCTCTCTTTAAAAATAATGAAACAAGTATCCAAACCAAAAATAAAAGGATCATTTTAGATTTGACCATAGCCATTTTGCATTTTATTGGCCTTGAAGATTTGCTTGGTTGCTTGGCTTTGCTTAAATGTTGTCAACTGTGGAAGTACCACTATTGGAACCCTAAATCTTATTTTAAGAAAGTTTATGGAAAATGATCTATCGTACTCTGTTCTTCTAGTGACCAAAAATCTCCAAAAATCAAATAGATAAAAATATAAATATTTGAAAATTTTGCATAAAAGAAGTTTCATGTTTAACTTCTTCCTTTAGGACTCCAGATGGTTCTCGGAAAGAATGGGGGATGCAGGTGATTGAATATCAATTCTCTTTTAATTAGCATGACAGCTTTTGAGTATTGTCCTTTTCCTTTGCACTCCTGATGATTAGAGTGGAGGACCTTATTTCTTCGATAGTGTAAATGCAAATAACAGATTCTCCAAAATGCTAGTGCCTTTATTGTTCTGTTTTTCTCTGTTCATCCCGTGAGGGTTTCAATACCAATAGAAAATGTTATTTATAAACCTCATGTCTTGAGGCCCATTACTCAGCAAGTGTGGTCGCTAATGCAATCATCTATAAAAGTGGTCGTCTTGTCAATTGTTGAATCTATTCTAGTCTATTCTTTTCTAAACCTGTTGATTTGATTCCTCTGGAATATATATTGTGAAGCTTCAGCAAAATGGTTTTACTGATTCTATTGTGGAATTCACAGATGGTTCCATTGTTCAATGCACATTTAACTGGAATAGGTTTCAGCTTGCATGGAAGAGCTGACTACTTGAATTCTACTGCCAGTTTCTCTCTGGTTGCCAGATCATATAATGATAAGTATGAGTCGTGGGAGCCCCTTGTTGAGTCAGTAGATGGATATCTTAGGTAATTCTAATATCTGAATTGAATTAAAATTTGATTCTTTTTGTCCTGTGTGGACAGATATCGTAACTTGATACCAAGCATTGCTAGTTCAAAGGGACTTTATGTTCCTGTGAGTCACTACAAACCATGTTTTTGCTTCACAAATGTGCAATGCTATCAGATGGCATTCAGTTCTTTTTCTTGGGATAAGCTAAATGCTCTTATTTCTTTCTGAACAGCATTGGTCATGTTGTGGAAGATGCTAAGCTGTTTAGGACTATTTAGGGAGCAGTTATCATATAATGTCTGGGAAATAGCAACCTCCATGCATGCATGGTTTAATATTTGAACTATGGTGAGACATTAAAATAGACTTTAATATGGCACTTTTCAGTGTAGTTCTTAATAACTGTTGTTTGGGTAGCATTCAGGATAAACAATTTTACTGTGGTATTTTAGTAAAATGATCCATTGACATGCCTTAAACATCCATTGTAGGTAGAAATTTCCAGAAAATATATGAAAGTGCTGGGGGAGGCTCGCTTACAGCTTGCTTCCAAAATGAATACCTACTTTTGGTGATGGTGGAAGCATTGACTTTTTATTTTCATCATGCTTTAGAAGTTTGGAAGTTAGTTGTCCTGATATTTTTTTTTAAAATATTTTTTTGTGATCTTAAAGGTCCTATTAAGACAGTTCTCTAGAAGAGTGGTGCCTGAAACATTTTCCTCAGTAATCTGAACTGGCTAATGTACTTCTTTACGTGTTATGAGAGCATATCAATGTGACAGATTAGTTTGGTCATCCCAACCTATTGTTTCTGGAGACAAAAAACCTAATATAATTTTGCACTGAGTGTATGTTATATATTTGTTTGGTTTGTGCTAGTTCCTTTGATTCTCTGTTTGGCTTTTGATCTTAATGCAGTAATTTTATTTTCAATTGATGGCTGATTTGTAGTTACTTTCAGGTACCAATATGATCTTAATGCCCCAGGGGCAGCATCTCAGCTACGCTTGACATCATCCAGGGATCTAAACATAAATGTTTCAGTATCTAATGCTAATATGATTATCCAAGCTTATGCGAGCTGGAGCAACCTTAGCCATGCCCATGATCATAAAAAAAGAGTAACTTCTTCCTCTTCTCTCCTGTGTCTGATAGCTTTTACTATAAAAATTAACACATCTCCTAATGAATTCTCTTGTTAAATAGGAAGCAGTTTCTCCAACACATGGTCTGAGATCTGTCATTGATGTCCATCAAAGGAGAAACTATTATATAATTCCACAAAATAAACTTGGCCAAGATATTTTTATTCGAGCAGCTGAAAATGTGGGCTTCTCAAATGTGTTAAGAATGCCATCTGGGGACATGACACCTGTGAAAGTTCCTGTTTCAAAAAATATGATGGAATCTCACTTGAAAGGAAAACTTAGCACAAAAGATAGAACAATGGTGACAGTTGCTATAGTGGATGCAGAGGTACAATTATTTTCTTTCATATCATAGAGGAAAAATCTTACTTGTTCCCAGTGACATGGTCTGATTTTCGGAGACTAGACTTCATTTCATGTGAAACTGTTTTAACTAATGGTGATGCTATGGAGTAAATTAACGTTCTTGATTTTCATGTGATTTTCTATTTTGATTATCCATTCTCCTTGATAAGATTGCTAGCTTGGTTTATAATAGGGTAGCATTTAATAGGACTGCTTCTAAAGATCCAACTTGTAGTTTACGGACTTTGCACATTGTGTGATTTGTGCATGCTGGATTTGACCATCACATAGTTTTCCTTTTATGCTTTCTAGGAAACAAGTAAATTGTCATATTTACTCAAAGGATAAGATGAGAGGGCATATACGGTTCAAATTGTTTTCGTAGAGCTCTAGCATCCTCGAATTGGGTTATGGAAGTTCTAGGAAATCTGCATTCATAAGTACAGAATCTATTTAGCTGGTGACAATCATTATTCTAAACAAACCATGTCAAAACATTTCTTTAAGGAATTGATTGAAATGCTGGTTAATAGTGACTTTGATTACCTGGAGTCTGTATTTAAATGTTTTGTGAATGAATCTGTTTATTCCGTTCATTTAACACCTCCCTGTGTAGAGGTGACTATGATCCTTTTGTTATACTGTGATTAATATTCTAAGTGTTTTCATGTATTTTAACCATCCAATTGTTTTAATGTTCTGATGTAGTTGCCAAGAGTTAGGGGGTTGACTTCTAATCTATACGTTGTAGCACTCCGTCTTACACCAAACCAAAACCTTGGTAGTGAATCATTGCCTCATCAACAGAGTGCACGTACAAGTGGAAGCATTTCAAACTTCTTGTCTGATGAGCAGCAATTGGTCAACTGGAGTGAAATATTTTTCTTTAAAGTTGATTCCCCGGTATGGAATATTACTTGTTTTCTTATTGAATTCCAGTTTGTAAATCTCTTTCCTGTCAACTATTGAAATTTGATGGATTCAGTGGAATATTTCTGTATCTTGGTTTAAACTCTTTTCAAAGACGATAATTCTGCCTTTCCTACCTCATGCAATTTTCCCGAGGAAGAAAAGATAATTGAACTCCTTTTCTTTTTTCCTTTTTGGTTTTGTTGTATCCTTCAACATGTACCACTCTATTATTGTTGATCTTTTGAGGACATCCTATAAAATTGGATAGTCATTCTTTGTAGTCTAACAACCATGTTAATGCACACCTTTAAATGAGGACATGTTATTTATATTACTATACAGGTCAATCAAACTCGACAGGTTTTACGGCGCTGCATGTTTTACCTTTTGTTATTTCCTCTACTACTCACTAGGTTTTTGTGGTCTTGCAAATTCTCATCACTGTAATTTGAAAACTTGAATCAGCACACCATTTATGTAATTCACGGTCAGGTGTTTGGAGTTATGTTTTTCAGGGCCATCTTAGCTTATAATTTTCGCTGTGTTGAGTTTTATTTTCTCATTGGTGGTGATGGGGGTGGAGGTTTTGGGGGCAGTTCAATTGCATTAATTTCTTTTGTTCCTGTACTGCCACATATATGTTCATATTTCCATTTAATCCGTTCTCATAATTGAACAACTTACCATTGATTGACACGGGTACACCATGGCCTTTACTTCTCTATTCAATTTGTATTGTTCTGTCCTGAATGTTATTGTGCTCATGGTCAATGGTTGTTCAAATCACCCATTTTCATGCGTGCTTTCTTCTCCTTGTTGTGTTATTGTTTACTAAGTTACTCCTGATAAGATAACCTTTGATTGGTTTATCAATTGCAACAGCTAATTCTTTCAGTTGGCATTCATGATATAGTTGTTGATGTGCGCATTTACATCTGAATTTGTTTCTATGTTCTCTTTGTAATGCATGTTGATGAAAGTCCTGAAAACTTCACGTGGTTGCAGATATTCTTTTTTTTTTTTTTTTTTTTTGAGAGGTTACATCTGAATCTGTTTCTATGTTTTCTTTGTAATGGATATTGATGAAAGTCCTGAAAACTTCACATGGTTGCAGATGTTCTTTCTTTTTCTTTTTTTTTTGGAGGTGTTTTTGTGACATGATGTTTAAATGTCTAGTTGATGTCCTTTTGGTGACAATTGCATTTATTCTGTATATTGTTCTTTCTCCCTTCTAGAAAGATGATATAATATATTCTCATTTCAAAACATGAACAGGACAAGTACTTGCTGGAGCTAATTGTGACTGATTTGGGAACAGGTACGTCTGTGTATTTTCGTATGATATTTATTCATCTTGTCTATTTCACCATAGCTTTAAGGTCACTGTTCTGTTGGGAAAAATATTCAATTCCAATAATAGCATTTGCAGGTGACGGACTAAATGGATCTTGTAGCTGAATACACATAAGGCCTCTTCATTATTAACTTGCTCTTTGATTTCACAGGTGATACTGTTGGATTCTTTTCAGCTCCCTTGAATCAGATAGCAGGAAATATCAAAGAAAGCTCATATCAATTTGATTATCTGAATTACTTAACCTGGATTGATTTATCTTCATCCAATTCTATGGTGAATGCCACCTTTCATATCTTAATATTTTCATTTCTTTTGTTGGTCTTGTAGAATTTATCTTAGGATCCTTAGTTAATTCTGATGCTAGTGACATTGAAACAGACTATGACTCAAGGAGATGAACACACGAAGTCATCTGGGAGAATAAGATGTGCTGTACTCTTGTCGCCCAGGTCTGAAGCCATGGACAAAGATGAAGTTTTTATTGGCAAAAGAAAATCTGGATTTATTCAGATTAGTCCTAGCATGGAAGGGCCTTGGACTACTGTGAGGCTACACTATGCTGCACCTGCTGCTTGTTGGCGGTTAGGAAATGATGTAATTGCTAGTGAAGTAAGTGTAAGCGATGGCAATATATATGTGAACATGAGGTCTCTTGTTTTGGTGCGTAACAACACAGATTTTATACTTGAGTTATGCCTTGTGCCCAAAACTTCAAAGGAAAACATCAGGTCACTGAGTATTGCAAGCAAACCTGAAGGTTTACAGATTGATGGTAGCACAGTGCAGACAGATGAGATTTTTGAAACTGAAAAATACAACCCATCTCTTGGCTGGGTTGGCTACTCAAATTATTCAGATGGTGGAGATCTCAATCAAGTGAGTGACAACTATTTGTTTGTTTTCTGTGTGCGTCCTACATGTTTGTTTATGTATTTGATAAGTAATAGTGAATATATATGTACCAACAAAGGGACCGAGGACTTGCCATGTAGGATATGGTAACAATTACAGAATTGACTTTTCATTTTGTGCGTGAAAAATAAATGATTCACAAAATCAGAAAATCATTGTTGTTGACAAAAGATTACCAAGTATACCAATAATATTAGGGCTTGAAAGAATACCTCAAACAATGTAAGCATAACTCTCTTCCAGGCACCATCAAGACATAACTTCAGTTACCTTGTAAAATATTGTGAAACAAATTGAATAATAGCTGAACTGAACTTTTATGTCATTTGGAAGTTCGAAAGCTTAAAACCCTTTCTCTTGGACCTTCTGATTTTGTCATATTTAGCAAAGTTTGAATTACTGTCTTGATGTCATTATCTTACTTCTAATACCTGTTAATCACACAGGAAATCTCTAGAGTTGGATTACCATCAGGCTGGGAATGGATTGAGGATTGGCATTTGGATACCTTGTCCATCAATGATGCTGATGGTTGGGTATATTCTCCAGATGTTGAGAGTCTTAAGTGGCCCGAGACATTTAATCCTTTAGAATTTGCGAACCATGCAAGGCAAAGGAGATGGATTAGGACCAGGAAACAAATTTTGTATGATGTAAAGCAGGAAGTATCTGTTGGATCACTGAAGCCTGGAGATTCTATGCCTCTTCCTTTACCAGCCTTGACACAATCTGGTGTGTATATATTGCAATTAAAGCCTTCAAATGTTAGTACTCATGATGAATATTCATGGAGTTATATGGTGGATAAGCCTGGACAACCTGAGGGTTCTGGCGAGCCAAAGGATTCTGGAATATGTATATCATCTCTCACAGAGTCTGAAGAACTATTGTACTGCAGCCAGATAAGTGGTACCTCTTCAAAGGGTTCCCATAAATTGTGGTTTTGCGTAAGCATACAAGCCACAGAGATTGCAAAAGACATTCGTTGTGATCCTATCCAGGATTGGTGTCTTGTGGTCAAATCTCCATTAACTTTTAGCAATTGCCTGCCCTTGGCAGCTGAATACTCTGTACTCAATATGCAACCACGTGGTCGTTTTGTAGCATGTGCTAGAGGAGTATTTTCTCCTGGAGAAACAGTGAATGTTCACACTGCTGACATAAGAAAGCCTTTATTCCTTTCACTACTTCCACAAAAAGGATGGGTTCCGATGCATGTAAGATTTCCTACAAGCGTATTAGTCTCGTTGACTTGTTGCTATATCACTGTCTTTGTTAGCATTGAATTCTAATCACCTTTGATTTATTTTATTAATGTTTTTTTCTGAAGTTTTCACCAATGTCTTGTACAGGAAGCTGTTCTTATATCTCATCCTAGTGGACTTCCATCAAAAACAATAAGCTTAAGAAGTTCAATTTCTGAAAGGTTCTGAAACATGCTGCATAATTTGTTTTACTAGAATGTCTTTGAAAAAAATATTTTCTTACAAATCAGGTAATATGCAGGATTGTCCAACTCGTTCTTGATCACAATTATGACAAGGAACAACCACTGCTAGCAAAGATCATCAGAGTCTATGCTCCTTGTTGGTTTTCAATCACCAGATGTCCTCCACTTAGATTTAGGCTTGTAGATCTAGCGGAGGAAAAAAATCCACGAAAAATTGGTCTTCCATTTAGGTCCAAAAGGAGAGATGAAGAAATTCTCGGAGAAATAACAGAAGAGGAAATATATGAAGGTCATACAATTGCTTCGGCATTGAACTTTAATTTGCTGGGCCTGTCAGCGTCTATCACTCAATCTGACCAGGAGCAGCACTTTGGCCCTGTTAAAGATCTTTCTCCCCTTGGTGATATGGTAATCAATTTTTTTTATCTATCAAGCTATCAATTTCTAATGTCCTTGTTCTGATCTCACCTTTTTTGGGTTGTTAGGATGGCTCTCTGGATTTCTATGCTTATGATGCTGATGGTAACTGCATGTGGCTTTTTGTTTCTACAAAACCATGTCCTTACCAATCTGTCCCTACTAAGGTAATGTATAATATACAGAATTTCAGAAATCTTCCCAACTATTTGTGTTAAATCATCGTTTTATTCTTCAGGTAATTTATGTTCGGCCATTCATGACCTTCACAAATAGAATTGGTCAAGACATGTTAATTAAGCTAAACAGTGAAGATGAACCAAAGGTTCTACGGGCATCTGATTCAAGAATTGCCTTTGCATACCGCAAAACCACTGAAACTGATAAAATCCAGGTTAGTGGATTGCCTTCAGAATTCTAACCGTTAATATTTATCGATTTCTGTGGAGATAAGGAATTTTACTTGTGGAGGAAATAGATATGATATCTCCTAATTGATAATTTTTCTACATGCACTGTTCTTTTCTTCATTTTATTTTTATTATGAAATGGTCTGCTTCAGAAGTTGAGAATGTATCATGAAAGGGTATTTAGTGTACGACTCTTCTAGATTCAGCTAAACCAAAACCATTGAACCATTCAACGCAGTTTTTTTAGCGACTGAAAACAATGATTGAACTTTCTTTATCATATGCCCAAGGAGAAAATAGAATTTTTCTTGAATTGACAAATATCATGCCTATTATCAGGTGTTCCTCAATTTTATAAGAGTAAAGCAACTTTATCTGCAAGTCATTTCTTGAGTAAGTTCAAAAGGCTAATCTTGAACCATCAGAATTATGAGAAGGGTAGAATCAAAATTTGGGATGCATTATTGTTCCACTACTTGTCTCCCTTCTTGGCATACTTCTTTAATGTAAATTTCATATTTAATTTCTACTAACATGTTCTGAGGATCTATATATGTTGACATTGGTTGTTTATGGAGCTTAACCAGAAGCATGATTTTTCTATGTTTGTATGATTGTAGTATGTTTATCATTTATCATTTGATTAATTGTTTATCATGCAATTGTGGTGCATGTATTTTGTCAAAATTTCTATTTGAAGTCCTATAGTTCTTCTAGCTGAGTGTCTTAATTTATGAAAAATGATCAATCAAGTGCATTGCCAAATCTTTTTTTTTGGTAAGTAAGTGCATTGCCAAATCAGTGATCAATATTTTGTAAACAAATGCACATAATTTATTGTTATTTTAAATGTACAAGAATTCAAATAGAAAATAAAATGCAAGTAGGGATACCTAGAAGAAATTTTGATAAGTGTGTAGTTTTTGTAGAAATTTTTTTATTCTACCCTTCTCATTCCTTGGATTTATTGTTGCTGAATTAGTGAAAAATTGGCCTAACTGTACTGTTAATAATATTATATTGCAGCACCATATCATTTTAAATTATTCAGTTAGATTTTTTATATTTAAATTGGTAAATCCCTTTCATTGATTTGATTGGTATTTTCTGTATATACATCAGTATCCAGTAAACCATGTAACTAATAACTAATATGATGGACGATCTAGGTAGGCTAAATTTTTAAACTAAATGATCCGTCAAGCAACATATAAGAAAACTTAGAATTTCAAATATCCCTTCCAATCATTTTTGTCAAAATATCAGTGATGCGTTTCTTTATTTCTTCCGTTAAATTTGTCTATATACCTGCTATATACAGTAGTCCTTGAACTTTGATAAATTTTCAATTTAGTTTTCCATTTAGCTGTTTTATTATTTTTATAATCTTCAAGTTAAAGCTTCCACAATCAAAGAAAAACACTGATATGGAAAATTGTAAAGAAACTGCTTGCTTACAATTAATGCATGCCATATCTTCAATTTTTGTTAATCGCAAATGATGTTGTAACTTTGAGGGACAGAATAAATAAAAAGAAGTTTTATAACCATTTGATTGCTTCACAAGTTTGGGGGTGGTTTTAGAATTTTACTGCTAAAATAGACGGTATATTTAGGGGATAGGGAGAACCTCAGGTCTATTCTATCATAAAACCAGTGAATGTTATCTTGTGTTTCCTAAAAATCAATTATATTTTTTATCCCTATATTCAAGACAGCAGTTTTGTACATGAAATGTTGCATGGAAAAACAACATCTTTAGGATCTTTTGAAGGTCTAGCGACAGGCAAACTGGACACTTATGATTGTGTTCCTCACAAAAGGGAGTGCATAATTTTCAAACCAGCACATACGAAATTATAACTTAATTAAATAGTGGTGAACTATATTTATTTTCTGGTCAAGTTACATATTTCATGATTCCTAGGTTCGGCTGCAAGATACAGAATGGTCGTTTCCAGTTCAAATTTCAAAAGAGGACACTATCTTTCTGGTTTTGAGGGGTCAAAATCATAGTTGGAGAATTTTTAGGACAGAAATACGAGGATATGAAGAAGGATCACGTTTTATAGTTGTATTCCGCCCTGGATCATCAGATGGTCCCATCAGGTAGTTATGTTGCATTTCTCAAAGCACCTGCACATGTCACCTATCCATGCTGTGGCTGACTTGCAACTTTCATTTAACAGAATTGAGAACAGAACTGACAAGATGATAAGCATTCGGCAATCTGGGTTTGGGGACATTGCCTGGATTAAGGTGGAACCTCTTTCAACAAAGAAATTTGCTTGGGAAGATCCATATGGTCAAAAAATTGTTGATGCCATGGTTGATAGTGACAGTAGAAATAGTATTTGGAAACTTGATATGGAAGGGACTGGGATATCTTCTGCTGAAGATGCTGAATTAGGATTGCGGTTTCATGTTGTAGAAATGGGAGATGTCAAGGTTGGGAGGTTCACTAATTATCAAGGTTCAACTTCACATGAAGAAAGCATGTCTCTGACACCTGCTGGAAACTGGGGAACCTCACATGTGCAGAGCGTGATGCAAAATGCTGCAGCGCCTGTAGAGCTTATAGTCGAGCTGGGAGTGGTTGGGATTTCTGTTGTGGATCATAGACCAAAAGAGCTCTCTTACATGTACTTGGAGAGAGTATTTGTATCATATTCAACTGGCTATGATGGTGGGTCTACAAGCAGGTATTTCTCATGATGTTCAACAATGTTGTTTTTTCCATGTGCAATTATTGAACATCACTCGCTGTATTTATGTGAATCATTTTAATAAATTAAATGGATTTTTTGAATCTGGGGGGAGACCAGAGAGGGGGGCAAAATTGCTTCAATTTTTGTGTTTCTCTAGGTCTTCACTATTATACATCTGTTTATTAATTAGTATAACCTCAGAAACCTTTAAATATCTTCCAACTTTACACACCTTGAATCTCCTCATATTGAAATTGGTGCTTGAACTAAAGGATCTGGATGTGTGCATTTGTGGCAGGTTCAAGCTCATACTAGGTAATTTGCAGATTGATAATCAACTCCCTCTAACATTGATGCCAGTGCTGTTGGCGCCTGAGCAGACCACTGATACCCATCATCCTGTATTTAAGATGACTTTTACAATACGCAATGAGAGCACTGATGGCATCCAGGTCTACCCACATTTATATATACAGGTAATGGTTCGTGAAAGTGATATTTGAAATGTATATGATACTTTGCTTAGGAGAACAGTATGATCTAATTTAATATCTGCATGGACATGCTAGGTTACTGATAAGGTTTGGAGGCTTAATATTCATGAACCAATTATCTGGGCATTGGTGGATTTCTATAACAATCTTCAGCTAGATCGTATACCCCAAAGTTCTAATGTCACAGAAGTTGATCCAGAGATACATATAGGGTGAGATTTTCATTTCCCATCATAACTGCAAGTGGGAGAGTGCATTGTTACTGCAATGCTGAATGAAAGAATGATTTACTTTTTCTACTTTAAGAGTCTTGGCTTAGTTTTGCCTAGGAGTCTATGTTGCCTGGAATTTCCAGTTTCTTCACCTGTATCTTCTGATATCTGATGTCTGAAGTGTTGGTCATCTTAAACTAGATATTCAAACACTTATAATATTGATGTTTATTAAATTTAGGGGTGTGAAACTCTTTGTTGGGAAAAGATGAAGAAGCGATGGTTTTGCTGATATTTTCCTGATTTTGGCCTCTTTCCAACGTTAACGCGCACGCGCATTCAAATATGTTTTTTTTTTTCCTTAACTGAACTCGTTAAAAATTACTAGTCATTTATCTACCCTTCACATTCTCTTTTGTTTAAGAAACCAAGCATATTGGACTCTGGCTTCAAAGCATTGGTGTCTGTTTATTCATGTTTAGCGTGGTTTTTGTAAAACTCATGGTTCTTCATACTTCAATTGGGATCACCACTTCATATGTTTGATACTCTTCCCTAATATTTGCACTTATCATATATCCTTTACTGTAATCGAATTGATGAATTTGTGTAGCTATTGAAAATTCTTGTGAGGAATGCTGGCTGCTTTTGATTTATTAGAGCAAATTTGACTCCATTCACAAATGTCATGATGTGATAAGCCAGTGCAACTGTAGTTACCATTCATATATTAGCACAATCATGCAAGGTATTCACAAGCATACATGTTTATTTTTGTAGAGTGAAAAGGTTTTCGTTCTTCCCCATGGAATCTTCTATACTTTGAATGTTCTTTGGACTTGATTCAAAGCTATAAATTTTCACCCTTTATGGTCTTTACAGGTTAATTGATGTTTCAGAAATAAGGCTGAAGGTTTCCCTGGACACAGAACCATCTCAGAGACCTCATGGGGTTCTAGGTGTATGGAGCCCAATACTGTCTGCTGTTGGAAATGCACTCAAAATTCAGGTTGGATGATTGCTTTTAATTAAAAGTAGTGGTAACTTCCAAGTCAACTGTTTCTCATTGTAAGCTGCAAGATTTTCTGTCTTCAAATAACATGAAGATAAACTGCAGCACTTTTTTGGAAGTGAGATATAACATTTTGATATCTTCAATTCAGGTGCATCTAAGGAGAGTGATGCATAGGGACAGGTTCATGCGAAAGAGTTCCATTGCTCCTGCTATCCAAAATCGTATTTGGAGAGATCTGATACATAATCCTTTACATCTGATATTTTCTGTAGATGTACTTGGAATGACAAGTTCCACATTGTCTTCTCTTAGTAAAGGGTTTGCCGAGCTTTCAACTGATGGACAGTTTCTTCAATTACGCTCGAAGCAGGTGTGTGTTTACTTTGTTTAATCAAGAAACTTTATTTGTGTATTCTGGAATTGTAAACAAGGTCTTGGCACTCAAACAGGTTGGGTCACGAAGAATCACTGGGGTAGGTGATGGAATTATGCAAGGAACAGAAGCTTTTGCACAAGGTGTTGCCTTTGGGGTATCTGGAGTTCTGACAAAGCCTATCGAGAGTGCCAGACAGAATGGATTCTTAGGACTGGCTCATGGACTGGGGCGTGCCTTTGTAGGATTTATTGTGCAACCTGTTAGTGGGGCACTAGATTTTTTCTCCTTGACTGTTGACGGAATAGGTGCTAGTTGCTCAAAATGTTTAGGGGCTCTTAATAACAAGACCACTCCCCAGAGGTTCAGAAACCCACGGGCTATTCGTGCTGATGGTATTCTGAGGGAGTATTCTGAGAAAGAGGCTTGTGGTCAGGTACAGTTTCTATTGCTTACATTTAAAGCTGTTGTGAGAGAGTTTGTTATTTTTAGCCAAGTAAAATGAAAGGTTATAGATCAAGGAAAATAATTTATCAGACGTTATAAATTTTAAAACTATTAGGTTTTTTCATAAGCCCTTGACAAGTTTTTAGTGATTTAAAATATTTGACACTGTTTGGAATATTTGTTAAGGTGACGATTCTTGTGTATGCTAGAATGAAATGGGTGGATTCAATATTACTTGGTATTTCTTATCAATGAAAACATGTTAGAATGAAAAGAAAAGGGGTGGTGGAGAATTTTGTTATTCACCATTTAAGTAAATCGATAACCTCTGCATGATGATATTGGCTAGGCGTCTCAGATTAAAAAAATAAATTTGAAGCTTTCAAAGATATAAAATTTATTATGCTTTCAGTAAATTTTACCTTTTGCATTAGCTATAGAACACGACTTGAAAACTATCATATTCTTATGCTTGGTATCAATACAGTTAAAAACTTGGGGTGGAAACACTGTTCATATGAACAATGAATAGCCCCAGCTCTTCTTTTTTTCATTCCTAGTTTTTTTTTTTTTTTAATTGGGTCCTTTTGCTTCCCATTTAATAAACCTCAAATATTTTTTCTTTACCTGCATCTTTTTTTTTCTCCTTTATCTTTTGGGTCCTATTGCTTTTCATTTAACAATTGTTATCCAGTTTCACAAAATTAATGTTTGGGAGACCATGAAATGGTGTTTAAATAATAAACACTCGAGGCAATACGAGATGGAAGAAATATTTTTTTGATGAAAATACAATAAGAAGAATGACAAGCCACTATCGGTTGCGATAGTTACCCACATTAGGTCAGACTTTTATTTATTTATTTTTGTGGTTAGCTTGCTCTCTGGTTGCTAGGCCTTTAAGATCATGAGTGCTTTTGATGTTTATATAATCCTCAATTTAGCAAAATAAAATTTTATTTTATTGATTCAAAACTAATAAAACTTTTGAGACCCATTACAAACTGAAAGAAATATTCTGCCCTTTTTTAAAAAAAGAAATAACATTTTTATCTTAGCTTATTGTGAGTCGAGGCTTTTAGGTCGATAATCAAAAAAATTGTTATCATTTATTAGAGTAAAATTTTTCATAATGGTAAAAAACTTTAATGCCAACACTCCTTTTGCTTTGAGAAAAAATGCTCCATCCCACAGCGTAGCACAGGGAATCAAACTAGTCTTTTTTATTGCAAAGTTAAGTGGTAACCTATATGTAAATGTTTTTGGAATTTGTCGTCGTTCTCGATCTTCCTTTCCTTTTTCTATTTTTGCTCATTGTCTGACTATCTTTGTACTGAAAAACAGATTATTTTACGCAAATATAATGAAGATATGGAGTGAAAAAGTTTTATCTGTACTGTTACTTCAATGATCAACACTCACAAGATAAAACTTAGCACAAAATTAGATTTCCACTTGGAGACCACATATCATTCTAATTTAGCCCGCCTGTTCATTATAGTAGAAGTGTTACACATGTTGTGCTTATTTCTGTATGCAGTTCACATGATCTACCAGTAGAATCTGAATATAGTAAACATGAGCGCATCTCAACAAGGTCAAAATTGTCATGGCTACCATAAATTACTGTTCACTGGGCGGACCGTCTCTTGAAGAATTGAGAGGAATTTAATGGTGGCCAGGAACATGCATGTTCATGTGTGAGCAAGGGAGATCCAAAATATAACCTTTTCTTCCATTGCCAGATTGAAAAAATAGAAGGTAGAAAAAATAGGAGGTAGAACTTCTCATCCAATTGATGGAATTAAAGTCCTGCATTAAGCTTTTTGGGAGGATGGTCAGAACACGTAATTAAATTAAGTCTTTAGTGTCCTAGTCCTAGTTCTCGGATTATCTAATGAGGAAAACTTGCTAACACAATTCTTGAAGATATGTTTCTTAACTTTCTTATTTTGGTTCCCAGATGATACTTTACCTCGCTGAAGCAAGTCGACATTTTGGCTGTACTGAAATATTCAAGGAGCCCTCAAAATTTGCATTGTCTGATTACTATAAAGACCATTTTTTTGTTCCTTATCAAAAGATTGTTCTAGTGACAAACAAACGAGTCATGCTGCTTCGGGTTTGTCTCATGAATCTTAATTCATTGCTTGCTAGTAATCTTAATATTTAATATCCTTCCTAGTTATCATTGCTAATCTGACACACTTCTGTTTCTCTCCTCTTATGTTTAGTGCTTTGATCTAGACAAGATAGATAAGAAACCTTCCAAAATAATGTGGGATGTGGCATGGGAAGAGCTTATGGCCCTGGAGTTGGCAAAAGCAGGCAGTCACCAACCTTCTCACTTGCTCCTGCATCTTAAGAGTTTCAAGAGATCGGAAAATTTTGTCCGGGTCATAAAGTGCAATGTTGGAGAAGAATCAGAAGACACGGAAGCCCAAGCTACTAGGATCTGTTCAGTTGTACGTAGAGTGTGGAAATCATACAAGTTTGACATGAAAACCCTTGTTCTAAAGGTGGTTTTGTGTAAATCATTAATTTTGTTAAAAAAATCATTGAAATTGAAAAGTAATGTTAGACTGCATATACATAATTCTGATTGTGTTTTGCCTGTTTAGGTTCCTTCAAGCCAGAGACATGTCTATTTTGCTTGGAGTGAAGCTGATGGTAGAGAACCACATAATCCAAATAAAGCTATTATCAAATCAAGAGAGCTATCTTCATCAAATTATGCTTCTGATGAAGGGAGATTTGTTAAACATGCAATCAACTTTTTGAAGATTTGGAGCAGTGAACAAGAATCTAAAGGCCGGTGCAAACTTTATAGGAAGCAGGTGCTTCTAAATTATCAAGCTATGCCTGATTGTTGTTTAAAATTTGTCCATGCTGCATATAAATGCAAAACTTCACCTGGTTTTTCAGGTTACAGAAGACGGTGGAATATGTAGCATTTGGAGACCTATTTGTCCAGACGGGTAATTCTGGTTTTTACTTTATATTCTTGGAAATCCCATATTGCCACTAATAGCTGTTTTCTTCAACTTACTGCTTCAGCATGTCACACTTCAACATCTTATAATGTGGGTTACATCAAACTATTAGGTGTTTGCTTAATAATTATTCCAACCCTCTGTTTAGGAATAGAGAACATTGTTCTGTTGAAATGGGTAACTAAGATTTCGTGCCCCATAATTCATTGTGGATGAGAAATACAAGGTATAATAAACTCCCTTTTGAGATATCATATACCCAATAAATGAAAAATCGATAAGCAACGAATGGTTGAAGTTTCTTTTTATTCTTATTCAAGAGTTTATTGTCTTGGTATTGATTTCCCTGGAACCATATTGGAAGGGGCTGGGATGTCTTGGTATTGATTTCCCTGGAACCATATTTTCTTGAGTAATGCTTTGCTAAAGTGAAAGGTTTTAACAAATAAATGACCAGGAAGTTGAATTAAATTAACTGCTTTTTATTGTCTGTTTCTGGATATTCCATATAAATTTGTTGTTCTCAGGAGGCCGCCTTTTCTTACCCTTGTTCATGTTTTATAGTTTTCGCTTTCAGATGATGTTATTTTTTTCAGTCTATTTTGAACCAGAAATGTCACTTTCGTTGCAGGTATATCTCCATTGGGGACATTGCTCATGTTGGCTGCCATCCTCCAAACGTGGCTGCCGTTTATCGGAACACTGACAGACTGTTTGCACTTCCGCTGGGTTATGACCTGGTAAGAAGCTTCCATCTATTTCACTAACAAAAATTATCAACCAAGTGTGAGCCCTATTTTATAGAATCTTACAACTGGCTTGGTCAGAACCCATATGGCATGAGTTGGTTCGTTTAAAGAGTGTATTTTTTCAGCTAAGTAATATCTTGCATGTAGTTTTTCCTGCTTCCTACTCAATGTGAAGTCAAATATCACAACCGTAATTGTGGTTTGATTGATCCAAGAGCGGTAGTGGGGTTCAATTTTTGTTCAAAGTGCAAACCCATTCAGGTGGGTGGCATTTTTCTTGTTATTGGCTAACAAAGGGGTTTGTCTAAAGAATTTGAAGAATGGCTAATAATTTTGTGTTTGTTATGGTATTCCATGCATTTCAAAGCAACCAATTCTGATGTCCATGAGTAGAACATCAGCAATCATTCGCCATAAAATATGCATAACCTGGAGATTTGCAGGTGTGGAGGAATTGTCAGGATGACTACAAAGCTCCAGTATCTGTTTGGCATCCACGGGCTCCAGAAGGATATGTATCTCCTGGATGTGTTGCTGTTTCCAACTTTGAGGAACCAGAACCTTGTTCGGTATACTGTGTGGCGGAGTCACTAGTAGAGGAAATAGAATTCGAAGAGCAGAAAGTTTGGTCTGCTCCAGATTCATACCCATGGGCTTGTCATTTTTATCAGGTCAGGAGTGATGCTCTTCACTTTGTTGCTCTTAGACAGACAAAGGAAGAATCTGATTGGAAGCCAATGAGGGTGGCTGATAACCTTCCGACTCGGTTGCAATTATCAGAGCCTCGGTGAGCCACGTCTTCCTCTGGCAGTAAATACAATTGCAATAGGGGCTGTTTGATACAAGGACATTTTTTCAAGTTTTCCAAAATAGTGACTCTTGCTCCCAACAGGAATGTGCACGAATTGCACGCTGAGAGAGTGAATTTACATGAACATCCAAGAGGCTACTTTTTGTCTTTTCTGCTTCGTCTTTGGATATTGTTTTGGATTGTGATCACTTAGGCTCGCATAGTGTAGCCTTGTATACTCTGAAGGTCTAAAATACGTGGTTTTGGCAAAAAATAAAACGCAAATTAGTGAAGATTGTTACAAATACGGAGGGAAAGCAAGCAATTGTGATAAAATCGAAACAATAACATAAAGCATTAAACAAAAGAATTTTTAGAATGCTGTCTGTTAGCCTGTTTGTAGATGTATGCAGATTGGAAATCAAATCCGAATAAAATTTTACTCCAATTTCATGTTAATTTTTGTTTTATTTAAAAAGAAGATAATAAGAATTGTTAATATCCAGTCATTTTGCTTTTTGACTTTAGTCAACTGCCTCGATCTGCAAGTCCTAAGTTGATTATCAAGTGCTGCAAGCTCAACCATGAAACAGTCAAATAGATAAAATTGTGAGTAAGACGTGCAATATATTCTCTTGATTCAAACATGTAACTTTGTGTTTACCACGGAAAAATGATTGAGCTCTTCAAGTTGCATGTTAAAACAACTCTGCTTAGTAATGATGCAAGTTGAGTATTATATCTTGATCGATTATGAATGGCAAATATATTATTCATTTTTGAAATATCAATTAAAGATTGATATTCGTCATTCCTCATCATTTTATTGAATTTTTTTTTTATTCATCCAATTGTTAATCTCATACCAACAAAATAATCACCACTTGCTTGATTTCTCGTATTCAGCTTATAGAGAGATTGACAAATACCTTTTTGCAATTAGACTTTTTGAACTTTGTTTTTATCATTGGGATGATATTCAAAAAAAAATTAAAAAATTTTGTTAGCCTCTAAATGACTAATATTGGACTATTTCTTGCAAAACAAGTTATGGTTAAAATAGTAAATTGGTGAGAAGAAAAAAAATATAGAGAGAGAGAATAAAAGAGATATATAAGAGAAAAGATTTTGTATAATGGTGA
The DNA here is from genome assembly GCA_015708895.1 of Populus ilicifolia. Classification (NCBI taxonomy): domain Eukaryota; kingdom Viridiplantae; phylum Streptophyta; class Magnoliopsida; order Malpighiales; family Salicaceae; genus Populus; species Populus ilicifolia. The sequence goes on from SRLM01000223.1 coordinate 464,456, forward strand.
AAAGGATGTTCTATGGTGGTGATGTATACATCTAACATTTCAAGATCACATGATTCGAAGTAATAACTTTCCTAATTTGATGATTTTTCTAGCAAAAAAAAATAGTACACACGGTGAATTTTTAACTAGGATGAATTTTATTTCATTAAGACATGAACTAATTAGAAGATATATACATCTGATCTAAATCAAATAATAAGGTTATGTTATATTGCTAAATTAACCTTGTTTTATGAGCCAGACATATGTTTTAATGTTTGTTTAATTAAAGATTAATTTGATTTTTTTATGGTTCTTTGAGTTAAATGTCCAGGCCGACCCGAACAACTAGGATTTCTAGCCTTTTTTTTAACCTACCCATCATATCACATGTTTTAAAATTCGTATGTTTTTTTTTAAGATCTTGCAACACCATTTCAGAAATAATTGCCAAAACAACACATTTTTATCTTGTTATGCTTTTAAAACATGATAAAGGTCCAATTATTTAATTCAATTAGTTTATATTTGGTTGGTTATATTTGGTTAAATGAGTCAACATATACATCTTTGTCTAACTTTTTATAAACTCAAAAATAGAATTAAAAACTTAAAAAGCTATTATTAGCACATCAATTAATCTCTATTTTTCAATGTTAATGATATATTCGAGCTTGCGATAATAGGTGATAATAGGTAATTATGAGTAGTTAAATATGAGTTTGCTATAACTAAATAAGGATTCATCTCAAATAAATTACATGAATGACCTAAACCAGTGAGATATATCTAGTTTAAGAGAAGGTCTAGTTACGTCAAATTAGAATAACAACTCAAAAGAAACATAAATTTTTATTCAATCATTGAATGAGTTTCTAAGTCATTTTCTGCATTGCTATATTTTATTTTAAACTGATTTTTTCCTTGTTCATATTTTTTCTAACAATCAAAAGCTTTTTGAAGTTGGAAATAATGTTTGAAAAGGACTTAGGACTTTATTACAAAATATCAACAATTAAAATTTAAAAACCTCCATAGAAGAAGTTCCAAAGCATCCATGAAATATCTTGTAGGAGAGATGATGTTTTTACCTCTGGTGGTGCAACTCACCGCCTATTAGGCAATACTATTAAAATTATATATTATGAATAGTAGCAAAATTAAGCTTGACACAAACTTGATACATTGAATCATTAGTAGCATAATAAAAACACAAAATGATAAACACATTCAAATCCACAACCCTTATAAAAAAATATAAGACTAATAAATCAGTGTGGTAGCTAGGCAATGCCCTAACACGAGAAATGGATGGATCTCTTTTCTTTTCTCTCCTTTATCTTTTTACTTTTTTTTTGTTGGATTTCAAGACGATACCACTTTTAACCTACTTAGACCGACAGGCTAGATTTCCTACAAAAGACATAAGCAAAAGGTTCCAGCTATACATTTATAGTTATTGTTCTAGGATACAAGAGACAGATACAATAAGAATAAAAAAACAAGATGGAATAAAAAATGAAGATAGAATAGTGTTTTGTAGTGAAGTATAAGGAAAAACAAGGGTAAAAATATCATATTTAGTTAATGATGAAAAAGATGGGGAAAAATTATTTTACCATTAATATATATTACTGTAAAACTTATATGTTATTTTTTTAACATATTTTACATTGAGTGATAAAATTAATAAAGTATAATAACCCTAGTTATAAAACCTGGGTTGGTTGGCAACTTGACTTGAGACATTGCCAACTTATAGCTTTGACCAAGTTTAAGAAAATACTGAGGGGTGATTAGCCCAATCTAATCCAATAAAAAAGCTAGGGTCGACTAGCAAACTAGAATAAAATCTAATAAAAACTCGAATAAAAAATTCACTGATATTATTTTTGCTGATACATCGACTTGAGACTTGACCAACTTATGCTCAGTTTAAAAAAAAAGTAGAGGAAGAATTGACTCAACCTAACCTAATAAAAAACAAGGATCGACCAACAACCCAAGATAAAATCCAATCATAACTCGGGTAAAAAAAAAAGCCATTGATTTTTTTAAAAAAAATATCAATTCAAGATGACCCTCTCAACCCTTAATCCAAATTAAATTTTAAAATTATGATAATAATAATTTTTATTTTTACATGTATTAAGTAATTTTGGAATTAAAATTTTTTTACAAGGATAATTGAACAATAAAAACAATAAATATTGTTTCTTAACTATACCTTTTGGAAGTATAGAAATTCACTGTATAATAATTTTTTTAAAAAAATTATTTTATATTTGTCTTTTAAACCAAATAAATTTTTATTTATACTATCTCCTTTTTTCAACATTTTGGAATAATAATAATAATAATCAAATGTTACCTTACAATGCATTTGGTTGGGGGGGGCGGGGTATCAGTCGAAGCCAAAACTAGATTCCTTGAAGTAGTATATGCTCTACAAACTAACAAGCTAACCACGACTCCCCTGTATTTGTGCTTGAGGGGGAGTTTGACTGTGTAAATGAAGAAGATACGGGACCAGATCCCAAAACCAAGTTATAGCCTCCACCTCAGAAATATCTGTGTTTTCTGGACACAACTTAAACGCGGCTCAAGTCATTGTCCACCAGCCCAGTTTTGGAGGACTTATTATTAGTTAGAGAAGGTCCCCATGTTTGCTATATTCACACTTGGTCATGCTTCGACGCGCCGTAGCAGTCAGCAACTGCTCTTTTCATTGATCCCGAAAACAAATTAAAAACAGGCTGATATATTACTTGCACTACAAGGCATTGCCACTTAACAAGGCTGCCTGGCGTTTTCAATGGTAACGTTCAAGCAATGGAGATTAGAGAACCACGTCAAGCAAAGAAAGAAGAGCGTGTGAGCTTTGAACTTTTGCGGGGGGCCCTTGAACCGATTGGCAGGCAAGACGACAATAGTACCTTCAATGCGCCAGCGTGAAAAAAGTGTAAGCAAATGGGGTCTTTTCCTCCCGTCCAAATTGAGTCTCAATCCATCTCCAAAGAAGAATATAAGAAGATCCTTTCTGTTATTCTGTAGATGATGTTTGAAACTTGATTCTCCATGAGATAAAAGTGAGGTACCGACACTGCCAATTAAAGTTAATCCCAGCTATCTCACGGATCTGTGGACTTTGAAGTGAAATCAAATTTACCCTGAAGTAAAGCAAGGAGTTGCCCCGGACCGGAGTTTCTGCCTGGAAAATAAATTCCCACCTTTTTTTGGATAGCAAAATTCAACGGATGTGAATTAGAGCCTCGTCGTGACGGCAGACATATCATTGGGAGGGACTGCAGCTGAAGTTATGCTTAACCCAGAAGCAGAACTGAGCTATTCCCTTATATGATTGTCACAAAATTACAAACTTCTGGGTGCAATGTTTTCTCAGTAGTCAAGACCTGGAACCTCTATACAATGTGAAACTTCGTTGTTATTATCAATTTGTGCCCTAAAACTGCAAATATGTTTTGTACTTGGAGGGCCACGCCTTCATGTTTGATTTTCACCACATGGTTAACTCCTGCTTACACATGTTCCTGTTCCGCCTCTTTCATTCTCACTTCCCTTTACAATTTTTTCTCCCGTTCTGTTAAGTCTTCTCATTCACAAGTCCCGTTGGTGTGTGACGCGTGAGAAAGTGAGTAAGAGAGATAGGGGAAGAGATAAGTCCTCACTTCCTCCACGAAATTGTAATGATGGCTAACCACTCAGGCAGCATACAGCTAAGTTCAAAAGACCTTGCTTCAATAAATACCAAAATATCCACATCGAGTGTGAGAGATTCGTGATTATCTTCTCTATTAACGAGGACCCACTGGGTTCATTATCTATCACAAATTGTACGCTTCTTCTACGCCAATACTCAATTATCGTTTCAGAAATTGCTCCAGTGACTAAATGCTGAACTGGAAAATTACATAACATATTCTGTTGTGTGCAGGCATCATCATCAAATGGGAAGAAAAGTTGTAAAACTTTGAAAAAAAAGAGAGAGAGAAAAAAAAAAGAGCAAAGGAAATTATGAATGGTTTAGTATGCGTGTGCTTGTGTAATTTCAAAAACACACTTCTCTTCAGAAATGCAACACAGGCATTGGTTGCTCTGCAAAGCTATCACATGACACCAGTACTCACAACGGTCAAGACAGAAAAAGCAAGCAATCGCTATATACATAATGAGAGCGAGCTTGCCATTCATCATTTTTACATATGACACCATAAACTGCAAGATTATGTAGTGAAGAGATCAAAAAATGTATACCTGTACAGAGAAATAAGATAGATACAATCAATACATCAAATCTAGATAAAACCTTCCATCACACATGAAATACCTATGTCTATATACTTTATAGATCACAGATTAAGTTGTATAAAGTACAGGTATTGCCAGTATTAAATTTTAAATCTTGATTTATTTCTCTATGCTTTATTTCTCTATGCTGTGTATAGAACTCCAACCAATACCAAGCATTGATAATTTGAAACGTACATGAAGAGAGGAAAACACCCTAGGTATTCTCCATGAATATTGCATCTAAAGGTGTTCATATTTCTCAACACACTAGCAAAAATGTGGAATAACGTTATGCAAGATAAAGGCGAGTTCAATCTAATTGATGAAGACTTGCATGGCAGTGGAGGTTCACAATTCCAATGGAGAATAGTTAATTCAAGGAAGCAGCCAAGCTTTGAATTGCTGAAGCATGCAGATACAGAATTCCAAGAATAATGAAAAAGGAGACTTATTACAGCCACATGTTTTCCTAATCAAAAGGAACCTCCAGTCTCTTATCTGAATCTGTGCAAAACTAAGAAGGAAAAAAAAAATCAAGATTTTACCTACCACAGAAAATCAAATTACGTAGGAATGAAGATAAAGCCAAATGGATGCGTACTTATTTTGTGGGGTAAGCTAGATAGTGGCAAAAGAAACCCGCCCATTGTTCACCAATCCCAGAGATTTGATATGATAAGCATGATAATAGCCAAACTGAAGAGGGAAAATAAAACCCTTCTATCAGCAATAGTGGCTAATGCCTGCTCATATGGTGCAATCTTCACTAGCTTGTCAAATATCATAGAAAGTTTTTTAGTCCATGAACTTGTTACCATGTGCATCAGTTAGAAATTGGAAGGCAAGTGCTGAACAAGAAAAAAAAATAAACCCAATAGTTTCAAAATGGAGTTTAGAGCAATCTTCTGCAATTTACAGCCATTTGACTTAACAAACCATGGATAATTAACTGATTAATAAACCTTCGAGTAGGAATGCAATAAAAAAGACAATAGGCAAAATATTAGATGCATCCTTCAAGATATTCCAATTGCCTGTTATCAAGTAAAGAGCTAATATTTATCTCACAGCTCCCGTGTGGGAAAGATCGTGCATAAAAATAAGTTTTGAACAATAAGATGCCAATTATACCCTTGAGTCAGCATCCGACAATCAAGATTAATTCAATGGATGGAAAATAAAAACTGGAACTTTTTTTCCCTAGCATAACATAAAGGAAAAAGGTGCAACCACATATGGTGAAAATGACATTGAAAAGGTGGCAGAGTAGTTTTCATTGTTTGCACTTTTTTCTCTTTAGAGTAGTGCCCACCAAAATTTTATCCTTGAAAAACCTGAACCTGAGTTTCTCTAATAAATGAACACACGGCACATTCATTCATTCATTCATTCCTCCATTTCTTCTCTCCGTCTTCTGTTCTTAAGACACCAAAAAGAAAAATGACTTCAGCACTGCGATCTTCAACTTCTTTTATCAGTCTAAAAGACACCAGAAGCCCTAAAACTCCTGATGATTTTTCTGGCACAATTTGCTTTGCGCATATTAAGCCATCATGCCGTCTTCAGGCAAAGAATTCAATGCAAGAAGCACAGCTCTCACACGATGAAATCTTGATGACAGATGGAAGGAAAAGCAATGAAGGGGGCGAACTACATGCAATATCAGGTCCTCGTAGTAGCAATGACTCTAAAGTGCCTGTGTTTGTGATGCTGCCACTTGACATAATAACAATAGGGGGGAACTTGAACAAGCCAAGAGCAATGAATGCTAGCTTGATGGCCTTGAGAAGTGCAGGAGTCGAAGGAGTAATGGTGGATGCTTGGTGGGGATTGGTGGAGAAAGATGGGCCTTTAAAATACAACTGGGAAGGGTATGCAGAGCTTGTGAAGATGGTACAAAAGCATGGCCTGAAGCTTCAAGTAGTCATATCCTTTCATCAGTGTGGAGGAAATGTTGGAGATTCTTGCAGGTACTAAAAAGCCTTTACTTTTATGTTTGGAGGTGGGCTTTGGGTGAAAGTCACATATAAGCAATGAATTTTAGTTTTGATATATTTTTCTCTTTTAAGATTTAAGATTAAGAGATGAATTCGTCAAATAATAATATTATTCAGATTCCTTAAGAGCCTATTGAAGACCTTTTCAGACTTGGCCACTTGAAGTGCCATGCAGTGATTTTTTTTCTTTGTTAAGTACTAATTTCTTTTGATAAGCCTGACTAATATTCTTTAGTTAACTCTATTTTAAACTAGGCAAAAGACAAGTTAAATAATGATTAATCCCTTCTTTCTCTTCAATTTTAGCATTCCCCTGCCTCCATGGGTGCTTGAAGAGATCAGCAAAAACCCTGATCTTGTCTACACAGACAGATCAGGAAGGAGGAATCCTGAGTACATTTCCTTGGGCTGTGACTCGTTACCATTACTAAGAGGAAGGACACCCATACAGGTTTACAGTGATTACATGAGGAGCTTCCGCAAGAGATTCAAAGATTACCTAGGAGATGTTATTATGGTGAGCTTCTAGAGATCACACCTTTTGGTGCTATTTTTTGGGCGTAGAGATGAAATTTGGATAAATTAGATGCATAGATAATCACCAATTTACTTCACAAAATGACAGCATATAACAAACTTGAAGTATTATTCACACTCATGTAGACACATCATAGAACATGCTCATACCAATCAAATCACTGTTATTAGTTTTATGGCTATAAGAATTTTGAAAAGTTCATCAAAAGAATGCTAGCATGGAAATCCTTCATGGATCAAACACATGCATACATACAAACATTTAAAAAGAAGAAGGGATGTCACATAGTTTTGTACAGCAAGTCCATCAATCACCACCATTTCATATGGATTGGAAATAACAATAAATCATTCTGAATCTCTAATCCATGTCATATCAAGGTAGTAGATTAGAGAGATCTCGATAAGCGTGCATAGTTTTAACTACAAGGGAAGCAACCAAATAACAGAAATGAAAAATACAAAGTGAGAGTTAACGTTGGTCATAAGAAATCAAATATCTATGGAAGAGGAAGAAAATAAGGTATTTTATTGTCTTATGTAAGTATTTTTATCAACCAAAAAAATTTAGAAACAAAAGGAAAATAATTAAATGTGAGCATTTTAATTATTAGGTGAAGTTAAAAATAAATTTTTCTATTTTTGCATAATCTCTCAGTTAAAAACCTACTGAGCTTAAAATATGGTTTAAGCACAAGTTCATCACTAATTAGTTTGCAAGCATCAATTCCTTTGAGCTCATCATAGGTACCGAATATAAGCTTAGGGAACAAACTTTGTTTATGTTTTTTCACTTTTCACTGAATTAAAGTTGCAGCAATATATATATTCCAGTGGTAGAACCATCATCATCCATGCAAGATTATAGGTTCCACTTGGTTCTATTTGACCAAGACTGTCAGAGGAGAACTGAAATAAAAAGGATCTACAAGACGAGAGGGAGAAGAAAATAAATAACTCAGTTGTATGCTATAAAAAATTAGAGCCTCATGGGATAGAAGGGAACACACAACCATTTCGAGAGAAGAAATCATAAATAACCCCCTTGTTATCTACAAGTAGAGATATTACAGCCTGAAGATTTAGAAACTGATTCAGCTTTTATTGCAGGAAATTCAAGTGGGGATGGGTCCATGTGGAGAGCTGAGATACCCAGCTTATCCAGAAACCAATGGCACATGGAGGTTTCCTGGAATTGGAGAATTCCAATGCTATGACAAGGTAAATTTGGTTGCATCCTAAACTGCAATTTTTTTAGCACGCTAGTCAGCCAATTTGAGCAATCCAGAGATTGAGTGTCCCATCAATTGATAACACATGTATCTTATGGAATCAAATTATCAGAATAAAACAGATAGCGTGTCATTTATCAAGTATGGAAAGTTTAACTCCTAAAAACAACTTTTATGTTGAACAGTACATGCGAGCTTCACTGGAAGCATCAGCTGAAGCACTTGGAAAGAAAGACTGGGGACGAGGAGGACCCCATGATTCCGGCCAGTATAATCATTTTCCTGAAGAAACTGGATTTTTCCGCAGGGATGGAACATGGAATACTGAATATGGACAGTTCTTCTTAGAATGGTACTCAGGGAAGCTACTAGAGCACGGCGAAAAAATCCTAGCAGCTGCAGAAGGAATATTTCAAGGAACTGGAGCACAACTATCAGGAAAGGTAGCAGGAATTCATTGGCATTACAGAACGAGGTCTCATGCAGCTGAACTAACTGCAGGATACTATAATACTAGACACCATGATGGGTACCTACCAATAGCACGGATGTTCAGTAAACATGGGGTTGTATTCAATTTCACCTGCATGGAAATGCGAGATGGAGAACAGCCAGAACATGCAAATTGTTCTCCACAAGGATTAGTGCGGCAAGTGAAGATGGCTACGAGGACTGCTGGAACTGAACTTGCTGGGGAGAATGCATTAGAGAGGTATGATGCAGGTGCATACACACAAGTTTTGACAACAAGTAGATCAGAATCTGGCAATGGATTGACTGCATTTACATACCTAAGAATGAATAAGAAGTTGTTTGAAGGGGACAACTGGCGGCAATTAGTGGAGTTTGTTAAGAGCATGTCAGAAGGTGGTCGGAACGAAAAACTATCGGAGTGTGACTCCCATGGAACTAACCTTTACATTGGCTTTATCAAAGACAAGAGTGTTCAGAAAACTAAGGAAGCTGCTCTAGCATAAAACAAAGACATGTGCACGTTCATGTAAGACACTGAATAGCTCATTGAATCATAGGTAGAAAAGAAAGTAGAGTAGAGCAAAAGTATCTTACATGTACACCATGCTTTCGGCATGACCTGCCAAACTCTTGAGATGGTTATATAAAAGAATCAAAATCTGTATTTAGATCTCCATGCCACTAATGGAGAATAATTCTTTTAAGCTAATGTTTTGTCAACCAAGATTATGGACAGCTAAAAGATGACTCATCATTTAAGGTGACCTGTACTTTCTAAGATCAGTCAATCTCATTCATCACACCATCAAGTCAACAGATTTCTTTCTCTCGACATTTGCTTAAATAAATACATTTTAAAATTCAATTGTGATCTTATTCATCTCCCGAAGCAGTGCAATCCTTTCAGGTTACATGAAAAATATGCTTCAAATTATTTAGAAGAGATTCATAAAGCTCAGCTTTTCAATTCCTGCAATTTTCAAGAACACATATGCAGTGCCTAACACCAAGATGGAACTTATCTCAAGCAGTTGCTGAGACCTTGAACATTATAAAATAACTCAAAGAGAAGAGTGTCAGGCTATTAGTTACTATGTGTCCATTGTATTACAGGGAAAAAGAATTGCAGCTGAACAGCAACCTTCTTCTATAATCATATGGTAAGAATTGTCTTGTATTAAAAACTATGTAAGTTTGTTGAGTTTCCCATGCTGCCATATCAAATAATTTATAAAGACTAGATGAAACCATACTTCCTAAGAGATCAACATTGCAGAGATTAATCATAAGCTCCCAGGTATCAGTTTTGTTAAACTACTGTGTACATTAAACTTGTTCCTAATTTTATATACTATAATGTTCCATATCGTTACTCATATCTACCTTTCTTCTCTTTTCTTTTGTTGAAAAAGAAACCTATTCTAAAGCTATCAAGGGAGTGCCATCCCATTTACAGAGAACAAAAATTAGATAAAAAATAATTAGTTAATAAACTCTGTAGCATAAATTACACTTGCAAAGAGTTTCCCCGTGTGCCAGAATTTAAATTTGTGACTGAATTATCTATAAGAAGGCGAAGACTCTTTTCCATTGCACACCCAGTTTTGTCGCATTCCTTGGTAACAAAATTATAGCTAGTGGACTACAAGTTCATAACTTACATTTTCCTCCTACAGACACCTCCACCAAGCCAAGCATTCAACTCAACATCCCCAAAGCCTGAAGTGCTCCAATTTCCGAACAGTGGCAACAGTGAAATAACAAGGGATTGAGAGATTCAGATGCACCCTCAGAGAAATTGTACCACTTCACCACCAACTTTTCCGTTTTCTGTAGTATTACTAACAGTCCAATCGTATGCAAGCCAACTCCCATACAAAAAGAAAAGAAAGACAGAAGACAGTGTAAAGAAAGGGCTTCGATCTTCCAAATAGATCCTGAAGGAAACCCCTCGTCTCTCAATATAAGATTCTTCCACAAAGCTGTGTGAAGAGATTTTTAGTCAAAGTTATCATTCCAAGATAGTCCCCATGTCATCTCATCCTCATCTTCCACCTTCAACGCGCATCATAAGTAAGTTTGAAAAAAAAAATGGAAAATTGGGACTATAGAAGGATATTCTGACGCCAAGTTTCATACCAAAAAAGATAGAACCCTCGATACATGAAAAATTCACAGCAGCAGCAGCAGCAATAAAAATAAGCAGCAATATTACACAACGTACAATTAAAGAAAGAAAGAAAACAACAAGTTAGCTAAGACGGGAAACAATTTAACTCACTGTTACACAGAAGATGAGGAAGCAAGTAGAAATCCCAACGTTGTAGCAGTACCGATTAGGATTTCCACAGGGAAGATCTACAATTAAGTCTCCAGGCACTTTCCGAGCTGATAAATTTTAAAAAGATTAAAAAAAAAAGTGAGGAGAAATTGTTTGGAATTGATTACCAGAAGGAAACGGCAGAGAAAACTCCAGTTGTGGGTTACTGTTTGAATTAAGGTGAACTATTTTCCCCTTTTCCTTCTCCATTTATGCTTTGAGATTTTCCTTTTTCTTTAAAAAAAAAAACAACTAAGTAAATTCACGGATAAATATTGAGTACGCCTGAAGTAATTAAGAACATGATGTGGGCTGGAGGTGGGCTCCAATGAGCAAAGCCGGAGCTCAAAACACTTGATTTATCAGGCCAGACCCGGCTTAGACCAGCCTGTAATGTAATGCTTCTCACTTGAATAATGAATTCGTGTAGCCGAAGGCTATCGATCTTCATGAGTTCTCTTTGGAGAAACCTCAGTTTAGGCCTTAATGGTTTACCCTATTATTATCAATCAAATCCCAAACTTTTTATTTTTAATTTTATGGATTTTGCTGAGAAGAATTCCTCTGGACAATAACATGATATTTTCTCTCGAAAAAATATTTATTTAAATATCAAAAAATATAAAGGCTTAAAAAAAATTCTTTAACGAACACCAAGCATTCAACACAGCCACTTTGACAGGAAAAAAAGGAATTAGGTTATTAAAATTAACTAATTATCCAAAATATAAATCTTATTCTCAATAATGTTCTTGAAACATCATCTTTCCTATTAAATAAGTTACTATTAATGGTTACTTTTTAATTACTCCAAGACTCCAAGTGTAAAACCCAATTTACATATGAAAAAATGTATTTGTGCAATTAAGAATCATAGCAATACATCGACCTCAGGCCAGTTGCAGGGTAACACCACGTTGAGCATTGTGTTATAAACAGAGGTTGAGTAAATCTTAAATTTTTCTTGTTTAAAAATATTTTGTATACATTTTTTAAAAAAATTAATATTAAAAATAAAAAAATATTATTTTAATATTTTAAAAAACTACTAAAATATATGAAAATAATATTTACGATGCGGTGTGCAGCGCACCTCATAGAAAGCATGAATTTTATGTTTTTCAAGGCGCCCCTTTCAAACAAATATATTCTAACTCGTCATTAATAGTGTATGCTGACACCTTGTAATGGTATTCTGACGCCGCTTAAACAAATATGAGCCCTGATTGGTTGCCATGTTTTCTAATAAACCATTAAAACAAATAAATCACACAAAGATGTCATCATCCAAGCCTCCAAGGAAGTCAATCTTGGCATACATACGACTCGGCCATTAAGAAACATCTTTTGTACGAGGATAACTTTCACATCGTTCTATCTCTAAGGACACATGGTAATACCGCGGCTCATGAAAAACAAATATATGCATCGAATTACAAGATCTTGTTTGTATGCGGGCGATTTTTGGCTCAAAGATAAATAACTAGAAATACGGTATGCTAGTGTGTTTAGATTTTATTTTAGCTGATAATCGCTTCGTGACAAAACGTGAGGCATGAGTTCGTGAAGAATTATGTTTTGAGCGCGAAGAGAATACACTCTTGTAGGAACATACGATGTAAAAGGTGAACAACAGCAGTAATCATCATAACATAATCTGCTTGGTCAAATTATATTTTATATATGTTGAAAGTTGGGTGTAGGATCACTTGAGTGGTGCGGGCTGCTTCCGCCGGATAATCAAATTATATTTTATATAATCTTTGATTTTCCATCTTCTGCTTGGTAAGAGCACAGTCAAGGATGCAAACCATAGCAACGTTTCATGGCTCCTTTCGAGCAGGATCCAAGCAAATATACTGCAAAATATCACCCTGCAAAACCCTTGATCCTCGTATATTCATATGCTACAAGAGTGGTGAAGGGAAAAGTTCTTCCGAGAGCTGCTGGCTGGGGCAAGACGGGTAATTCAATTCCCACTTCCTGGGGCAAGAGGGGAAAAGCAACTTATGCGTTGTTCAAAACTAGCGAAATAATGGAAATCGTACTGCATCAATCATTATGATTACATCAGGCACAGATTTGGCATCGAGATTCAAAACCACTCTATCATTTACTATGTGCCTGTATCTTATTGCCTCGCAACATTCATGAACTTAACAGAGGAAAAATGATAACCAGTAAAACAAGAAAAGAATGCTATAGCTAACTCGAATTGAGATTGATTCGGATCAACTCATATACAAAATTACGTAACTCCAGGGTTCTGTTTTTCAATGGATTTCACGCGCATTGATAATATGGCCATTCAATTGTGCTCAACATCCAAGCATTTATACCTGCCAGAATCACAAAAGATTGTTTAGCTGGTGAATTATGGTGATGTGTAGGCTCTAGCCAGCCCATTAAGATAATACACATGGACAAACCTGGTTCTGTTTGCGCCTTAACAAGCTAGATTGAGACGATTCAGCATTCCTACTTGTAGAGGTGTTCCCCCCTTCTGAATCTTGTATTATTTGCTTCAACATCTCCACCACTTGAGTCATTGTTGGCCGCTCTTTTGCATTCTTGTTAAGGCAGCTATCTGCCAACTTAGCAATTTGCTTTGCTGCATTGAAGGAGTACTCATTTATGAGTCGTGGATCAATTATCATGCTAAATCTTTTACTGTCAACTGGAAATTGTTTCACCCAATCTAGAAGCTTCTGCTCATTTACAGGGCAATTTCTTTCCAGCGTTCGCCTGCCAGTAAGGATTTCATAGAGAACGACGCCGAAACTCCATGCATCACTGTGAATGGTGAGATGGCCTGTTTCAACATATTCGGGAGCAGCATATCCATATGTACCAACCACCTGACACAAGAAAACACATCAACACAAAAACAAGCAAGGCTAAAAACCAATCTAGAAATATAATCACGAAGCTTTGTCTCAATCATCGATGGTTAGGGCAAGGCATCCTGCATAACCACATTTATCCAGATCTAATAGTGGGACTTTGCTGGTAAAAATCCATTAATGATTTGGTAGATATGACTAAAGAAGGAAAGGAAAAAAATAAAAGGAAAGAGAAGAAATTAAATTGGTTTCTCCTAGTAATGACAGACTACTATTTTTCAGTTTCCCAGACATCATTTCAATAATCAGAGAACCATCCTACTAGTGTGGCAGTTCATGGTTGATTGCATTAACCAGCTACAATGTTTCGTTCAGAAACATAATGAAGAACACAAATTAGGGGATGGTTTCATTTATAAATGTCTTAAAGTTACTCACCGCAGTGGATACATGAGTTCGATCACCCGTTGGTCCTTCTCTAGCAAGCCCAAAATCAGAGAGCTTTGGTTTAAAGTCCTTGTCCAAAAGAACATTCGAGGATTTAAAATCTCGATAAATAACCTGTACAATTGTGGCTGAAAAAGATTAAAATTTTATAATTGAAAGGAGGCTGCTTTCAAATGTACCAAAACTGTCAATGGAAAGTTAAGGTCTTTCATAAACAAAATAAGATACACAATGCCAATTGCACAATTCACAGCTTCTCCAAATCCCCAAAAAAAAAAGATACCATTAGGAAAAGAAGTTACAATAAATAGGACGCAGAAAATGAGTTCTGCCAAGGTTTTATCTATGGGAGTCTTTCACACTAATATCCTGTGGTGTAAAATCAGGCAATGGTGCAACTTGTCATCTATGCAATGAAAGGTCTGAACAGTAGATTCAGGGCTGGAGACTTATCAATTCACAGCGAGAAGGGAAACAATGTTCAATTCACAGCGGGAAGGGAAACAATGTTCTCACATGAAGCAACGACCTATCCAAACCAGGAGCTCAAATTCTGGATGACTCAACCAGTTTGATGGTCCACAAAGGGTCATTTTACCTTATATAAATTTGATACGATTTTGAATTTAAGACCTTGACTTGAAATTTCCTCCTTTAGCCAATACCTAAAGGTACACACGCCAATAGCCACAACTAGAAAGCATGAAAGTGCAAGAAGGCTCCACTTTCATAAATCACTACAGATTTTGATTTTGCACAGTTACAGGTAAAGGGGACATTAATTCAGTTCATCGAGGTCATTCTAAACAGTACCTGGACTTCCATTCCTCCATGCAAATAAGCCAATCCTTCAGCAGCACCAAGGATTATCTCTAATCTTTTCCTCCATGACAGAGTGGGTGGACCTCTTTTGAAAAGATGATCTTCTAAGCTTCTGTTGGGCATATATTCATAAACCAGAAGCCGTTGGATCCCTCTTTCACTATCAACAGAGCAGTAACCTAGAAGTTTCACTAGGTTTGGGTGACTAACAACTCCAAGAAATTGAACTTCTGCAAGCCATTGTTTATGACCCTATATCAGAAAAGGACAGTAACAAATGAAAAATCATTTCATTGTAGTTGATGAAATGAAATGAAGAAATATATATATAAACAATAAAGAAAAGAAAACGCTTAACACTCAATGAAGGCCAATATTCATCAAAATTACCAATAAAAAAAAAAACTTCAGCTTGAACCGTGTACCGTTGGAAGAAATAATATATGCCCTGAAAGAATCTTCAAGAAATACGTATTTTAGAACTACATAGAAGATTCCAAGATCTGAATGCTTCGTTTTGGATCCAATTAATTTAACTCCAAGAAAAGCATTCCATTTTCCTAATTATAATCTAATTCTCTTCATAAAGTTCAAGTTTAAGACATGCGAAGACATTGGCTTATTGCAGATTGTTGTCTACTGGACATTTGAACTTAGCTTCTTTTATCTTGCTAATATATTTTGGGATAATACCAATTTAATTCTGCTCATTCACAATAATCTCTCCCTTGTATCCTGTACAACTGGCCATCACCAAATGAGAAACAAAGTCTAATTTATCACTACCAACATTATTAAGAATGGAACTCAAGACTCCTCCATATCCAAACGGAATCGTCTTGCTACCTTGGCCAAAGACATTGTTGACAGAAAAATGACATGATTTGTGTCTCGTGTAAACATAGACAGCCAAAAAATTTCTTCACATGATCATGTCAGGTTTTGATTTCAACATCAACTCCCCCAACCAATTTGAATTTAGTATCTGTAAGGTCATTCGAAGACTCGAAACTGTAGCGCATTACAGTTTTGTGATCGTTACAGGAACGGGTATGCCAGTACATCAGTCAATCACCAAAAAAGGCATCCTTTTTCAGTTCTTTATTTTTACAGCAATCTTTTTCATCTTGATCATGAACTGAAAGCGAAAGCAAAACATGAAATTTTTTCCAATTTATAGCTTGATGCTCATACATATAGTCTCTCCACCAAAATACAACGCTGAATGCAAAAGGCAATTGAAAAGGGTAAAAACTAGAAATATAAACAGAAGAAATTAAAAAAAATTAAGGACAAAAATTACAGAGAAAAAATGAGATTGGAATTCTCAACCGGAAAAAAAAAATCAGAGAGAGACTGTACCTGTAGGCCATGATTGTTGAGCTTTTTAATGGCAACCACTATAGGATCGCCTTGACCACTGGCAGCTCTGACTGTTCCCTTATACACACTCCCGAAGCCACCTTCTCCAATCTTAAGCAATCTGTTAAAACCATTTGTTGCCTCTTTAAGCTCTTGAAAACTGAAAACTCGCAAATTGTGCTCCTTCTCTTTGTACAATTCAGGTATGCTTCTTGGAGATGGTAAGGATATCGCTGTACGACTCAGAGGTGAACTATTTGATTTGCTTTCGTCTCTTGGTTCTGGGGCTGAATTTGCTTGTCCTTTCTTGTTCTTAAATTTATCCTTAAAAATATAGAAACACTTCATGGTTTTTCCTTCAGCTTTCAATCCTCAAAAAGGAACCGCGGGATGAAAAAAATGAAAACTAGAGGAAATGAAGGAAAATCACGAGAACAAAGAAACCCAGTTGAGGATTGAATACAAGGTGTAAACACAGCAAAGAAAGAACTGAACTTTGATCAGAGCAATTATATCGCAGAGAAGCGATGATAGCAGAGAACCAACCACGAATTCGATGGCATGCAGACCATGGATTTAAAAGAAAATGAACTATGATTCAAAACCAAAACCCAAAACAGAAGCAATGAGGGTGGGGAACAAGATGGGAAAGAAAAAGTAGAACAGATTAAAAGTGGAAAATACTGAGACAATCACGTACACACACAGGAATAGAGGAGAGAGAGGGAGAGAATGGCGTGTGGGAACGAAAGAAGTGAAGTGAGAAGGGGCTGAAGTCGATTTATAACCAAGACAACCTTGTTATCTT
Source organism: Populus ilicifolia (assembly GCA_015708895.1). Taxonomy (NCBI): domain Eukaryota; kingdom Viridiplantae; phylum Streptophyta; class Magnoliopsida; order Malpighiales; family Salicaceae; genus Populus; species Populus ilicifolia. The sequence continues at coordinate 481,588 of SRLM01000223.1, forward strand.
TCAATGGGTTCTCTCTTCTTTTATGGAAGCTGAGGTGATCGTGGTGAATTTTTTTTATATAAAATTTTGGTCTAACATTGCATATTAAAACAGTATATATATAAAGGCTTACGGCACAAACAAACAGTTCCTTCGGAGCGCGTTCAGACATTTGGCTTGGTCTTTAATTACTAATTAAATCCTGACTTTCCTTCAGACCAGTTGAGCTGCGGTCAAAACGACCAATGCTTTGCAACTAAGAAATAACGATAGTCAGAGATATGCTAGTTAAATTACTCGTGTGATATTATGAGATCAATTTTTTTATAAAAATATTAAAAAAAATAAAATTTAAAAATATTAAATTTTTTTATAAAGTTACATCAAAGAATTTAAAATTTTACTGTAGCACCACACCTAAAAATAATATTTATAATAACACTAAACGTGAAAAATCCAAGTTTAAATGGGTTTAACTGTAATATCAAATCAATAGTTTTGGATATGAATATAACTGCAAAGTTGTACCGTAAAAGGGTGATACTTAAATATATTAATTAAAAGAACAAAATTAAAAAAAAAACAACTTGAAGAAAAAACTAATAAAAAAAAGAAAAAATTTAAATTAATTAGATTAACCCGTCAAACCTGAGATCTGTGTTATGAAAGTCTGATAACTAAATAGAAAAAAAATTAATATCAACAAACTAAATAAAAAAAGTTAATTAAAAAAAACATCAACCTTTTCATTGTGGATTATACTGTGCAGTCCACAATGAAAATCCACAATGAAAGATATAAAAAGAAAAGAAAAAAAAACCAAAAGCATCTGCCTTTTCATTGTGGATTGTATATAATATTAAAAGATAAAATAAAAAAAAATAAACTAATGAGAAAAAAGAAAAACAATCTGAATCAATTAAGTTAATCGGTCAAACATAGGATCTATGCCATGAAAATCTAATAATTAAATAGAAAAATTTAACATTAAAAAACTAAATTAAAAAATAAAAAATAAAAAACATTAGTTTTTTCACTGTGGTTTGCATTGTGCAATCCACGGTAAAAGGCTTTAAAAGGAAAAGAAAAAAAAATGACATGCATCATGGGTTATTTTTTTCTTGCATAAAAAAATTAAAAAATACTAAGATCTAAGAGTGTTGTGTGTTTTTATAAAAATATATCCAAGTGTCTTTGGTCTAGCTGAAATACTTGACTTAAGAGTAATATTTATAATGATGCTAAATTTACATGACTCAAGTTTAAGTGAATCTGGTTACAACACTGGACCCAGGAGTCCTGAATATGGATCTGACTGTAAAGTTGTGTCATAAAAATGTGATAATTAAATAAAAAAATAACAGAAAGAAAAAAACTAATAAAGAAAAAAAAATATGAATTAATTGAGTTAACCCTTCAAACCAAGTTAACCCATTAAACATTAGATTCGCTTTATGATAGTTTAATAACTAAATAAAATAAAAATTAACAGGTTAACCCATAATTAGCTAGGTTAACCTGTCAAGTTTTGGATACATATTATAAAAGTATGATAATTAAATTAAAAATAAAAAAATAAAATTTTAGGTTAACCCGTTAAATCAGATTAACCTGTTAAACTTGAGATTCATTAACAAAGTAAATTAAACAAAAAATATTATTAAAAGGAAAAAAAGCATAGAAGCATAAAAAATGGAAAAAACAAAAAAAATGAAAACAAAAAATATTATAATATAATAATAATTATATCCTTGTTATTATTATATATAAGTATTATTAAAAAACATGAAAAAATTACAGTATTTTCTCTATGTATTTTAATATATTGTTAATGGTTTGACAAATTTATATTAATGTATCCCTTTTAACCACGCTAATAAGTATAAAATGTATAAATAAAATTACATATAAAAAGCATGTATTATCATAGAAAAGCTATTATATTTTGTGTATGCTATGTTAGTAATTCAATTCAGATTGTGTGTGTATTAAAATTTTCTAATAAAATTCAACATATGCAACTAAAAAACGAGTCGATTATATTAAAATTTGATAATTTATATAAAAATATGATTAAATTTAAAAAAACAATGTTTTTAAAATATGCAACTATAATTTATTGTAGTGTCAAGTAAACTCTTAAGTTTTTTAATGAAATTTAAAATAAACATTTTTTTCATTTAACAAACAATTTAGATAAAGTCAAAGATAGATTGAGTGCATACATATATATAAATCCTTTCTATTTTCTAAATACTACAAACATGGTAAAAGTAGAAGCTTAGTTATTGTGAAGAGCACGTTTGGCAATAGGTATCTTCTGTTTTTTTATCTAATTATAGAAAAAATTATTTGTTTAGTTAAATAATTTTTGTTTTGGACCCCGCATATAATTGTGTATTTCAAACTTTAATTTGATAGAAATTAAAATAATCAATTTTTAATTTATTTTACATTAAAAAAATTATAATTTCAAGATGATATCACTATGAATTGAATTTATCTTGATAATCAAAAAGGTTCCTCTAATTATAGGCCAAACAATAATATTTGCTGGCGGCAATAGTGCCCTGTTAATACTTTTATAATAATAACAAAAAATAATAATAAAAAAAACATTTAAAAGGTATATTAGAGGTTGGTACAATATTCACATAAGGAATTCAAAGGATAATACATTTATGTAGATGAATTTATCAATGGATAACAGGTTTTAGTATTAGCCTTCTCCGAGTAAAGATCTAACCATACTTATTTTATTCAATCAATGATTAGTTTTAAAAGTAAAACAGCTAAAACTCTTAATTTAATTTATTTTCATAGATATTTTAAATAATATAATGTGATTTGATTTAAAACAGATTATTTATTTTTTATGATAGATCATAATTATGATTCAATCAAGTGTTTTTTTTTCTGTAAAAGCTAAAATAATCTATTTTTTATTTATATTACATGTAAAAAATTATCTTAAAAATATATATAACGGTAAGAAGGACAGTCATGCACGATGGCAAGGAGATAAATGACAACCCCAACGGCCAACCACTGTAATTGACGTCATCCTATCTATATTCAATGGCGTCCTGTGTGGTGACTTAAGCATCACCTCATCACTGATTCGGCGAGTCCTTGTTTTTTGCCTTTTTTTTTTTTTAATTATATTTTCACACGCCCGTCACTTAAGATCCTTTCTTAATTTCTATTTTCACTGTTTTATTAAAAAGGAGGCACGACTATTATCTATCTTATTACAGTCAGTGACGTCATTGTGTTTGCATGCCATGCCATTGAGATCACTGTGAGTTGACTAATTGTCTTTTTTTTTGGCCTTCAATTCCCTGAAGGATGATGAACAAATCTCACTCCTTTTCTGTTATCTAAGAGAAGGGATACCTGATCATGATGCTCCAGGCTAACCGAATAAAAGGGCCACTTTTCATTTAAAGAAATTAACATTGCCCATTTCACTCTTGTTTGCCGTGAGACAGATTTGTTTTTTCTAAAAACATTACATTAAAGCATAAACGAGTAAATCAATTGTTCCCGACCCCCATTCCCTTCTGGTTTATTCTTTTTTCACTCCACCGGACATTTGGTAAAGGGCACGTCTCCAGGGGAGAAATAAGAATTTCTTCCCCGGAGAGGTTCTCAAAATAAAAAACTGCTAAAAATAACAACACATATACATGCATGCATACATACATGAATGGGCGGGTCGGTTTACAACATAATACAATTAATTTTTAAATTTATTAAACATCGTGTAAGTTTAGTAAATAAATAAAATATCTTAAAAATAACAGATATTCACCGAAAGAATTAAACCCGAGTGAAAAAAAATAAAATCCCTTCCTCCGCTAGAAGATGACCTTAAATGCTATCAGTAGATTCTTTATTTATGCCGTGGAGCCATTGTACCACAGCGCAAGCGGAACATGCCAAAAATTTGCTGTAACATTTTTGGATTTAAAGGACTCTTTTTTTTTTTTGGCCTTGGCAACTCGAAAGCGGAACCTCTCGACCCCTTAAATTCATCGTTATACATCACTGATCTTGACAGCAGTTTAATTCCCAATATATATATATATATATAATATAATATAGACGCGTGAAAGTTTTAGTTAAATATTCAATGGATTAAGGTTCGTAGATAGTCCAAATTTGGAAGGATTGCTAATTTGTTTTTTCTTCTTGGAAAAAAGTTACACCAAATTAATTGTAAAATAAAGAATGATAGTGAAATATATACACGTAAGGGGGACTATGGCTGCGTTCTCACCTCTTTCAGATAGTAGTATCGTCCCCACTGGTTCCCCATATTGTAAAACCAACAGCGAGGCATAGATCACGCCCTCGAGGAGACATGTGGCTCGGGAAGCTTATCTAGGTAATATTAGGAAATGCTGCTGAAATTGTATTTTTTTTAAAAAAATATTTCTTATATTTTTAAATGTTTTAAAAGTATTAATATCAAAAATAATTTTTTAATCTATTTAACAAAATACTTTTTTAAAAAATATTTTCATCCTTTTAAATGTCCTCGAGTGTACTCGATTGAGCATAAAATCTTATAATGTTGGGCCAGTAGTCAAATAATAGATATGACATTACATGGGAGAAAAAGATACAAGATGGAGAGAAACAATCATTTTTTTATTTAAAAATGATAAAACTTTCTGATTTATTTAAAAAATATGTTTTTAATCTCACTACTATACAAGTTTGGATATCTTTAAGCATCTCTCGAAATGCGTAATTGACCATATGAATTCAGGGCACGACTTGAACGGGAAAAAAAAATCAAGACTTGATGTTTCTTTTTTCTTTTTCTTTTTCTTTTTTAATTTGAGTCACGGATAATGCAACCGATGTTGGAGAGACTTTTATATATATATAGATTTGAGAAATCCCATCTTCTAAAAATATATTTTATAAATTTAAATAAACAAGTAAAATTTAAACTATTTCAAACTCTTATAAAAAATATATATTTTCATTTGAATTTAAAATATAAAGATTTTAAATTTTTTATCATTATATTACGCCTCTTGAGAATGATATTGAAGAGATGTTAACGTGAGAGATTTGATGAGAGAGGCATAAAAAATAGCATCGCTTCTTCTCCTTGCATCGCCGCCGCCGCCACCCACAATACGCAAGGGGGAAGGTTCCGATCAAATTCTAGAAAGTAGAAGCAAGCAAATTTCTCCTCTTTGCAGTGCATGACTTGTCTTCTCTACTGTTCTTGACGGTCTTCTCATGGTTGCTCTGTCCAATCGATTCATAGATGTGTAAAGGGTTCACGCTAAAGGACTTGTAATAAATACATGAGAGCGTAGTAAACGACGACACGTATTTCGTTGTAATAAATCCGGAGGGTTCGCTTGGTTATTAACGAAGTATCATTCTTTCTTTTTCTAAATTTATACCTTAAGACCAGTAGGCAGCCGGTCCCCACAAGAAAAGTTTTCTTTTTCTTTTCTAATTAAATAACTAAATTTTTAATTTTTTTAAATAATTCTTTTAATTTGATCTTTTTTAAATTTTTTTCTTGCTCCACCCCTGCTTAGAACTATACTAAAAAAAATATTAAATTTATTTAAATATATTAAACTCTAAAGTTTTAAATCCATTTCCTTCTTAAAAATAAAGAATTTAGTTTCAATTACCTTGTATTATTAAAAGATATGATAGTATTTTTTGCAATAAAAAAAATTCAATTTAGCATATGAATTTAATAACACACGGGGAGTGCATTTCCAGTTAATATATATTTAGTATAATTGCTCGATTCTTCAAAGAAAAAACAACTAAATAAACGTAAATAAATAAATAAATTAAATATAACTAATTATTTGACTTACACCATGTGATCTTATAAAAAAATTATACATGCAAGTTTTAAATGTATTTTTATATATAAAAATTTTTTAAATGTAAATTAAAAAGCTCATATAAGTATAATCAAATAAATCAAGAACTACATGTTAATAAACAAAACAAAATTTTATTAATAACAACTAAAAATAAAACTAGAAAAATCAAAAGAAAATTATAGATTAAGATATTTAATTTTCTTAAATGAGATATTTACGAGATTATATTTACTAAATTAATTTGTTAAAATTATTTTTTTATTCAATCAAGTAATATTAAAAATAGACACATGTATTAAATTTATTAATCAAATAAAAATAAAAAATATTATGCAAAGCTACATATATTATAAATATTATTTTATTTTTATCATGAAAAACAAAATTCTTGTATAAAATAAATAATAAAAAATATAAATAAATTAAATTATTTAAAAAAAAATTAAATACACATAATACCATAAAAAACCATCTCCATCTAAAAAAGGTTAAATAAGTAAAACAAAATCACATACTAGGGATGCTAATTAAAACATAAATTTAAAAATTAATTTTAAAAATATATATATATTAAAAAAACAACAAAAAAATTAATATAAAAAAATTACACAGCAATTATAACATGACTCACAACCATTAAATCCGGGTCATTGACCGACTCTATCTTTATTATATGATAATATATTCAAACATTAACACTAAAAATATCTCGACATGCACATTTTGCGTCAGCAGCCTCCTAACTTGATCGAGGGTTTGCTTGAAGCCGCGAAGTTCTATGGTAAATAGCAGGAAGGATCGCCGTTGCTGCTTCTCAACATAGCCACGGCCTCTCTCTTCTTAACACCATTCATTCTCTTTTAGATTTCTCATTCTAACTGCTAAATTCTTGTGTTCATCAATTTCTTCAGAGTAGACTTTCACCTCTGGACTGGAAAACAAAAAAAAAAACTGGTATTTTCGCTGCCATTACCTGGGAGGTGCTCCGCTGTACGGTTCCAGATAGAAGTTGTCAAACGGGGGCACCTACCCCCTCCTAGACACTATCTCTATCACGGAGCCGTTTATTGCTTGCCAGCCAAACATTTATGCTCCACCGTTAGAGAAATTTTTGTCAAAGTATCCCATGTAAAGTGACGATAAAGAATTTGAGTTTTTTACGGTGGGTTTTAAGTTGAAGTTAAAGTATGTATTTTTTATAAAAAATTAAGATAATAAGATTTTTATTCGTTCATTTAAATTTATGAAATATATTTTTTGAGAAATAAGATTTCCGTAGAATAAAAAAAAATAAAATTGTCAAAGCGTTAGTCAATGCTTGGTGTGGTATGGTGTTAATACTGTAATCTATGAAACAAAGGGAGGAATAATGATATCCTGTCCGTCAGCCAGCGTGTCCGTTAAATTCTAAATTTAAAATCCCCATTCACACCGGTCCAACGGGAGAAGCACTATCTTTACTTCATGGATCAGGGGAAACTCCAGGCTGCTTTTATTTTGTGATGCCATATTTTTTTAATTAACTAAAATAGCCAAATCAATGACCCTAAAGGGTATAAACTGTGTCAATGACTCGTTTGGTAATGCAGTTTCGATTTTTAAAATACTTTACTTAAAAAAAATATCAGATTGATATTTTTTATATATACCTTTTTTAATTGTTTTGATGTTAAAACTTAAAAAAATATATATTTTAATATATTTTTAATTAAAAATTAAAGATATATATTTTAAAAAAACACCTCATATTACTTAACGTGACACACTTTAAGATATAAGCAAAGACATTATAGTAATCCCTTCACAAAACACACACTAAGGGTTCGTTTATTTAGTTACAGTTTTTATACACCAAACACGTACTAAAGGCCTATCTGTTTAGTTGTGATTTTTGTATTTGTATTGTATAAAATATAGTTAGGTGTTAGGAGATATATTAAATTGCATTTTTAATTAAAAATTAAAGATATATATTTTAAAAAACACTTCATATTACTTAACTTAAGTGACACACTTTAAGATATAAGTAGTAATCCCTTCACAAAACACACACTAAGGGTTCGTTTATTTAGTTACAGTTTTTATACACCAAACACACACTAAAGGCCTATCTGTTTAGTTGTGGTTTTTGTATTTGTAGTGTATAAAATATAGTTGTGGTTTTTGTACAGTCAGGTGTTAGGTAATATATTAAATTGCATTTTATATTATGGAGCTCACTGAAAATTTAAGTTTAAAATGCAATTTTTATGAAGTAGTTGATATATTTTTTTAACTAAGTTTTATAAAACTCTATTTGTTTTAGTGTTTTAAAAGAAATTTTCAAAATTTAAAATTTCTCTCTTTACTTTAAATTATTTTTTTATATTTTTAAATTATTTTGATGCACTGATATCAAAAATATTTTTAAAAAAATAAAAAAAATATTTTGATGTATTTTTAAGTGAAAAGTACTTTTAAAACGCAATCACAATCAAGTATTATATATATATATATATTATTGTACATAAACCTCAACCATAATTTTTAACAAATACATATATAAATCCAATTAACTATACTTAATCATATTTTTTTTAAATTATTCTTTTAATTCATAATAATAAAAATTAATTTAAAAACAAACACATAAACCAGGATGTCATATCAATTCTTTTAATTAGTTACATCACATGTTACCTTAATGCAATACATCCAGGCATTTTCCATAATACAAAGAAGAAATTGCAACTTTGATTTCATATTTTTCAAGGTATAAATTCTAAGTGCGTTTAGAAATTTTTAATAAACACATTCTTTCTAAAAAATCACTTAAATTCTACATGACATTGATGAATCCAGGATTTACACCTCTAATCGCTAAACTTATGATACAGAGCATAAGATAAAACCCAAAAAGACACAAATTCAAAAACCTAATAGGTTATCAAAAATCCAGGGGTGCAAAGTTAGAGTATAAATTATACATATTTAAATCTAAACACGTTGTATAACTCATTGCTCTATTAGATCCAGAAAAGATATTTAAACTTATAAGAAGTTAAGTTGACCCAACTAGCCCATAATACATTAGTCTATAAATAAGTTTATGATATGACTACACACTCAGGTAGAAGGGTAAACATACATGAAGGCATAAGCCTGATATAAACTTCTCAAATACATAAGTCTAAAAACCATACCCCAAATCCAAACTACTTCATCGATTCTCTATATTATTACTATCAAGCATTAAATACCCTATATTTTTTTATCATACTTGGGCTCACAAAATAATGGTGAGGATGTATTTATCTAATGAATGACATGAATGACATTATTTTTTTCACTCATTAATGAATCATTAATCATTAGAGTTTATTATCCTAGATAATGGTCATCAAAATAAATATCATATTATTATTCTCACTCCACCATTATCTTTATACAAGTTGGTGTTGCTCATGAATGTAAACTTTCATGGACCACAAGTAAAGCATATTTCAATTTTAGAATTCTTAGTACATGTTATTTTTTTTAAGTTCTGATCATTATATTTTCTTTAATTTCTATAAACATATATATTACACAATCTTTAAGACTTCATTCCTTCTAAAATCATGTTAACTAAGTATCAAAGGGTTTTATAAGCCTAATAAAAGCTTATTTTAAAGGTGGGTGCTCATGATTTTAAAGCTTTTTTTAGATTATTAATCAATTCTAATTAGAAGAGAGAATAAAGATGATGAGATTCAAATTTATAATTATTTAGTAATATCAAAGAATAATCTTAAAAAAAAGGCTTAAGTTGTTAAGTAAAATATCAAGATGTGATTTATCATTCTTTAAGATGGAAAACTTTGAAAAAACACTAGTTTTACTTTTTTTTATTTTTAGTTTTTTTCATGGTTGATAATCTAAAACTCGAGGATATAGAAAGGTCATAAATCTTCCTAATATAAGTATTCTAGAAACATCACTAGATCTTTAACAATTATTTTAATAGATGAAATTACTCATAAAAGCTTTTTAGACACATGATTTTTTCAAGTTTACTTACTATAAAATAATTTCAGCCTCATGTCCCGAGTTACGGGTTTAAAAGGTTAGTTTATGTTGACTTAAGTCTTTTATTTTCTTTGGATTTTTTATCTATAAAATTTAATAATTATTTTTTATTGTTTTTTTTCTTAATAATTTTTAATTGATTTTTTTTCAATTACATTCCTCAATATATATTTTTTTCATTTTATTCTCATATCAAATTTAGTATTTATTCTTTTAATTCCTATTTGTTTTGTTTTAGATTTTTTTTTATTTAAATTTGTTCTTTAATTTTATTGATTATTACTTTAAAAAAAAATTATCAAGGTTTTATATCAAAATTTTGCACTTGAAGTGTCAATAACTCCTTAACTAAAAATATTTTATAATAATAAGTCTGATACTATAAGATACTTTTAATTTATAGTAAATGTTCATCTTAACTGTAGACTTATCACATAAATTAAAGAATTGATTAATGAGTTTAACTAATGAATTGAAAAAACAAAAAGAGGGTGCAACTTAAAAAAAAATACTGGTTCCAGTCCAAACTGGAACACTGTTCATCATTAAGTTGTAACTAGAGCTGTAGAAATTGGATTTGAGTCTACTTTATATGGATGGAAAGCTAAGTGACAGGTCTAAAACAATCACGGAATGCAAGACTCAATTATACTGTTTTGAAGTTCAAATCTTAGTAACAATGAAAAAGTTTGAATCTGTTCTACAATCTAGACATTGATCAATTTTCAGCTTATATCTTGAGTTTTAGAAATCTAAATGACCTCAATTGTTTTTGTTAGAAAGCGGAGATAATTTTCTAAAACTTTCATGAATTAAGTTTGTTCAAATCCTGATATTAGTAATGATGTTTTATTTAGACAAGAAGATAAGGATTGTCATAAAGTGAAGATATAGCTACTCACTCAATAATTAGTCAACAAATCAATGATTTTAACTTTTGGCCCGTAAAAAAAGACATTTATCATGCATTTAGGTATCTTGGTTTGGTTTTTATGTTCTTGTTCTTTCTTTATATTTTTATAATGTTTAAATTTTACTTTAATTAATCTCTTGTTTATATTTTTTATTTTTTTCTTTACTTAGTTAACTTATATGTTATATGTTCTTATATTATTTATTTATGTTTCTCTTTTTCGTTATGTTTAGTTAAGTTTATTATGTTAAGGTAATAAGGGTACACTAATGATGTAAGAATAAGTATATTATAAACTCAACACGGACCTTAATGTTTAATACTAATATGTTTTGTACTTGTTATCTTGTTCACTTTTAATACTTTACTTGTAAAATGATTAATCTAGATTTATATTGTATAACACTTAGTACAACAAATACTTGACACTTTTATAGTTGAATTGTATAGTACAACTTACATCTTCGTTATGAAAAAAATTTAATTTGTTGTTAGCATAAGTTATCATTATGAAAACCTAACAACATTTACAAGTATAATTATTATTTGAATAAGATAACTAATGTAATTATATTAATAATTTATAATCTGATTGGAATTTTTATGTGTGTAGTTTTCAATTGAATAATAAAAAAAACTTATATCGTACTTATTTGAAATATCATTAATGACTCCCTAACTTTAACATTTATTTTTATTATTATTTAATTTTTATATTAATCTTTCAATCTTCAAGTCTTTTTAATTTATTATTATCATGCATTTTATAAATTAATCTAAATTAATCTAATTTTTTTTATTTGTTTGTTATTATACATATGATTATTGTCGCATTATGGGTGGGGGACAATAATGATATGTATAGAGTTGTTGAGAACTAAAGGGGGATTTAAGGTCGGTTATTGGAGTTTCGTGAACGCAGGCAGCTACAGTTCTCCAAGGTGTTCTCATCCGAGCCGAGTGGGAGATGATTTTTGCCCCACAAGGCCTTTCAAATCTTCAATAATTGTACTATATGAGTAAAAGGAGGTCCTGCGTTTCCTTAAAGCGCTGCAGAACTCCTAAAGTGTTTCAAAAAGATTTCTTTGCCCCTCCCGGTTCTTTTTCTGTGTCTTGTTGTGTTGACGTACATGGCACGCTGTATCTGTGGACTCCACCTATTCAACCCAGTTTCAACTTTCAAGCTTTGCCGTGTATTAGTTTAGTCTCTGTTCATCGTTACCTTCGTTTTTTTGTATGGTTCTCTTGCAACGCCAGCTGTGGGTAGTGGTGTGCTTTTGACCACTTAGGATTACAGGCATGTCGGGCTGCTAATCCTGTGCTTCCAGTGTGAAATGGAAGAATCTTCTGCAAACGCTATCCTGCAGCATCAGAGGGAGCCCTCCACATTCCCCGAGCCAGATCCGTCAAACACCCTGCAGAGAAGGCAGTGGATTTTGTTTTCTCAGTTGACAGCAGAAGAAAAGCGGAGGTCAACAAGCAGGCATGAAAAAGAAAAACTGCCGGAGGGGAATCCACCCGTTCGATTTTCAATTTTCCATGCGTAAAAGCTTAGCAATTATCCGGGGAAAATACCGGTACTGTATTCTAGAGAGATTAAGTACTCCCTTTCCCATTCACATAAAAGCTTAGACAATTATCACAATGAGATCCATTTTCGTGCGTGGGAGCAACACACAGGAAGCATCCAATGTTATTTCCGACTGACTGCAAGATGAATTGACTGTTTTGTGGCGGTGTTTACACAGAATTTTAGTAAATTTTGAATTTTATTTCTAGATCGTTTGCATATGGTAATATCATTAATAAAAAAAATTTAATTTTTTTTTAATATATTTTTAAACGAAAAACACAAAATCAAATTCAACCACTCCACCAAACAATGCACGGAAAGCAAAGGGATGGAAACTTTTCCTAATTTTGATTTAAAAGTTCAAACTATCTCTCAGAGACGCATGGTTTATGAAACTACAATCATACACAGGTGATTATACAGATCTGTGAACCATTACAATCTCAAATATAAACAGGTTCCACTCTCGCGTAAAGATAAATTTTCCTTCACTCAGTGAACAAAGATATTTGTGCAGACATCTTCCGATTGAAGCTATTCAGTAGATTACTCTCCGGAGATTGCTATTTAAGGATGTGAACTCCTCTGGAAAACACACTGGGTACACTCCTCTGGATCAATTCTGTAGCACTGGCTGCTGCCACCATCAACAAAAGCTAGGCAGTATCCAGATTGATTGGATTGCAATTGATCCTGACAATCCCAATTTCTAACTTGTTTCTTAATTAGGATTCCAAAGCAATCTGCGTGACTGTGCAGGTGGGGCTAAACCTGGAATATCCCGAATGTCCTTGTTGTTTGGGTTTACCAGCTGAAAAATCAAGGGCGAAGATAAATAAGGAACATTTTACAGAAATTACTTCTAGACGAACAAATAATGCAAACAAGCCAGTCAACTTGACAAATAGTATTTTGAAGAGTAATAACTTCAGAAAAACACGAGATTTGTTGTGTAATAAGCATTCATCTGGTGAAACAGTCGCGGGTTCTCACAAAAAGGACACTTTCACGGTTTCACCATGAAATCATCTTCAATGAAAGTCTTCCACAATAACTTGAATGCATTTACTGATCCAACTAAAATATTTGAAAATAAATTATTAGTGCGCTTAAACCAATCAAAAAACCCAACTTCATAGTATATGCCAATGAGAGTTTAATTTCATCATGTAGAAGTTTTGTGTCTGCCCAGTTGTTGCTGCACTAATGGAGGTTGAAAGACAATAATAGGATCTTGGATTCAGGGTCTTAATTGTAAGTTGTTAATATTTTCTCAAGTGATGCCTGAAAATGAAACCTCTGCAGCTTCCATAATCCATGAGATTTCTCACGCAAATAAGTGAGATAACTGAAGTTCGAGCAATGGTGAAAATTACTTAACAAATGATCTCCTTAAATGCAATTTATGCAAGCTCTAGCTGAAGCGCTGAACTAAGGTTAGGGGGTTAGATTTTTCTTGTTCAAGCAGACCTCAACTGCTCATGAACATGCTTCAACCCTAAATAGAAAATGCAAAATTCTATCATGAATTGCCAATATGATACCGTCAGCAATCTCAAAGTGCTACCTAGCTTATAAGGGCCATTACCCAGTAAAGATCCCAACATTTTAGGGTCCGTAGGGCTGAGCTAGTATGCATGGGGGATTTCATCAATTTGAAAGATGGACTACTTGTACGCAAAAAGTCTTTGAGATTTCTTTCAGCTCTTACAGATCTGTGAATATGAGAGGGTCGACGGAAGCTTAATTTATTAGTAGGAGGCTCAATTTCAAAAGATGTTATGCGGGAAAGATACCTCCCCACACCAAACAACAGACAATTAGAGCATGTCCATCAAGCTTTGTCTGAATTAGAAAAGAAATCAGAGCTTTAACGTAATTTACAACCAGGCAGTAAAAGTAAGATTTCATTGATTAGGAAATAAGATTCAATTAAAAGAAAACAAGCGTATGATATACCTTCACTATAATGATTGCTATGACTCCAACAACAACAAGGAAAAGTAATGCCATAATGCACTTGTCAGTTGCAACCTGGTGGAAAAACTTTCAAGTAAGTAAACCCAATTACAGCTAGGCCTGGTAAATGAAAGAAAACGAAGTGGATATTTTGGAAAATGACCTGCCTACCAATTTCCTTCACCATTTTAGAAGCTTTCTTGATCGAGAAATGGATAGAATCGAGCTCATTAACAATCCTACTCATTTGTTCAGTCTGGACAGAAAAAACGTTCTTAGTTTACGGGCCACTGAAAGATAAAAAGATTTTACTTGTTCCTTTTCTTTTGAAAGGAAAAGCAATTGTCAACTCTAGGATATTACAAACTGAAATTATGTTAATTTTTCAAATGCTGTCAAAGTATGTACCTGAGCCTTAAGAGCCTCTGCAGTTTCTCTTCCTACATTGACGGTGTCTTGAACAACCTAGCATAAAATAGAAAGAAATACAAAGGTCAAATGTCAGACTCGGAAACAGGAGACACCATTCTACAATTTCCTTATTTTTTCCGGGGTTGGGGTGCGTGGTAATCAATATTTTTTGGCCTTTTACAAGGATCCAATCAAGGAAAATTAGGTATTGAGCTTTCATTTTACCAAAAAGTTAAAGAGGAAAGCTTATGAATGTCCGAGTATTATACTGCACAACTATAAAATTCTGCACTGGCTTCTCATGTCTCTATAGATGGTGGTGCTCATAGTAGGTGGAGTATAAACGCTGCAAAGAATCTTTAGCCAACTCCATCACAAGGGAAGCAATCCATCACAGATCCTGAGAGGTGGATGACTAGAATATACCTAATTCAAGAGCAATAGTAAGTTTGGATCTTCTAAGTTAAAAGAAGTCTAGGTGAAGCCTCAGAGGTGCATTGGAAAAACTTCAGATTCTGATAGGTGGGCAAGGAGTTAGGTGTTGCAGTAAATCAGAATATCTATTAAACGGTGCATGCCACTCTAATCTTATAAATATTGCTCCAAGTAGGAAACATTGAATAGGTATATGATTTGCAAGCATTTTCAGTAGCATATCTTCTATGCAAATCAATGAGTCTGAGTGTAATTCAACAAGTTTGAGGACAGCATGCACTTCCAAATAAAATTTGAGCTTCTAAGCAACTAAGCTTCTTCTTTTTTTTCCGCCTTTTGATTTTAGTAACTGAATCACTTAGCTCCCTTTCAGATCATCCACATTTATAACACCTATATGACATACTATCCTTGATCAATTGAGTCACTCTTTCACCTGCCATTCCAAATCAAGTTTAAGGATTTAAGCAACAAAGCTTTTTGTTCCTTTAACTGCTATTTCAGTAATGGGATCGCATTATCTTGACTGTCCATATGAAGAAGACCTATATTTTTACCACCAAGTTACTGATTGTTAATTAGCCCTTTTTTCTTCCAGGGCTACTCCTTAACCATTCTCATTTTGAAGTCTACACCAATGGATACATGACCCGAAAGTGATGCAGCAACTCTGCACTGCCTTGGATGACTATCAGTTTATGACTTTATGGGAATCAGGCTGCTTTAACTGAACACTTGTGTGTTAAGCATATTGATAATGGAAGGAAACTCCTACGTGTTTATCAATCAGTTCTCCCTGCATTTTCTCTTCTATAGGTTCCCCTATTACTATTGGAAGAAGAAGAGAGAACAGATCTATCTTTGAGTTTGAGGCTTTTTCTTTTTTCTTTCAATCCTCATTAAAAGGTAGGACTGTCATCCAAGCTTTGAGGCAAGATGCTGATTATGTAGTAAACCTTGAAAGTCAAATGAAAGAAACACAATACTCTAGGAGAATTGGTTATAACTTTCCAGTCGAAGAAAAATTATATGGCAAGCAATTAAAAACTTCTGTTAGCAATCCAACTATGACAAACAGGAAATGTAAAGAGGAGAGGTATCTTGGAGATGATTTTGAAATTGTAGCATCTAAACTGGTAAGTTAGCTTCACCAAAAAAGGCTAGAATTGAAAAGTGCATAGATTGCAAAATGAAAAAAAAAATAGCATGTCACAGAAAATGGATACAAACCAACCTTTTTTCCCCTCTCAATTGCCTGATCAGTCTCATCCATCATCTGATTTCCATGATCCATTATTTGTTGGTTTGTCATAGCTGCAAATATAATATAGATTTTATCTCACAGACAGTTCAACAAAAATCAAATTATCTTGTCTGTTATCCCATTCATTTAAACACACCAATAGTTAACTGTATCAAATGCAAGACAAGATCAAGAAACAGAAGGAATTGGTATATTGGAGCACCACAGAGAGAAGAAGAATTTTTATTTGTGAAACAAGTAGTAAGAAACACTATAGATTGTGAATTCCAAGCTCATTGTTTAACCATGCCATTCGAAGTTTCTTTCCTTTACCTTCTATCTCTCAAGTACAAAAAAACTTCACTGTCAAATCCTGAAGCAAATCAGAAATTCGTAACTGTCAAATTCAATTAGTTTGCACATCTCCAAGAAGAGCACCAAATTTATTCACAACCTTCTGCTAAATCATCTATCACATTTTACCTGGGACTCTCCCATCTAAAACTAGTCACCATTTTTACAATACACATTCTTCAGGTAAAATAGATTTTCCAAGATCCTTTTCGAAAAAGATCCAATGATTTATTGATAACTATTTAGGGCAAGTAATCAATTAATAGAAAATCTCACGCATGGAGTGGATAAACTTAGGATGACATGCTTAAAACATGTGAAACTCGGGGACATCCAATCCAGTTCAACATTATACCCACAAAAGGCTAGAACCAAATGAATGATAGTTAACGCATTTCTATCGCAATAGAGTGGATAGCTGCACTACAAAAGGTTAATGTAGGAAGCACAACCGTTATCATGGTACCAGCAAAGATGGTTCCAACTTGACCCTACTCTCACTAATTAAAGACAAGGTGAGAGTTAATATTCGTCTACTCAATTTGATAACATGAGCGGTGTATGTCTCCACTTTTATCAGGCATTGCAGTGAATGCACTGCACCTTCAAATACTGAAACAAGAACTACCCCTTGGTGATCGGCATGCTAGGTTTCACTGTTGAATATGACACCCTTGGTTTTGACATATGGCATCTCTTAGAAAGAGGAGAAACAAAGAGAGTGGGGAAAGAGTGCACGGGAAACTTATCCTTCCATGGATCCTCTTAGTGGTCCATTTCCACCTTCTCAGCTCACCTATGACTTCACATTCCCCAAACAACTCTACCATGTAAATAATAAGACATCAACACTACAACATCCAACTGAAAGTAAAAGGAATCAGGATTGCTAGATGAATTGGTAACAATTTGGATGCTGTAGATACATGAATATTTTTAAATATTGGACATCACCCAGATCCATTACAGGCTAATAATAGGCCCAATTAATGGATTTGTGGCAGGATCTTTGATTGGGCCTAGGATTTTTGGGATGTTCTAGGGAGAACTGGATTGGTGCCATTGGTGGGCTATGATCAAGGCTCATTAGCCCACTGATAATCTTGCTTAAGGAAGCCCAAAACTCAACCCCATGTCATCGATAACATGTGATCTTTGTAATCGCCTTTATTAAAAACCAAGGCGATTGTCATCTTATCATTAATTCACCTTTCATTATCAACGATCTACCAATTTCTGCTATAACTAGGAGCTTATTTTCATGATTAGGGGAATCTTGTACATAGCGTTGCTCTCATTATCTCCCCAAATTCTATCTTCCAAACCTTCCACGCTTCCATACTTCGAAACACCTCCAAATAGGGTTGGTTACTTGTACGCAACACTGCCTCTCTCTCTCTCCTTCTCTCTCCATACAAAGAACTCGCACCCCTTGTCTACAGAGGCTTATATACGCAGTTCTAGTGATGGATCAAGAGCACATGTACATTTTGATTTGCTTCCACGGAACAAGTTGACCAAAAATAAGTGGTGGTATTTCTGTACCTAAGTTTTGTTTCGGTTGAATAGGTGAGTGAGCATATGTGTTTGTGCATACTTGCATATTTACTGCCAGAGCTTCACGATAATATTAATATAAACATTTATGCTAATCACACAATTTCTTAAACCTAAATTCAAAACTTAATCTTTTAGCAATTAAAACCTTTGTATATCAATGAACAGATTCATATACGATAGAAAAGGTCATAACTTACACGAAGCAAGCAGCACGTTGTTGTCATGTAACTCTTCATTAGGCCCGTCAAAGAGATCAACTCTCTTGTTGTTTTCAAGATTTGTAGCGTATCTGTATCACCACACAAGAATGTTGAAACAGGGAACACAAAGGATAAGAAGCGTGGCGACAGATTATTAAACAGTTGTTAATCATTATAGGCAACATGTAAAATAATTAACTACATGCGATAAAAAGAAATATGATATGTTATGGAAACAGAAGCATCCTTGCATGGATAACAAAATCATTAACAGGACAAAATACCAACATACTTTATTCAGAAAAATACAAAGCATTACGTATGGGTTCTATCCTTCCAAGAACCCTTCAACATTCTGATACAAAATCCCATGATTTTCCATTTTGTGGATAGTTATTAAGTTCATTCACCAAGAATGTGAAGCTACCAGAAAAACAAGCCGTCAGCCTACCATGGAGAACACTTGTGGACCAAAACTGAACTTGTTGAAATGAACTCACAATCAGATTTGAAGATTGTAAAAGAAATGTGCAAGGAAAAAACACAAATACGAGCTCACACCAACAAAGAGAAGGCATTATTTATTATAGCAAATGCTTGTGCCAAATTACCACAAGCATCAACATATTTCAACTTTTTCATTTTTCTTCTCTGGATTAAGGGGGCGTCAAGTATGATAGAAATGTTAACCAAACAGATAAATTCCTAGTAAAGTTTTTTTTAAAAAAAATAAATTACAAAGATTTTTCTGATGACTGAAAATGAAAATACGAACTCCAGAAAGTGAGATTGAGCTAGTGATGAAACTTGGAAAAAAAATCATAATCCTATAACTGAAGAAAGGACGTGTCATTGCCTACTTCACCTCAAGGAGAAAAGAAGACATCAGTTCTTAACAGTAAGAACAGAAGTTCATTTTTTGTTCATGGCACTACCTCTGGGTGCCACAAACATAGATGGAAACTTCTATAAAGATAATCAACTTACTGCTTTTTAAGAGCAACATAAGAATTCAACTCTTTGACCTGCATAGTAATGACAACGAAACTCAGAAAACATTAGACATGCAAAGGGACACAAAAAAAATTTAAGCAATAACATAGAGCATCAAGGTCCTGTTAAATCAAAAGCCCACCATTGATTGCTTTTTCTCATTCAACATTTTGTTGGTGTCTGGATCATTTCTACTCTCCACATCCTTCACTTCTCTGTCAAACTCTTTGATAAGCCTGGAAAACAGGAGGACATTATTATGATTCTCATTCTAATTGAATATGAATGAAAGAGAACAGATAAAAAACGTAAAATTACAGTGTCAGCAGTATATCTCCTATTAATCTGACTGTATTGTATGAGATGACCAGGTTGTAGATACTTGCTCTATAGACTTTAAGATTCCCAAACATATCAAGGTCTTGGAAACTCAGTCCATGGGGTTTACAATCATTGCTTTATCTATGAGCTTAATATTCATCCTATAATGTGAAACTATGATAACAGAAATGGAGTTGACTATAAAAGAACTCGAGTTTCAGCATAGAAAAAGGTTGAAGATCTATGGATAGGAACCCTGAGAAAAGGAATACCAGTAAATAAAATTCTATAGCTGGTCAGAGACTCCCAGACCCCTTAAATTTACCATCTAATTCTCACAGAATCCAGGAAAACATATGGTACAACTGATGTAATAACAGCCCTGTGTAAAACATTGTTTTCTTTTTCCAAGAAACAGAGCGTGAATGTTACATAATAAACAAAGAAAATAAAATATAATGTTACATAATAAACAAAGAAAATAAAATATACTTTTCACGATTGGTCATCCATAAAGTAAATGTTTTGCACTGAGGTAAGTGTTTTTTTCCCAGCCACATACTGTATTCATTCAATATTGAATTTGAAAGTGTATTCAGCCAATGCTGAACTGTTAAATGCACACTAATACATGCATTTAAAAAGAGAGAGGAGGTTCAGTTTCTGAATACCTCTTACACTCCCGCATCTTCCCCGTAAGTTCTTCCAACTGCCTACTCTGTCTATTGACATCCTTAATCTTCTCCAAATTCTGGAATCCCTTCCTGCAACAACAACACAAACACGCATTGTATTTAACTATCCAATTCATGCTAGCCCACCAATAACGACCTATGGCTTGCCAATTTTCCATAAAATCAACATCAATAAACCAACAAAATTAACTCATAAACAAATCAAATAAATCTCCAGCTTCGAATGCCAAATAATTCATTGACGAACATGCAAATCTTATATTTCAGCATTCATTAACTAGATAATTTCAAAAACTAAAGCTAGATGATCAAGAAATGGCAATGTAAATAAAACCTAAAACTTTAACCAAATAAACAATCTTCCACAAATCCAATTACATTAAAAATGGATGATACCGTAACGAAACAAAGAAAGAGAAGTTAAGAGAAAATCTTACGATAAAGCTCGAAAAAGATCGGCGACCTGCCCATTGATCTCTGCTAGCTCTTCACTGACGGACGATAAAGGATCCATCTCTGCCTATAATTCAACAATTCCCAATAGACATGCAAAGAATGATTCAAGAATCAAGCTCGAATGACGAAAATGAGCTCGAAATCTAATCAAATCCGATAGTTTTTACAAATGCAGAATAATCTCTCTGAAACAATACAATGCCGCACTCAAAAATTGAATTGAATCTCGAATCTATTTACACAAATGCCTGCGATTGCATTTGGTAGCTAAATTGTGTGCGCTGCGAATCTCGAATTGAATTGAAAAAAGTATAAAAATTCAAATTCGTGGAATTGGAATCCTAGTCAGAATGTAGATAATGAAATCGATCAAGGAGACCAAGATCGAAGGTTTCACAGTTTCTCTCAGAAACCTCAACACAGACAGTTTCTGTATTTCTTTTTTAGTTTTGTCTCTGTGCCGTTACTTATTTTGTTGTTGTTTTAAGGGGTTTTTTTTTTTATACTATTATTATCACGTTGTTTTCTTGTCAACGACAAATGCTAACGGGTTTGCCTCTAACGTTGACTTTGAGAGAATGAAACGACATGGGCTGGCGTAACCCACTCGTTACTTGGACCTGACGAACGTAACGGTTTTATCGGCTTTTCGGTGATTGGCCATTAAAACTAAAATCAAAATTATAAAGAAATCCAAGAGCTATGCTGATTTTATTGTGCAATCCATTATCCACCAAGACTTACTGTATTATGGATTCCAACAACGCATTCTTTTCATCATTTTAATAGTTTTTCAATCTGGTCTGAATTTATTTTTTTAAATTCATCATTTTAATATTAAATTGCCTTGAAATTTAATTTTAAGGTTTGTTATGATTTATTTTTTATAATATTATTGTAATGTAAGAAAAAACATTTTGGCAACAAGATGGTTCTTGATTTTTTTTAAAAAAAACAAACAATAACATAAAAGGTTTATATAACATGATGTGGTTAGCATTATATCTTGTTTATTTAATGTTTTAATAGTGTTTTTGAAAAAATATTTTTTTTATAAATTAATATTATTCGGGTGTTTTCAGATAATTTTAATGAATTTATGTTAAAAATAATTTTTAAAAATTAAAAAATAAATTATTTTAATATATTTTTAAATAAAAATACTTCAAAAATATAAAATTAGGCAGGAACAGTGTTATCAAAAACTGATGGGCCATAATAGGTTAAAAGTAGGCCTTGCATTGGGTTAATGGGCCAACATTTAGCTGGTCCATGTTAAATAAAAAAAAAGGCCTGCTTTTCGGTGTATATTATACGAATACCTTATTTTTATTTGCAAATTACTTTAATTTTGAGTTCATTTGGCTAAGCATTTGTGTTTGCAACTGTATTTATTATGTAATAACTACGATATATCATTTGGTTATAAAATTAAATATGAATTTTTACTTGTATATCTTATTATTATCTGCATTGAAAACACGTTATTTTATTAAAACTAAAATTACATGCTAATTGTTATATTTCTAGCTCTGCTTAATGCATGAGCCCTCTCAATATCTTCTTATTGACATTCCATATATTTTTTTAGAGCTATATTATTTGTTTTTGGTTTTTTTTATTTATCAATCTGGGTTATCTTCCTATCATCTCATCTTTGGATATATATTTTTTTGTCTATTTTTGTTCCCTTCCAGCTCTATTATAATTATATATTATTTTTTTATATTGTGATTTTAGTTTTTAAGTTTCTGGATTTCTCCGACGGGATCAGATCCGGTTCAAAGTTAAATATATTGAATATCCAATAAAAAATTTAATTTTTATTTTTTATAATTGTGTTTTATTTAAAAAATTAAAAGGAAATCTTTTGGTAACTTAATATTTGTAAAATTTAATCACAATAGCAATTTTATTCATGGTGATATTTTATATAATTTTGTTGCATACTTAAAAAAATAAGAAAATTAAAATTTTTATCAGATGAATTTAATACATGATGAAATTATAAAAAATTTAATAAAATAATAAAAAATATTTAATATAATTAATATTTATTTTACAATGTGATAGTAGTACTTAAACTTATAATATTTAAATTAATTATTTTATATTCTCGATTTAAAAAATATTTTTTTAACCAAACATATTAAATTATTTTTATTTAATTTTAATTTTAAATATAATTTAAACCAAATATATATAAATACTAAATTTATTTTAATTAAAAATATTTTTTATAAAATTAAAACTATAAAAGATATTATAATATAATATTAAACACGCTGTAGGTGTAGTGTAACAGCATGTCCAATGGTAAGCCTATCGGCTGCTAAAGGACATGGCAATTTTGGGTGGAAGCAAGGAAACACGCCTTTCAATTTATTTATTATTTGTTTTATAAAATATTTTTTTAATATTAATATATTAAAATGATAAAAAATTAAAATTTTAAAAAATAGTGTTATACCACAAAAATAAACATACACTTGAAAATTAACTAATTATATTTTTTATATTGTGATTCAATATATTTTTAAAATTTTTTTATTTGAAAATACATCAAATAAATTTTTTATTTTTAAAATTAATATAAATATGTGTTTAGCAATGTTGTTTTTTTAAAACAAATTTAAATTAAAAATATATTAAAATAATTTTTTTAAAATAAATAAATAAAAATTATTTTAAAAAAAATTAAAATCATAAATCAAATATTTCTTAAATAATTTTTTTTTTTAAAAAAACATATTTACCTCAAATTCAAATATTTGTGTCCCGACCCATTGAAGGTAGAAAAAAGGAAAGAAAAAAAAAAACCCACCACACAAACGGATGTGAGCCCAAATGGGATTTTAATTCTCAGCCCATTCAGTAACTTGAAGGTTTATAAATCGGAAGTTAAGAAACCCTCTGTGTGCTGCTGCTTCTGCTTCTTTCCAGTCCACAACCCAGAGATCCTTCGAGGCGACCACAATGGTACTGTCTCTCTCTGCCTCTCTCGATCTGCATGTGTAGTTTTCTTATGCATTACGTTGTTTCCGTGGAAACGGTTTCTAAAATAAAACAGGTTTTTTCTTGTCTTTGTAAAGATTGTTTTATGGTTGGGATTTGAGGACTGTAATTAATTTTCTTGATTTAGTAAGTTTAAACATTCAGAAATTTTTGGGATGATTGAATTTTATTATGTTTTTTATGTGCTTGTGATTGTAGTTTTTCTGATCTTACAAGTGATTTTTAACTACCATATATTTTTGGGATCTTGGTTGGTGCTTAGAAGTTTCTGGTTCTACGATTTTGAATCACTTGTAAGGATTAATGCATTTTGCATTTGATTCTTTGGTTTTCAGAGATAAATGTTTCAAATTGTGCATCTTTTTATTTTGGTTGCAGACTAAGAGAACTAAGAAGGCCGGGATTGTTGGAAAATATGGTCTGTGCCTATCCATCGCTTTAAACAATCTATTACTCGTCCAAATATATTGTATTCAACAAACTGCATGTTTGAGCTTGTAATTATAGTCAAGAAGCTTTAACTTGTACACTTGCGTGGTATTGCTTTCATAATTCCATACTACATAGGAAGAATCTGATCCTTAGCATTGTATCTTATGTTTGATTCAAAGTTTAGGTTCTTGGACTGAAAATTTCTAATGTTTAAACTTGTTTCTTGATTCAGGTACACGTTATGGTGCCAGTCTGCGTAAGCAGATAAAAAAGATGGAGGTTAGTCAGCACAGCAAGTTTTTCTGTGAATTTTGTCGGTAGGTAAGCTGTTTGTAACCATGTCAATCCTGTTTAATACGCAGGCTGACAGGTTTTGTGTTTGTGTGTGAATCCGTGAATATTTTTCCTTCTGTCGTGTGTTACGTGATGGTTGTCTTATAATCTCATCCACATCTGCAGTATGCTGTGAAGAGGAAGGCTGTTGGAATTTGGGGATGCAAGGACTGTGGGAAAGTCAAAGCAGGTGGTGCCTACACATTGAACACTGCCAGTGCTGTGACAGTGAGGAGCACAATTCGCAGGCTGAGAGAGCAAACTGAGAGCTGAGCTGCTGTCAAGAATCCACTCTATTGTCTTTAGGGTATCTGCATTATTGTCTTAGATACAGGCTGCTTGGAAATTTTTTTTGAGGATTTTCTGTCCATTTGCACCATTCTCCTTTTGGACTGGTACTGTTTGCTGGTTAGGCACTGGAATATATCCCGTGAAGATTTTGGCTTTAAGATTTTTTCGTTCTGATTAATCTGTCCGTATCCATTTTGCCTTTGCTCTCATACTTGGCTGCTTAGCTCCTTTACAATTTTGCGTTGGGATGTTTCTTTTAAGAATTTCAATGCTATTTAAGCTGGTGGCACAATTTTGTGCATTTCAATGCTTTTAACGCCGGTAGTTCCACTGGAGAATATTGTTTGAGTAGCTAGTTTTATATGGTCCTTTCTGTTTAGAGTGCCTGCCGGCTGCCACTCGCCTGCAGCTTGTAACGGTGCAGGCCAAAACCGAAAGGACGCTTTGTTGCGAGATATACATATGGTTTGCTTCTTTGCTGTGTTCATAAAGGTGATTGGATAAATGAAATCCTTCTCGAGATGAATGAGACACCGGATAGTTTGTGGAAAAATGAAATCATTTCCCAAGGAACTAGTAGAAATCTCTAATGATTTTCTGGGCAAAATCTGGATGAAATATCAACCCCAAAAAGCAGAATTCAGCCAATAACGCACCTCGGTTCCCCGAATTTAACTTTTGATACGCAAATATACTGGCACAAAATAAAATATAACAGAAATTATGGATCAAATTCTCCAGAGAAGGTGAGTGCTTCAACTTCTCGTATAAACCACTCATAATACTTCTGCATCATTCCGTGCAGGAAGTACAGATACAACCACTTACATTTACAAGTTGAGAGGTTTAGGCACACCCCGTGATCAATGGTATTGCCATCCTTGACTTGTAAGCCTATTACACAACCTTCAATCTTAAACATCCCCCTCAACCTATGTACAAAGTATCGAGGCCAATAGGAAAAGGTAGAATCCATCTTGCTTCTCAATCAGTCATGGCCTCTACTTACTGAGTGTTGTTCCACGTAGTACCAAATACTTTTTATCATAACGGGAAATTAATTGATAAACAACAACAACGTTCATAAGCCTCCACCAACGTAGATACAAAGTATCGAGACCATTAGGAAGTGGGGGTCCCCGTCTTGCTCCTCAATCAGCCATCTCTTCCGGTGACTAAAATGTGGTTCCAAGCAGGTACCAACCACCTGTGTCATACATTAAAACAAGGTTGAAAATATTCCCACTCAAAATTTGACGCAACTGCAAAAGTAGCAGCAAAAATGTCGTTTTGCAGCATTTCCTTGTTCCTTTTCAGTTCTCATCAGAACGTCATGCTGTGGTATTCAACCCATCGCAGATGCATGATTCTGAAGAAGCCCCAAACCCTTTAAGATTAAACAAAAGGAGTTGCTACATCATCACTGTTCTGGTGGTGCCTTTGTCTTTGGACGGCCTTAACTGCTGCAACTCTTGCAGCATTGGCTGCTTTGTTAGCATATGCAATAGTTTTGTTCACCCTTTCCTCTATCCTTGCCGCATCACATGCTTTCTCAGCAGCTCGCTTTGCTTCCTGTATTTATCACAGTAAAAGTAAGAGAATAGTAAATCGTTCAAAGATACAGGTAGTATATAGTTTATTAATATGTAACTAAATTGTTCAGTATTCAGCAGACTTCAGAGAAAAGCCCCATCATCCAAGACGAAAATGTCAGGTAGAATGAGATCAAAAGCCACAAGGAACTCTAAATATGCGAGAGATTATTAAGTACTCCTGATGCAATGCTCCTCAAATCAAATAAAAGTGGAACCTGTTAGTGGTTATCATTGCGTGTCCCATTTTTATGTAAGTGTGGGAGCAATACCCCAGGAGCATCTATTTTCTTAAAGTATTCTTCTCAGGTTATGGCTCGTGACTCACTGAGTGCTTGCAGCTGGTGCAAAAGCACTATCCATGGACACTTCCAACAAGTTAAATCATACAACAAACTTTGGAAGGTACTTTCTAAAGAAAAACCAAAGCAATCTGCTACCCAAAAAAGCTATAAAAGGGAACTCATTAAGGTTCATCAAAAGCATAACTTGCACACAAAGTTCAAGTCTTGGAGAATTCCATATTTTACATGTTTTGTATGATACACAAACACCATATCATATGACCTGCAATCTTATCGGTCCTGTGGATCACATTGACCAAATTAACAGCGACTGTTGATGGCCAATCGTATTATAACTAGCATAGATGTCAAGACTTAAATACAGCTTATTGTATCCAGTATTTTATTCTACATGCCAACTCAAGTTACAAACACTGCATTCTCTAAACTGAATATTTTTTGTTAATTTGGTTTTTGTTTCATCTAGAGAATCTTAACGAAGCATCCTTGACCAAAAGGAAAAAATGTGTTTACCTGGACAGCATTAACAACTTTAGGATGACTAATAGCATTTGGAGATTCAGGATTGCCATTCTCTACAGTGGATACATCAAGAATCCCATTTTGCCAGTGACCAGATTGTGTTTCTCCATTTCTGAAAGTGTACATACCAAGCCCTTGCCTCCTTCCCTCATGCCATGCTCCTTCATACCGATGTCCATTTCCAAACTGATAGACTCCAAAACCATGCATCTTATCAGCAAAATATTCCCCAGAATATGTATCCCCATTTCTGTGTAATAAAAGAGCAGAGAAACCAGGTTATTATATTTCTTAAATGTAAACCAGTGAATGCTCTCATGCAATACAACAATGGTGGCTGTAGGTTCAATTGTAAACAATAGGAAAATGTTACACATCAAGGCATTACACTAAATTATTTTTCATTTTAGAATTTCATAATCATTTTTGTGGAAAGTATAGGATTCAAGAAAAAAGAATTATATGGCCGTGAATTGGAAATTAAATTGAATCGCATATTCAAGTGTTTAGCCTCTGAAAACTTTATTGTTTGAATTTAACTCTTTAACACCCTACTTCTGCAGCTCTGAACAAAACAAGTTCTTTCAGCCTCAATTATCCTTCAGTCCATCCATGGATTTTGAGAATGGAATCATCTAAATTGAGATACATCCTCTTAATTAGCCCCTATAGTCCCACCTATACATGTAGCAAGCTAATTGTTAGTGCCTAAGGATTCGGCATCTAAGAAAACCAAAAGCAGAGATACAGCAACCCCAAAGAAGAACAAAAGGAGAGTTTAGGGCCAGAATCAAAATTCTATAACAGCAAAATAAAACAAATGGCCAAGAACTCCATAATTGAACAATCTATGATCAAACAAAAAAATAACCTAGAGCAAAAACACAACAGTCCGATAATATGTGCTTGCTTAAGTTAAATTCCACATAAACACCCAGCATGTATGCAATTTAAATCAGCTAAATTCAATCATAGACGAGTGACAACATACCAAAGGGAATAAAACTTTACAATCCAACGTTAGCTATCAAATCAAGATATCCAAAGATTCAAGATAAAAAATTACCTGAAATGATAATGACCGAGACCATGCTTGACACCCCACTTGAACTCCCCAATATACTTGCTGCCATCCTCGCAAGTATGAATACCACACCCATGACACTGCCCATTACACCACTCGCCAGCATAAACATCACCTGTATAAAACCTATAAACCCCGATTCCATGTCTTAAACCCTGCCTATACTGCCCTCTATATCTGCTCCCTTTAGCCCAAGTTTCAACTCCATAGCCATCATACTTCTCATCAACCCAATCACCCTCATATCTCCCACTCATATAATAGTAGTAAACCCCACTTCCTGAACACTTCCCTTTATGAAATTCACCCTCATAAACATCACCGTTACTATAACTCTGAACCCATGACCCTGAATATGGCTTGTTTTGTATTTTTGGCTTAGACCCAATTGACCAAACCACAGGTTTCGTCGCCTTTGTAGGTAAAGGTGTTGGCTTGAATTTATTTGGCAATGAACGAGCTACAAGTAAACGAAGAGAAGGCAAGCGAGGAAGCACAAGATTGAGACATGCTAAAAGGGTAATTGAGAAAGCAAGAATGAAAAGCAAATTTATGATAAACAAGCGACGATGATTTGATAGAAAGAAGTAAAAAGAAGGCAAAACAATAAGAATCAAAACCGTCAAATGTACACAAGGCAGACGAGCATGGCTGAAATGGAGAAGGACTTTGTGAGCTAGAGTCTTGATAGATAATTTAGCAGTCAGTGGGATGGTAATAGTGTTCCAGATTGTTTTTTTATGAAAATTTGACTGGCTAGGGTTGCCATGGAGAGAGGTGAGTGCAGGGGAGTGAGAGGTAGAAGCAGGTGGTGATTGAGCCATAATTGTTAGCCTCTTATGGGGTGTTGATATAAGGGGTTGTTGTGTTGCTGAAGGATTACTGAACAAGGTTTGTTCTTGTTCATGGTTAGATTGAAAGTAAGGTTGGTGGGTCAATAGTGGTGGGTTTGGTGATGTTGGTGGTGGGATTTGGATTTGAAGAAGAGGTTGGTTTTGTGGGTTTGATTGAGATTGCGTTTTCCCTTGGATTTGTCGTTGTTTTTGATGGATTGAAGGATCAAAGAGAGGTGTGAAACCAGAAGAGATAATATGTCTTCTTCCTTCGTCTCCTTGGTCTCCTCTGCTTCTTCTGCTTTGTTTGGTAACGAGTGTCTCTTGATGCATTTATAGGTCTGAATGAGAGAGTGTTGCCATTTGAGAGGTCAAATTTTGTTCGTAACGCCGGTTGCTTCTAATCGTTCAAAAACTTCAAATTCAAGTCTGTATTGCCATTTCTGGTTCTGGTACGCGACTGAATAATAATGTAGAAAGATTGGAGGAAAAAAAACAATCTATTTCGTGTTGACGTTGCTCTTCAATACAGGACCCTCGTCTTTTCTTTGATTTACATAAATACCACTCTATCATATCGGTCTTGTCTCGTAATTACGGTCTACCTTTCTTTAACCAAGAAAAATAATATAATGTACAAAGATATGACTTGTAATCTTTTTATTTCCTTTTCATTAAAGTGATTTTACTCCTATATTGTAAAATGATGTAAATATAGTATGATTGGTTTAATGGTTAAAAAGGCTTTTTATTTTTATTTTTTAAATTTAAAATTTAAATCCCTTTCATGAGAATATATTAAATTTATTTGAATACAAAGGTTTAACAAATAAATTGTTCAAATATCTATTTTATCCTCAAATTAAAAAAAAAAAGAAGCTTCTAGTGCGTGAATAATGAATGTTTTAAATGCAACTCTTTACTAGATTATAATTAATTTTAGTTATGCACGAACCTCGAGTATGAACAATAAAAAAAATTATTAAGTGTATTTTGTGAGAATATGAAACTTAATGTGAAAAATAATTTATAAATTTAAATAATTTTTTTTAAATAAAAATTTTAGTGTTATTTTTTAAAGTATTTTTTATTTGAAAATATATCAAAATAATATATATATATATATAAATTTATTTTTAATATTAGAACATCAAAATCTAAAACTATTAAAAAATAATTTAAAATAAGAAAAAATATATATATTTTAACAAAAAGAAGAAGAAGAAGAGAATTAACCCTAATTCCGAACGGTGAATTAGATATTGTTCGGACATCAAATTAAGAAAGGATGAGACGGTATTGATCGCTGGCGATCAGGCGGCGCTTGACCTCGTGCAGCGGACGAGCCCTTTCGAACGGCGATCTGGAATTCCATAAATTAGAAACTGAAAGAGATAAAGATAAAATGTTTTTTGTTTTTTTAAGGATAAAAGGGATTTATCTCATCGCTATTATTAAGTACACGTGTAGTATATGTATCCACGATATGATACAGAGTGGATGTATAGATAACGTATACACATACGGTGGTGCTGCCATTGCCAAATATCTGTACCTTTAAACAATTAATATCATTTTAATTAGCTTATTTTTAATAAATATCCAAAAACAATACTTCCTTTGTGTTTTCTTCATGCGACACCGTTTCTTTAAATGTCAGGATTGGATTGAGTGGATAGATGCAAATTGTGCCTTCAAATCCTTCTTAAAACAAAAATACACATATTGTTCATTTCTAAACGCATCTAATTTTTTTTAGCTGTGATTATAGTTTTGGAATCTAGCTTGCTTCAGTATTGAGGTTTTGAATTTTAACTAGATCATTAAATTATTTTTTTTATTTTTTATAAATTAAAATAATATTATTTTAATAAAAATAACAAAAATAAAAATCAACTGAATTTTTAATTGGATTGTTGGGATAACCAGCCCTTCTTGGATTTGATCTCTTTTTTTTCTTAAACCTGACTCGGGTTTTTAATTAATGTATGAGGTCGGATTTTAAAATTATAATTACTGTTATCAATATTAAAACTCCATTAAAAAATGTAAAATAATAAAATAAAAATAAGTAAAATAAATAACCTTTATTAAATAAACAAAAAAACAAGAACGGCCAACCCAAACCCAGCATCATTTTTCCAGTCCACAAGGACACTGAATATAGCATCACAATAATTGAAACAGTGTTATCACTCTTTCTTTCTTTCTTTTTTTAATTTCAGTGCTCAGAGCAGAATTTGCACCAATGCCGAAGTTGAAAAGAGACAAGCAAAAAAGAAAAAACAAAAGGAGAAGGAAGGCGAAAGAAAAGGTTGATTTCATAGGAAGACTCAAACACAAGCAGAACCCACGCTGCCTCGAGTTTCTTGCGCCGTCCATTAAGTTATATCTATCCGAAAACTGAGATGTGGATTGGATTAAACAAGTGTGCTCAGCTTATGAATCAGCTGACTCACTGTTGCGAGGTAGTTAGTACCTGTCTGTCTATACTAGACCAGCGGATACTATTCAAATAATTTTTTACTTCACTGTTTTAGCGGAAACCCTAAACAATTGGCTGTTCTTATCCAACTTTGCTACTTCTCTTGAGGGCCCAGCACAAATCATCACTCCCCTCCGATGCCTTCAAATCCCTTGACAGGACACTACAACATGTATCGAACTGCTTGTCTTATCACTCTGTTCCATATCTGGTCGTGTATGGGGCCAAACGCTAACCTTTTCTTTTGTGTATTTTCGACAGCGAGCGGGGGAGATAAGGGAGAAGAAATACGAGCACGAGAAAAGGACGCAAATGGGATCTGTTCATTGATGCCTGGAATGAAAACAACCTTTTACCGGGTCTCACTTTCAAATGGATTGTTAAGGTAAACTCTTCTGTAATTGCTAGCTAGCTAGGTACTCTCCAAGGCCTAGCCTTGTTTGTCAGCAGTTGAACTTGCTCCCTTCATTATGATGAATCGTTTTTTGAAGATTTGATGGGCAAAGACTTAGTTTCAATTAATCCATAAAAATTAATCTTAAGCGAGGGATTATGGATGATGTTAATCGGGTATTGTGCTTATATTTAAAAATGAATTAATATCAAGGAGGAAAGATTACGCGGGAGATGCTGATGAGATTGGAAGGCTGGGATTATCTTGCCAAAAAGGATCATGTAGATGCTGCGTAGACAATGACATGGTTAGGTCAAATTTTATACAAGTAATTATAAATCATGCAATGTCTGCATCAAGCAAGGGCCAACTAGTCACGAGCCACAGTTCATGTATGTGTTGAATTCCAAAATGGATGCTACAAAACTGGATTACTGATTTTTTAAGATCTTAGATTAAAGATCGAGATCCAAGTGTTTGTATAACAAGCCTTTTTTCAAGATATATGTTCTACGATGACATGATAGGATGTTGACGAGAGCAAAATATGCGAAAAAATAATTATTTTCGTGTTTAAAAAATAATATTTAAAAAACAACTTTAATAATCGTGAGAAGAAAGCAAAGCTACCTATGACCCAGTATCATCCGCTAAGTTTGAACTTTTATCTTCATCAAATTTGCCCTGGTGGTTCCACAGCTTTGCACTTTTTGCCCTACCTCTGATGAATTTGACGGCCCACCCTATCGACAAGGAGGGCCATGCAGTCAGCAAAAGCAGCCTTGTTCTTCATCCAGTAAAACAAGAGAAGGTTGCCCTTCAGTGTTTTAGTCATATGCCCAAAATTCTATGCAATGATTATTCAGAGCATTTATTCTTGTATAAATGTTGAAATTTAAAGGATATTATCTCCACCTATGGTTTTTCAAAGCACACCCAGTTATGAAGGCGGCTTTATAATCTCCAGTTGGTTCTTGAGATTGCATGGAGCGAGGAGGGATAGCTCCACGTACCTTCAAAGTCATGTTTTTCCTTTTCTGTAGCTTAGTCTGCTAATTTATAAAACTCATTTACCAACTCCTAGAAAATTATATATAACAGGTAGTTTCATTGACTAGACTGGATCATCCTGTAGTGTTTTTTTTTTTTTTTCCAAAAATAAGTTCACTCCTAATCAAATTTTCTACTTGCTTTCTTCTTCCCACCCTGTTTTTGGAAGACAAAATAAATAGGAAAGGAATATGGGCTTGATGGAGAGAGTAATTAAAAACACACACACACATATATATATATATATTAAAAATAGAAATTAAATGCTTCTTATTGAGTCGTAAGAATTATGTTACAATCAACTTTTTTCAAATTGTAAAAAATAAAGAGATATTATTAATATATTTTTTAAAACAAAAAATATTTTAAAAAATAACCACTCAAACACAACACGTTAAAAAATTAAAATCAGCTGAGATAAAAAAAAAAGAAAAAAAAAAGAGGGGAACAAGAGATCAAGATGGAGTTGTGTTTTACATTGGTATATAAAACGTGAAGAATGACTTTGTATTTTTTATAATGAAAAACAGGAATGGAATTAAAATAGTAATTTATTTACCCATCAAGATCATTTTAAATAATATTTATAATTATCATAAATATACAATTCATTTATAAGCTAAAATAATTAAATTATAGTTTACTCAATCAATAAATTATTTCTTCAAATATATTTAATAATTAAACCAATCACATGTCTAATTAAATATTTACAAAAACATGCATTTCAGGGCTTGGTCTAGCAGTGAAAGGAGCTTGTCTCCTTCCACTGCACCTGGGTTTGAGCCCTGACATGCACGTCTGTCATCCCCGCGGTGCCTTACATGCCTACTGAGTTTGCAGGGTATTCAGTGGACCGTGGCGATTAGTCGTGGTGCGCGCAAGCTAGCTCAGACACCCCACATAAAAAAAAATATTTACAAGAACACAAAGTTCAAGTCCAACATGGGTAGAAATGCGATACCTTTCAACTTACTTATAGGCATTACATAACTGGAAAAATAAAGGATAAAGAATACCTAGAAACATGGATCTAACGGGCCAAGCTAGAACCCAGCAACGGATGGGTGCCTTGTCACTGAAATGGACATTAAATAAATATTCTCAACACTATACGATTATCAAGTAAACGACTAAAACTTATGGCTGAGTACTATTAACGCTCGTTATCTTAATTTTTTTCGTTTTAAATGAATTTTTTTATTTTTTAAATTATTTTAATATACGACTCTTAAATTTAATTTTTTAAAAATAAAAAAAATTATATTAATATATTTTTAAATAAAAAATACTTTCAACTGTTACTATTATTACAATTCTAAATACATTTAACTACAAATTTATTCTTTATAATTTTTTACAATTTCATTCTCGAGCTTTTCTTTTGGTACGATTGTATGCTTTCTAGGCCAAAGTATTTTGAGGTATTTATTAAGGTTTTTAGTGTATTTTTCAAATATTTTGAGGTAAGAATTTGGTTGAAAATGGATTGTCTGGGTGCAAAATCACAAACTCGATTGTCTATTCTGTTTCTGGCTACTATTGTCGCTGAAATCTAGGTAAGCAAATGACCCCATTGATAAAACAAAAATAAGAAAGCAAGGCTAGGCATCCAGGTCTAGACCATGGACCTGGACCCCCTTTTCTTTTTCTTTTTTAAAAACAAAACCTTTTTCTTTGTTTTTTTACTAAAAAAGTTCTTATTCACTTTTTAATTCTGACATCGTTTTTAAATAATATTATAATTGAATTTTAACAATTGATATTGTAAAACTATTATTTTTATGATATGACAATGATAAATTGGCAGTGAAAACTCAATTAAAACCGCTCATTTTCAATTTTACTTCTTATCATATATTTTTCAATTCATTTCTTATCATGTATCTTTAAAAAAAAAAAAAGAATCGTGGGTTCTTTGCTGGTCATCTTGAATATTCTTTTAATTCAAATCCAAATTATTACTAAGCATCCAGGTTTCATTTGGATCTACCTGCTTCAGCCTTTTCTTTTTCTTTGATTTTATTATTTGCATTAAAAAAATTTGGTTCGACCGGCAGCTTAAACCCAAGAACAAACTTATCTACAACGGATGAGAGTTTCTAGGTGTAACTTCAACTATCCGAACTGCGAAAAGTTAAAAACGAAGGTTAAAAATGGTTATTTTCCATTATGCACATCGGCCCAGTAGTACTGTAAAATGAACCACTCTTAAAGAATTTCTGGCTAGTGAAGCCCAGAGAAACCGAAGAATTGGAGGTAAACAGAGCATGAGCCACACATCGAAAACAAAATGAATTCGCTGGAGCCACCGGCTAATTACGAAAGGGTGCGAACCTGTGACTTGTGCGGGAGAGGGACAGAGAGGGTCTCCAACCCAGAAAAGATACACTTCCATGCATTGCATTGCCTTGCCCAAATCTACACTAGAGTTGGCTCATGGCATTGCATTGCTTGATCGGGGCATTACATAAACAAACCAAAGCTATTGATTATAAAAAATGAGAAAGCAATTTTAAAGATGACTTAATTGATCAAATCTTGAATTGAACTTGCTTCCTAATAGTCATGAATTCAAATCCTCTCATTGCCATTAAAAACTTGTATAATTATTAACTAAAGGAACTGTAGGATCAGTCAAAATATGTGCAAACTGACTCAAATAACTATATAACTACGTTAATTCAAAAAGAAAAAAGAAAAAAGAGAAACAAGATAGTTGAACATCAATATGTCCACCCCCCTCAAAAAGAGAGATACAGGGAATATACTTTCCTAACATTCCTTCTCTTTGAACATTTTATTTCCTGGTGTTCTAAATACATGCTGTGAGCAGAAGCTAATGCCCCTCACGACTGTCCATAGCTGATATCTTTTGATGAAGCATCAGTATTCACCGCAACACATGAAGCAGCTAAAGGCCTAACAACATCTATTTTCTCTATCTCTCATTGCGTTATTTTTTTCCTCGTAAATTTGACCCAGAGGTTGCCCTCTCATCTCTGTATCACTCAAACTAATGAAGTGGGCACCACTCAAATTTCCATCTGCTCAACCAGGAGAGACAACCCCTATAATTGTTCAAAGCTTGAAAAATCATCACCAGAAGATTAGATGCAATGATAAATTGCAGCTCACAATCCTCTAAAAGTTGAGCATAAAAATTTCACATCAAACACCAGTGGAAAAGAAACTGAAATATACATCCCAAAGTTTTCAAGTTTAAAAACAAACTTTGACTACCCGCCAATAATTCTATCTGATGCTTGATCGATTAAGTATACAGAATATATTGCAAGGCTATTTATGTGATTACCTTAACGATAAAGGAAGTTGCAAATTTGCAACACTGGAAACCAGAGGAGGAAGGAGAGGGCGCGCCTAATTTAATGGCAGCTAAAACTGAAGAATACTAGTTTACTACTAAATCGATACTAGCAGATTTGCTTAATGATACATCATCAGACGTATAAGAAGGTTTTTTTTTTTTTCCTTCTCCCTCCGTTTTTGGGAGGGGGGGCTTATCTTGTTATATTTGGAGAACTCCGGCAGGCTATGTGAACTGCGAAATTATGTCCAAATAAAGTATGCCTTGTTGGCCCACATAAGCTTCAACTTCCATTATTATGGTTTGTGTAGCTTGAACCCAAATACTCTAGGAACATAGGTCTGCACTACCTTTTGCGGCTTGAGATGCCCGTGAGTCATTAAAAACAGGTGAGGAAATGTCGTTCCAAAATATGCTCCATCAATGTCTAAACAGAGTAAAGGAAACTTGCGAAAAAATGCTGATCAAAAGACAAGAGTTTACAGGGTGGGTTATTAACAAGGAGCCTGAAGCACGCAATAATATCAGCACACAAAAATTAGAGAACACAACAGACATCCCGGCAATCCACCAAACATAATAACCTCAAAATCACAATCTATAGCCTTTAGTAGATTTTTTTTTGTGTGTGTTTCAAGAGAAAGGCTGAATAGGAGTAGGTCTAGAGAGTGGGTAGCCCTCCCCCAACCCCGAATCTCCAACACACCGCACCCCTCCCAAGGTTTGAAACTGCAACATCCAAGTGGAAATCCCCATGTCTTAACTGCAGGGACAGCTATTTGATGGCTGGGAAAAGATATATGGACACATAAAAACAAGCATGAACCAATGAATGAAACGATCTTAAAACAAACTCCTTAGACCTATAAATACACACCATAGCTCGAATCAAATTGGAAAGTTCAATCTCTAGGCCAAAAGAACCACTAATGTTGCCAATAACAGCCATATAAACAAGGAGCATATACTATTTCCCAGTAAAAGAATATTGAGTGCAATTAAGGATACTGCCTTGATACTTGGAACGTGGGTAGTATATATCATCACATCTGGGGCAGCATATTTTAACAGTGCTTGACCGAGGAATGTCTGATTGACCAACTGGAAGGCAAGGTTGTCCACAGCAGTAAACTCTGGGGCATCTTCCAAAGTCATAGTTTTTGTACTTCTCCAGCTGTTAAAATTGCAGCAGCAGCATTGTTAGCCACTGCCCAAACATTAAAATCAAGAAAAAGCATGGAAATGTCCATGTCAAATAGCAAAACCTCACCATAGCTGCCATCCCTTTGCTGGTCAATATATATCGAGCATGAATCAATCCATAAAGCATCTCTGCTGCAGATTCAACCAATTCATTCTGTTCCTCTGTGAACACATCACCTATCCATCCGAATCAATTGCCAGAAATAATCAAGTGATTGAGACTACAACAAGTCCCTTTATCTACCAATACTTAATTGTCAGGTTATAACATGGCTAATGTAAACTTTATTGTCTGTTAAGGGTGTCTCAAAACAGCACACAAGTAGCAATAAAGGATTCATAAACATAGCAAGATGAACAATGCAATTCAGTAAAAGGAAAGAAATCACACCATGAGAGGATTCAATATCCAAAATCAAATCAAGGGCATAATCGTAGTATGGAACTTGACTGCTTAACCCACAGAGGTTAAAATCATCTTGTATGTAATCATCATCAACTTCACAAAAGAATTCATTCCCTCTTAGATTGCAAAACCATGAGATCCACGACGTCTCATCTCCATCGGAACCACTAACATCAGACTCTTCGCTGTCCGTGTCAGATTCCACTGCATTCAAAAAACAGCTATTTCACACATTAAAACTAATTAAAAAAACAGTTACACTGATATTCAGATATACAGAAAAAACAAAACCTATACATTCCAACCTCAATATCAAAGTCCGGTTATACTGTTGATTCTAAAAACATTTAACAAATGTCTTAAATCACACGAAAATACTCACAATTAGTAAGAATAACACAAAACTAATAAATACAAATACGCGGAAAAAACAAGTGGATGAATTACCAACGGAGGCGTTGTTGTCTTTAGAGAGGAGATGGTCAATGTTGTTGTGATCAGGCGGTTGCTGCTTGTTCATGGAAAGAAACAAATCCTTGCCGTTGGTGGGTCTGGAACTGGACGGAGACGATCGGTCGAGATGCTTATCGAGGACATCGCTAATCCGCTGCTTTCGATGATCGACATCCGTCTTGGACACACCAATCCCTCGCTCTCTGTACATCACGATTCTCTTTTCTTTTGATTGATTTCCTTGGACGAACGATGGATAAGCGGTCGATTGAATTTCAGTTCACTAGTGGGAAAGATATTAACAATGCGTTTCGTGAAATTACTGACATGACCCTCGAGGTCCAAAACATCCCACGAAGGTTTCGATTTTAAAGCATATTTTTAGAGTTCGATTGTTTTGGCTGTTTTATTTTTATTTTTGGTTTTAAATTATTTTTTAAAATATTTTTACATAATTTTAATATGTTGATATTAAAAATAAATTTTAAAAATAAATAAATTATTTTAATATATTTTTAAATAAAAAAACTTTAAAAATAATTTTTACTATAATCTCAAACATTAAATTTTTTAAATCAACACACACCACTAATATATTTTTAGATTTTTATAATTTAAAATATATTTGTGTATCATGTCACCGTAAATTTAATAAATAAAAATATTTTTGCTTGAAATTTAAAATTTTAAAAGATCAAATGCTAGTTAATAACTTAATGTATCTAGATACAGGATGTCAGGCCCAAATAATATAAATTTGAATTTACTTTTAGATCTAGTATCCTTAAGTTTAGCTATATAATGAACCTAGGTATATATAAGTTTAATAAGATATCAAATTCAATTGTCCTGAGTATAGTTATGTGCTGAATTCAAGTTAACATGGATGTTAAATATATTTTTTTGAGTTCAAATACACATTAAATATAAATGCATATATGGTAATATATTAAACTCAACATCTTTGTATTTAGTTACACACTTAATTCAAGTGTATATATATCAAATTCATCATTCTTGGATTTAGAATTTTTCTAAACCAAATATATATATATAGAGAGAGTTAATAATCTTTTAAGCCATATATTAAGTCATGTTGATTTATTTATCTATTCTCATGTCTTTTAAAGTTTTTAGAAGGCTTGTCATGTTTTTGTTAATATTAATGTTGTATAAAAGATATTTATGTTTCATGTTATGTTGTATAATGAATATTTATCTTTTTTTGATGTTATCAAAAGAAAATAATGCTCCAACTCGTAAATCTAAGTAACACGATAAAAATTAGAAATTATACATACATCTGAATTATCTAGATAAAGGGAAAGATCTTTTTAATTTTTTATTCATAGTTTTATTTTACATAAAATTTATTATATGTTCTTAATAAAAAAGGCTAAGTTTTTAATAATTAAAAGTCCATTCTCTTATTTATCATAATCTCTTATTAAAATTTTTTGATTTTATTATTGAAGAATTTTTAAATTCCTCAAATAATTGTTTCACGGATATTGAGTTTTCTATCACCAATTTCTTAAACTTTAAAGAAGGGAATATTAAGTGAATAAGTAATTATTATTTATTCAAACACTAAAAAAATAATCATTTCTAGCATATTAGATTTCAAAATATCATTAGAGTTATTGTTGTTGTTGTTTTTATTTTTATTATTATTATTACTGGAAAAAATTAGTAATTATAAATGTTATGCAAATCTTTTTCTCAACAAAGGTTATAAAAGTAAAATCATGGATTAAAAGTAAGAAACTAAAGAAAAATCATGTCATAAAAACAAACACAAAGCAGTAAATAAAAAACAATAACAAAGAGAGATAAGTTTAATTTACCTCTAGATAGATCAGAACTATTGTTTATGTAGTGGTAGACAATAAAAAGAGACTAATCGTATAAAAAATCTTGTGATAGAAATAAAAAATCAAGATTAAACAAAAATGAACAAGAGATGAGGTGAGAAACGAGAGTGGTAGCTATGTTTTGAGAGGAGGGGG
The DNA here is from genome assembly GCA_015708895.1 of Populus ilicifolia. Taxonomy (NCBI): domain Eukaryota; kingdom Viridiplantae; phylum Streptophyta; class Magnoliopsida; order Malpighiales; family Salicaceae; genus Populus; species Populus ilicifolia. The sequence continues at coordinate 522,341 of SRLM01000223.1, forward strand.
GGGGGTGTTTGTGAGGATTAAAGAAGGGTTTAATTTTGAGATTTCTTTTTATATTTATTAACATTTTATAGTAAGGTTTAATATTGATTCAATCGGTTCGGTACAATTCAATTCAATTAATTTTAAATTTTTTAAATTAAAATTAAAAAATAAAATGACCAGATTTTCTAGATTTTTTAATTGGCTAGCTTAATTTTCTCTCTCAATTTTTTCAAGTTATTTATTTCTTTACTTTAACCAATTTTTCAGTTTTTTACTCAACCCTAATTAGCAGTAGACTTCGGCCGCGTCCGTCTAGCCCACAAGATGTAATCAGGGCTTGCACGTCGGAGTGGGAGCCAAAAGCGATCGGAGCAGGTGACCAAATCTCGCCGCTTTATGGCATAAATGTAAAAGAACAACAGATAAAAGAATAATAAAAAACCAACAGTACCCCGTAAAAGCCTTGTTAGCAAGATTACTAGAATTTTTATTAATATCTTGTTGCTTTGTCAGGATACCATCCATTGGCTACAACATGGGAGTGGTTTGGTGTTCAAGACAGAGCAACAACTATCAATAAACTATGTTTCTGATTCAATCCTTTTGTCTGAAATAAATTAGTATCTCTCTTCCACATTTCATCACAAAAATTTATTTAAAATCACAACATAAATATAATAAAACATAAACAGGAATCTTAAAATACATACACAGAGGTTTATGCACTATATTCATGTGTCAGAGCACAAAGCCCACACTCCCATTTTATTATTCATTTTGCCTTATTTACATTTGGATCCTTGATCTTTGCATGGTTTATAATTCGGCCACTAATCTTCTTTTTTTTTTCTTTTTTTTTTTAATTTCATACTCTAAAGTTATGTTCTGTTTTGTTTTATGCACTGAGATCTGTTTTCTCTTGCTTACTTATTACATTGATAAATGTTTCAACATTAAAAGTAATGATCTATTTTGTGATAAAACAACATGGCTTTGATTCATTTTTCACACCTTCACATTTTACCATTCATTCACTAAGCATTTTTATTTTTAATATCTTGGTTCCTGTAATTTTCATAGTTTACAATTTGATCGGTGAACTTTTTCTTCTTCCTTTAAACTTATGTTTTTATGATTTTACGCGCTAAAATCTATTTCAATCTATTTTTTTTTGCTTGTTTGATTTATCATTATAATTTTTTATATTAAATTTACGATCAATTTTATGAAATTAAGTTTTATTTTTTGTCAAAAAAAAAATAAAAAATAAAGAACCAAGATTAACATTAAAAAAATACAATACTTGTTCTTCTAGGTTATTATGTTTCAGTCATAACTTTTAATTTTTCACATTTTAGCTCATAAAAGTTAAGAGGAGGGAAAACTATCGAAAGAGTAAAGGAAAGAAAAAAGTCTGAAGATAGTTTTTAGAAGCTTGACTCTAGCCATCAATAACTGTAATTATATATATATATATAT
>SRLM01000223.1:524166-561609 GCA_015708895.1 Populus ilicifolia
ATTTCATGAATATAGAATATATATATATATAAATTTTATTATTTATAATATTTTCTCCAAATAATTATATATTTTTTAATTTTTGTATAAAGTTGTATAAAAATAATTATTTTTTATAATTTTTTTACAAATTATGATAAGTCTTTATTTGAACATCCATGTTTTTTTGATAAAAAAAAATAGTCCCTTAAAAATCACAAAGAAATAAATGAATAGTAAAAATGAAGTTTTGTCTTAAAAAATATTTATGTTATTTTTATTTAATTTAAATCATTTGAGTTTTAATAAATTTTATTTTAGTTGCTTTAAGTTTTTATTTAAATAATCATGTTATTAATAAAAAAATATTTTTCTATTAAAATAAAAAAAAAAGTCATAAATAAAAAAAATAACCTTAACAATTTTTTTCCCTTCAAAATTTAAATCATTAGAGTTTTTACATGATCACGGTCTTGTTTTCTTGTCTCCAGGTTTATCAATGGTACTCTCTCAGTCATATAACAGGTGGTGGTACTGGTACTCTTGCCAAAATCATGGTTTCTGCCACAGATGATGTTCTGGAAAAGTATATCTACAAAGATACTCTTGCTCGAAATCTTGCAGCAGTTATTTACAGCAACTTCTGTTGTTTTTAGCACACAACTTAGAAGATGATGATGATGTTGAAGATGGACTGGTGACTCATCTGAGTTGTTTCTAAAACCTAGCGTTTGGGTTTTGCTAAATTGATTAGGTAATAAACTGAGAAGAAAAGAAGATATACGGGAAAGAAAGACGGGTTGGTTGGGGTTTCTATAATTGGGTGGATTGATTTTCTTTAGCGAGTAGATGGATTTGCCATAGATTGAAAGGGTGGAAGGAAAAGTCACTCTCAGTTGCAGGGAAGGAAATCTTAATTTAATCGGTTACTCAATCGATTCCCACCTATATCATGAGTTGCTTCTCTTTACCCTCTGAATTATGCCTTCTCCATCTCATACATATCAAATGACGTAGCGGGAGAGCTATGGTTCTCAACAAGATGCAAATAGCCTCGAGACTCCCAAAATAGACACAACTCCTTTCTTCCCAATTTTCAGGAATTGGAGGCATTGTCATCTCTTGAAGCTGTTCCTAATTGAAGTGCACCATTGTGAAAAACTTTATATCTGCAAGTTGCATTACAGTATATGGGAAAAGGCTTGCCAGAGAGAACCTCCAATAACGCGTCTCAGATGAGTATATTTCAATCTGACAAACTGACCATGGCTCATCCATCTTTTCCATCTGAACCTCTTGATCTGGATCAGGACTTCGAAAGCAAGCAGCTTTAAAGTGAGGGCCGGATTTAGCAGGATCAAAACCAAGGTAAACACGATAAAAGTGTTGAAGTACGGAAAATTTCTTGATGGTAGATTTGCAAGCAGGACGAGGAAGTGTGACAAATATCTAGTGGTGGGATTGTAAATGTAGTAATTATCAAAGGGGCTAGAGCATGTTAGTAGTCCATTACAACATTTTAAAATTCTAAAACCCGGAGCCACGTTATCCAAAGCGATGGTTCTGAAAGGAGCATCAATGGTATTATCACTAAGAGAAACGAAATCATGATCAGAGTAAGAGAGTAATGAACGGGCAAGAAAAGGCCAGAAACATAGTGGTGGTCATGGCAAAGACGGCTACTCAAGTCTGGACTAGATATGAGAGAAAGCCAAAGGCTGGATACGGATTGAAATCCGAGGAGAGATTTTACAGTTAAGCAAGCTAAGATTTCGATCAAGAGGTCATTATTATGGGTTGTGCACTGTGGGTGCAGGATTGAAGGCTTTTTGCATATTGCTGCTTATAGCATTGATTATGTTTTTGTGTATGTGTGTATGGAAAGAATTATATGGACATTCTCCACCTAGCAAGCTATGAGCATTGTTGGCTTATTAATGTCCAGGGGAACATCTAGGATAGCTACAGTTTTTAAAATCCTGCTCCGCTTTGAGTGCTCATATTTTTATCTTCTAGTTTAGAAATCACCATCCAACCATGTCCATAGAGCTAAGAACTTCTGAAATAAACAAATTAAAAAAAAATATATGGGTGGCGAAAAGTAAATGCCCTTGCACCAAGTTCATATAGAGTATAAAATGTATTCCAATGTTGATCGAGAGCTAGCAACTTGAAACGCTGCCAATGCCATCATTCCTTGCTGGCTCATATGATCCGTACAGATGGGTTGAATATTTCGGGAGTTTGGAGACTTGCATCTTGTTCCCAGATTAAGAGCTGGTACAAATCATCAGGCGGATGTGTACGAGATGCGGAGACACTACTCTGGATGGCTTGTCAAGTGCCAGGTTGACCTTCGTGTAGTTAGAACATTATTTGATGGATCTCTCATCTCTATGCCCGTTCCCAATCTCAGACTGCTTTGTGTTATAAGGAGGGAAAGTTATGATCAGGATTCCTTGATAGTGCTGCAAGCACATGAACCAATTATACGTTCCAACACCAGAGACTTAAAAGCATCACATGTTTTGGGGTTCTTTAGCAGTGCTCATCGATGGTATATTGAGAGTCTTGCTGGTGATTCTTTGGAGCATGGATGATGAAATTCAGCTGTATTTTCACCATTTCTCCTTCTCTTCGTGTTTGATTTTGGTTTTTCAATTAGAATAACATCAGCATGAAGTCAATGTCAATGGTGAGAAGGCCTTTGGCAAAGCATCATAGCATATTTGTATTGCTAGACCACCATATAGGTTTATTTGTTCAACGCATCATGCTTTTGGTTTTTCGGAGATGTGATGCCTGGCAGCATCCAGTCTATTTCCTTAATTAGCTTGTAAACTTCGTTTTCAATTTAATCATGATGGTCATAATTAAGTTATGAAGAGTTACCATATAAATTTTCATCTCCAATTCTTCACACACTGAAGATTCAAAGCCATCACATTGAAAATGCATATATTGGTTGCTGATGCTACTGCAATTTTATACATACTTCGATCACTTGATGTTTGATTATAACATAATCATGAACAATAAGCCTTCGGAATGCAGTTTTCAATATATAAAGCTTTAACCCTGTGATAGAACTATTCAATAGCGACTGAGTCCGCTCCATTGAAATGTATACTTCAATTGTTCACTTTCTCACTACTGCCTCTCCTGAAATATTAGTAGAAAACAGCATCTGAGACAAAATGGGCGTCAGACCCCAGAAGGAAATATTGAGTATATACGTACAAAAGTAAATTCAGCGAACAAAGGCCATTAACTATATATACACAAAAAAAGAGAGTAAGAAAATAGCAGCAGCAACAGCGGAGTTAGTGGGGTTCCACAAAATCGTCGTAGCCATCCTCTTCATCTTCAGCAAAATACTTATCCTCAGCATCATGGTTCGCTTCCCTCAGCCAGTGATCATCCAAGGTCTCGTCATCATCTATTTTGGAGTAATCTAAATGCTGGTGATCTTCCCCGGCAAGGAACTTTTGGTGCATGATATAGGTAAACTGGCCCATCATATCTCCCATCTCTTCTGCCGATAAAGTTGCTGCCTCATCACGCTCGGCTTTACTAGATTGAGCAAGCTTGCTGTCTTCGGACATCTGAAGATGATGGAAAACAAAAAATTATTGACATGCATTCTATCGGCTGTTTAAGTACTCTTAACAGTGAATTTAAATTTATAAGATATATAATAGCGTTACATCAGCTAAATATGTTAGGACTCAAATTCACATGGCACCTTCCACCAAATGTCTACACATTATATGACCCAAGAGGAAAATTATGTAATGAGCATGGACCATATAAATCACATCATGAAGAACAAGCATGTGTAACATCAATGAGATAAGCATTAGTTGGGATTGAGAGGGTGCTTTGCAGTGTGCTGCCATGCACTACAATCCCGAAATAAGAACCGTCTCCTTTTATCTGCCCCTATCAGGTCTCATGATAGCATGCATTACTGGGCCTACAATATAATGAAGGTAAAATGCTTTCTTAATGCTTCTATTTCATACCAGCAGCATACTATCTCATTATCATGGTTCATTAATGGCTGACCAAGTTCTCATATCCATTCTTGTTGGTCATGGTGATTATATATATTTAATAATAGCCCAATGTTGACTCATTTGATATTCAATGTGCAGACTGGGAGACTACTGTCTCTCTAATAAAGACACGTGTAATACAACAACTTGGGTGGCCACACTGAAAGTTTCGCCAACAAAATAGAAAAAATGAAAAGTCAGGCATTGCTTTAACAATCGAAAATGGAAATAAAGCTGAAAAGCAGAATTACAGGGAGCTCCTGTCAAAGAAATGAAAGCAAATTACAGCTCAAGAAAACCCATAGCTTGTCATAAGATTCTAAATTCAGAAAAAGAAACTAGAACAATCCAATTATCATAGTTGAGTGCGACAAATGCCAAATACAAGAACAGTGTACTCACGCTTCTCAGTCCTTCACTAGCATTTGAATAATCAAAACAATTATAAATCAGATGAAACAGAAGAAATAAACATGACATACAAACAACAAGAAGCAATAACAATCAATTTTTGAAATGTTGACAATGCACAAAAAATTAATAATGTGCATCGGGAAGAATCATAATAATGCACCCTAAAAAGAAAAAAAGGTAATTAAAATTAGACATCAAAGAACAAGCTCAAATACGTACCTCAGTGGAACTCACACCGCCGTTAACTTTCTTTGCTTCTTCATTCCCCTCTTCAACATCGTGTTCCTCCTCCTCCTCCTCCTCCTCTTCTTGTTGCTGTTGGTTCCTCTCATTACCCACCCATTCCATCTCATCCACGCCCAACCTCCGCTGCTCCTCCCTAATCTTGGAAACCAAAATGGCTTCCTCACACCTCCTCATCAAAGTCTCCGACCACCTCTCTCCAGGCCTGGCCATTCCCCTAGCACTTGGATCCTGAAACTTGCCAACAAACTCATGATGCAAATACGGCTCTCTCTCCCTCATGGCATCCTCTGAGAAATATTTCCCATCAAGCACGAGTTTATCCAAGTAAGCCAACCTGCGGTTCTTCACGGTCACGGACCTGGACTTCAATTCCTCCGAAGTAGGACTCATCTTGGTTCTAATATTTTTAAGGTGCCAGTTTATCTCATAGTCATAATTTAGGATATCAAATTCCCGTAGCTCCTCAGAGTTCAATTGCGCTCCATATCTCTCTGCATTCCACATAAATACACAAACAAAAAATCTTATTTAACAGAGAAATCTAGGAAACTAATGTTCAGTTGATTGGCTCGAATCAGCTAATTTTATCACACAAGGCTTAAAATTTATTCCTTTCATTCAAAAATTAATTTATTTTTTGGTTAGGGTTTAATTTTTAAGAGAGACAACAGTTAAAGAAGAGAAATATTGAAATGATTAGAAAAGGGACCTAAGAAAACGGCGGCGTCTCGAGAGAGGAGGTCGAGGAGGATAGACTTGCGTTGAGAGGGATTAGTGGCGTGAGATTGTAAAGCGCGAGGGAAATAGAGGTTCTCCAATGAAGAGAGCCTCTCTGTCATGCTCTCCATTGCTTCTTTCCTCACTTCTTTTCCTCGCTCTTGCTCTTGCTCTCCCTCTCCCTCTCGCTGCTGCATTCTTTCCTTTCTGATAAGTTGGTGGTGAATTTCTTTTTTGATCTTGTCTCTCTCGTTTTCTCTTTTAAAAGCAGCGTCTGTCCAGTTCGCCTGCACGCTGTAGTCGGTGTTTTGTTGTCGGACAGAAGACCACCGACATGTCACCTGATGTGATATGAACGGCCAAGGTGCATTCTAGGTAACGTGTAGTCGCTGTTATTTTTAAAAATATTTTTATTTTAAAATTTATTAAAGTATATATTTATTGAATTTTTTTTCTTTCTTTTCGTCTCCCCCTTCTTCTTCTTTTTTTTTAAAAAACAAAGCATAATCAACTGCTTTCGTGTTAGAGAGTTGCATTTCTCCACATGTTTTGGGATAAAGCATAGAACGTTCACTGAATTTGGGGCTGGCCACTTCCCCCAAATCATAAATTTGATTCTAACCCCCAATTTTTTCGATCTATTTATGTTTTATGTGGCTACATATTACTTATAAAAGGTCTTAGAACAATCTATAGACTTCTCCAGTATCCCTTTTGGCAGCTTCTGTAATTTCTCTTTCAATTATCCTCTGAAATAGTGAAGTATCATAACTGATAGACAGAAGAAGCCATATCGAAAACTTAGGCTCAGGGAATGCATAACAAAATTTATAGTTCAGAAGAAAAATCGACAAAACCCTCATGGCTGAAGCTGTCCCTGTCTTTTCTCCTTTTAACTTCCCCTACCACATGCTTTAAATTTGGAAGTTTCGAAATAAATCAGTCGCAGACAAGACAATCAACTCTTTCATGGTTATCCAAGGTATATATAAGATCTCATGGCAACAACTAACGAGGGGGGATGCAATATTTAAGAGAGGATCCACATGTTAATCTTCTCTCTTCATCAATGCATTGAATTTACAAAGGTCTGACTTTTTTATGGCGAAGCCCGCTTCACTGAACAAAAAGCCAATTCACTTTAGGATGGGCACAAGATTTCAGCTGAGACTATGCATTGTAGATTACAACAACAATGGGGAGGGGAAAAAAACCCAAGTCAATATCATAAACCCATTTAAATCCGTGTTTAAATAATTTAATCAGGGAGTATCCAGCTGTCCTACATTTGCTCAACATGGCTGGTGATAGCTTCAGGGCAAGATTGGGCTTGCAAAAGCTCTAAACGTGTGAAAGGCGGAGCAAACTGCAATATGTAATCTTCGTCTGAAGCCGCAAAACCAAAAATAAGCATATTAATGATCAGAAATACGGGGTGGGGGTGGAAGCTAACCCCAGCATGTAACTGATGCCGGCTTTTTCAGTAAAGAGAAACAGAAAGGTACAAACTCACTTTCTTTGACTGTTCCATAAAGCCAGCATAATACCTCGTCAGCGAATGCTAGGCACACACCTCCCTGCCAAGCAATTTTGTATAAGTCAGGATATTAGGAAAGTGATACTGAAGATGAATTTCACAGTAATATCTAAACAATGTTTTTGATTGCAGACATCAGCATCTTTCATCTTTTAACAATCCTTGCAAATTTTCTTTACTTTGGTCCCTTTGTATGATCCTCAGGGAAGCCCCCACCCCACCCAAAATACATTCAAACTTGCAACATCCCCATTCTACACTGGGGGCAGCACAAGCACAACTCTCGACAAGACCCATGGGAAATTGGATCTCAAAATAGCAGAGTTAGTGGTGTGTGTTCTTGTGAAGCTCACTGCCTTCCTGTAAAAGGTAAAAAGAACTACTGACTGCAAACCCTTTCTTCAGTTATAAGATGCGAGAACCAAAAGATGTGGTGGGGGAACGGCTTGCTAACTAACACAAATTGCTATGCTTTAAATGAAAATTTTCTTTAGTGAGGAAAAGAAATATCCGGTTTGATGAGCTACTACAACAAGAAGTCGAAAAAAAGTAGCTATTATTAGAGTCATGAAGCAATTTAAAGGACAACAGCATTAACCTGCCAGTAGTTTTTCATTTTTACTCTCTGTGTTATATCCTTGGTTGTTAATCTCTCCGTGCGGACAAGTCGGCCTGCATCATCCCTGCAAGAAAGAACAAATAACTTCACAGATTTTTATCAAAATAATAGAAGACCCAACAAGATAATCATTAATCAATATCACTCAGCACAAAGCATGTTTAAGTGGGTATGCACAAGAGATTAAAATGGCAATAATTCCTTCCAAAATGTCCCCAAAATCGATGTGCTTCCACGGAAAGTGGATTTTTCTACAATCTATATTAAAAGAGAGTATTTGCTGGATAGACCAGAAAAGCAAAAGAACCAAAAAGGGGCAAACATCAAATATACCACCAAAGTATTGGGTAATTATCAATTTTTCACCCAAACTATTTTTGGTATCAATTTTACCACTAAGCTATTTTGATTTCTCAATTAAGGACTTTTGTTAGAATACTTAACAGAAAACATTAAGTTCCATATAAAACGGCATCCTTTCTTGAAAAAACAAAATGTACACTTTGGACGGAAACACGGACAGAAAGCCATAAAAATGGATGGAAGCCTTTAATTGAGATGGTAAAATTGATAAAAAATAAAAATTGTTTGATACAAAAAATTGGATGGTATTTTTGAGGTTTGCCCACAAAATTATTAACTTTCTTAGACACAAAATGCATGTGATGTTAAATGTCCCATAAGAAACCTCAAGATTTTATGCAACAGAACTAGAAATTACCTATATCCAATAACAATATAAGGAACACCAGCTAAAAAAGCTTGAATCTGCAAAAGAAAATCAATCCAAGTCATTCCCTTCACGTGAAATACAGGCCAAAAGTAAATGCCTATATACTCCATTTCATAATATAATCACACAATGAAACTCCACAAAAGGCAAGCATAAATCTTGCGTCAACTAACAAAACATTTTGACCAAATTATCAAAAAGACGACTTAGACATGGGCAATGAGAATTGTTAAATTACAGGAATGTTAGAAAAATATAAAAGGTGGTATTTGTTCAACACATACATTGCCAGAATTAAATGAAAATCTCATTTGTATGAACCAGTATATTCACAGAAACAGGTCACCATCTAGGTTTGCCAAGCAACTAAGAAACAGACTCATCAATTACATAAAAAACAGGTTTTGGGAAATAACACCGCATAAATATCTAATGATGACACCCATTCATGATAATCAACAAATTATATTTGCATTATGTAGTAGTTATCACTCTACTTCTTTTGCATTTTTGCCTCCTTTGGATCTCTAAGATGTGGTAAGCTATAATATTCATCCAGGAATTAATAACTGCTACCCATAACCAGCGCCACAACATGAAAATATCTCTGGGATTGAGAGTTTCAAACTTTTAAAAGAGCTTCATTCAAATGCCTTGTTTAGGCTTTGTATGCCCAGTGTCTGTATAGGTCGGTTTCAATAAAATTTCAACTCAAAAACTCAAGAGGAATAGAAAATCAGTTCCTTTAGTTTCAAAGAATCAAGAGCAAAGAGAATATACCTTTGATGTCAGAATATCATGTCTGGATGTACTACAATGACAAAAAAATATAGAAATGAATGACACAATTTGGCATTCCAGGAAAACCATTTACAGATGAATGATACTATTAGGCATCCCAAGAAAAACACACAAAAGTACACGTGTCCATCCATAAGTATAGAAATAAAATAGAGCCAGTAAACACAAGGAAAAAGGGAAATATGTGATGGAGCCTAAATATACCCAACACTTCAGCAGTTTCTCTTTCTCGAATCTTTCCTCTAGATGATAATTATCTATCTGCATAATAAAGAGAGAAGATGACAGATTATCCAAGTATAAATAAGGTTAAACTGATTGAACAGTAAACAAAAGATGAAATGAAAAATATTAAACATGTATGCCAACCTCGCGGTTAGTCTTCAACTCCACATAAAACCTCCTCCCACTATCAGTTGAATCACAGCAATCCATTTCAGCACCCATCAGAATACGATGAGCCCCTAATTTAGTTTTAATCACAGAACAATATTCAACATTGGCATCAACATGATGTATCACTTCTCCATTAGCTCTCCTTGGATCTTCAGTGGCAAGGCTCTCAAAGCAATATCCCCAATAACATCTAAGTTAATAAAGAACTTACACATGTTAAGAAGCAACCCATCTGCATTGACTCTAATTAGATGGCCAACATCATTTAACAGTTCAAAAGATATATGCATAATGAACCTCTAATCAAATAATCAACAAGAACACTTAACAAGACTTTTACAATGAGATGGCATCTAGATGTGTATGTGCAAAGAAAGGAGTTATCCTTCAATCCTTAACATATCATTATGTATGCAGCTTTCTGACCTTAAGCTTAACATATCATTATGTATGCAGCCTTTTGACCTTAAGAACCTACAGACAGGTCAGCATCATTACAAAATATAGGCGAGTCCAATACCTTCTACGCTCCAACTCGCTTTGCGGTCTTTCTGGTAGTTTATGCCCATCAAGATAGACAACTCCATTCCTTTTGTGCACCCCCATTTCCCAATGTTCATGTCGCATATAAGCAGTTGCCAGTATCTGTGTATGAAGAAGAAGAAAAAACTGAGAGACCATCAAAAGTTTTAATGGTTTTTTAAAACCATTAAAATTCCATTGAACTTTTAACTTTCATGTTCTTTTCTTTTCCAAGTGTTAAGGTGCGTACTGACTCTATTATAATTTCTTTTTCTGCTTGAGTGATAGTTCATTAAGCTGCACACTGAATGAAAGCTGATTTTCCTTGTATTCTCTGAGAAGCCAAACCAAGACCCAAAAAAGACTAACAAGGGAATTGTGTAGCTCAACCATACCAGCTAGCTCAGATTCACCACTAGTGTTGGCAGGTGATATTGTGTAGATACCATATAGCAAAAAAAGATTAGAAATTACCTTGTTAAGGTTGTTACGGAAAGTCTGAGAGAAGACAAGGAGAATAAAAGTTTTAGTTGACAAAATTCACTAACATAACACAGGAATAAATAAAATATAGAAACTAAAGAGGCAAAATACATTTCTTACCACAAAATGCATATTTTGAAGGGGAATGTTTTTGTCTCTTATGCATGCAAGAAGGTCACCAAAGCCCTGGGAGCCCAAATCTAGAACAGAGGAGAGAAAAAAAGGCATCTGAATGTATTAGCCCTCGACATAATATATCCCAGACAAATACATGCATAAATGCAAGAGACATTGAATATTTGATGTCCATCGCATCTCTGTTATGGAACCAAAGAACAGTTTCCAGATTGAAGCCATACCCCTTTTCTCAATGAAAGTATCAAAGCCTTCATTCAGATCAGCTCCAACATCTTCCGAAATAAGACGCTTGAAAAGCCTCTAATAATGTGGAATAAAGACTAGTGTGAATGTGCTAACCGTAGGGACAGAGTATATCATTCATAATTGAAACCTCAGAAAGAATAATAAACTCAAGGATAAAGAGGTGTGGAAAGCTTACCAAGCTGCGATCATCAAAGTAGACTTCTCCACCCTCAATCCGACTATAGCAAGCAAGTTCGCATGGCTATGGATAAAGCAAAAGCAAAACATCAGCATGACAAATAAATGGTTTAAGAAATATTCACCAAGCAGCCAAAATAGATTAACACCAGTATAAAGTACATCTGCAAGGTGATCTTGCATTGTAACAGATAGTACACCTGCCGGGTCTAAAAGTCCAAATAAAACTGCCAAATTGTACAAGGACATAAAGTTCAAACCACCCAAATTTACTCTCTCTTTTTTCTTTTCTTTTTTGTCACTTGCCTCCCATCTTATTCACTGTAAGGGATGCTATATAGAGAAAAGAATACCCATTATGTAGAACACTTAGATTTGGTAATCTAGGTCAAAACCATCACATGGTGAGATATTAAAATCTAGAAGTTCTGATATACTGGTTGATACTGTTAGCAGATCAAACAGCAAAGTACTTGATTCATCACTGAGGAAAAAACATTACTAGAAAGTATAGATAAGTTGTCTACCTCCTGAAAGGCAACACATTTTCTCGATAATGTTTCATCACTCTTGGAAAACTTCAGTTCAGAAACAAATCTTTCATCACGATGACCGTTTGCAAATTTAGAACCATAGCCATAGCCCTGTCTGGGTGGAAATCCTGGACGGGGAAGGAGGCCTGCTCCTCTATTATTATGCCAACGACCACGTCCAAAGTTCCCCCTACCCGGATTGTTTGGATGGCGCATGGCAGGCAACACTGCCACGCAAATTTTGAGGAAAAAAAATCATGAATTTATGGAAAAGCAGATTGCAAGACAAGAAAGGAACCAAAATCAATAAATACATTTATAAGTTGCTCATTGTGAAGCAGAACTAGGTGAGTCCACCCCACAATCAAAAGCTTCAAATGGTAAACAGGCTATCATGCATCTTATTACTTGAAAGTAAGAGAACCAGACTGCATTTTCCTCTAATGTTGTCAAAATCATCCATGACATTAAAAATTTACATTTTATTTCTCAAAAATAAAGCTCCAACAACACTATAACCCAGCAAAAACAAATTGATATTCAGTTTTTTTTTTAATTAAATGTAAACAGTTTGAGCGACTGTAGTGGTAATTAACTTGCATATCAAAATGGGAAATACCTAAAACCCATTAATATCCCATAATAACAGCCAATTCAATCCAGGACAAAACATATTCACCCAAATAAAAAGTTATACCAGGAATCGGGTGAGGACTGATAACAGTGGTTTTCATATAATCTTCATTATCAGACCCAAAAAGATCTCTCTCCTCCTCCTCCTCCTCCTCCTCCTCCTCTTCTTCTTCATACACATCAGAGCCCCTCTCATGGTTACTATCATTATAATTACTATAATACTGATTATTATTTTCCACTTCTCTAGCACCCTCCTCTTCCCCTCCACTGCTGCCGCTCTTACTGCCCCCACCTTCGCGTCCTCCATCGCTATCTTCGCCATCACTTCCATCTGAAGAAGATGAAGCTGCGGCAGACGAAGATGACGACGACGAGCCGGAAGACGAGGATGATGATGATTGTGAAGAGGAAGGGGACGATCGGCGAGCCCCATTATTGTCATCCTCCTCCTCGTACTCTTCCCCAAATAAATCCACTTCCTGTTCTGCGAAATTCATGTTTTGGTCAGAGACAGTAGATTGCGACACTGCGCGCTGTTGTGCTTGTGCTTTTTTCGCTGATGGTTCCGTCCAAATACGTGTTTGTGTCTTTTTCCTTGGAACAGAGTCGGTGTTGGGCTGCTGACTTCTTTTCAGGCGACCCTTTTCTAAGACTTGGACCATAGACATGGGTACGATGTTTAAAACATGATTGGGCTTGTCAAGCCCAGCTCTCCATTGTCAGAACAAAGATGGTGGCAAACACTGTTTGTTTAGCTGATGACAGCGAGCTCGCATCAACTCTTTCAATTAACAGAGATTTAGTTGAAATCTTAACATCACTGACATGATAATTATAGAATTAAAAGAGTTGATATCTGTTTAACCATTCATATTTGTTAAAGTCTGGAGATACCTGGTTAATATGTTGCGGGTTTGATTTGAAAAATAACTCTGATTCCATATAACAACATACAAGTCATTCATTTCTTTTTTTAAAAAAAACTGGCCCACATGCTTAGGCTTCCCAATGACTTTTTTTTATTATCCATTTAGTTTTTTTCTTTATTTTTTATTTTTTTCAATTTTATATTTAATTATTATTTAACATTATTTTTTTTATTGTATAATTATCAATCAACTAAAAAACATGGGGTCGGTTTAATTCTTTCTGTGAACAATAAATTAAGTTAATATATTATTTTAATAATCCATCAACACAATTGTTTCATGGCATGCTTGGTTAGCATGTGCAATGCACGTGGCATGTTCGGTTCACGGTGGGAGAAAAATTGCTTTTTTTTTTCTGTTTCCATGGATGACAGATGTCATCTACGTATTTTATTTTTTTTTACAAAAAGGAGGTTGTTGACCCGTTATAAAAAAAAAGAAGAAAAACCCGGTCAGGCACCTGGATCTCTCAGGCCCGTGTCCTAGTTTTTTTTTTAATAAATATATATTTTTTTATTTATTTAACTTTTTTAGTTTTTTAAAATTTATTTTTTATTTTTTATTGGTTTTCATCATTTAATATTAAATTTATTATAAATTAATTTTTTTATTTTTATAAAATTTATTTTTATAATATATGTTTACCAGGCTGATTAGGATGAAATTAATTTATTTTTTTTTGTTTTTTCTTATGGGACCTATGCAAGGTTGTGTTGGATTAATTTTTTTTATGATTTAATTTAAAATTTAAGTTAAAAAAATCATATAAGAATTTTTCAAATTTGAATTGTTATATTAAATTTAATGAAAATACTAAAAAAAAAAAGGGGGACAATTTAGACATTATTTTTTAAAATTCCAAAAACTTTTTTAATCAAGCAATAACAATAGCACAGTCATTAAACATAAAATCAACATGAAAATTGCTGCGAACAGGGCATGACAATTACAATTGATGCCCCATGTTTACAGTAAAAGTCATATACGGTGGTGGTAGTCAATGATTATAACGAGGAGGAAACTTGTTAATGGACAATCCAAAGTTACAATCCGGGAAATATGGCAAGTAATTGCGAAGCTGGAAATAAAAGAGAGGACCAATCACTTGCACAAAAAAAGAAATTGAAGTTGAGTTATGAAAAGTACTAAAAAATAATTATGTTAATATCATAAATAAAATTGTATTAATTTAAATAAAAAATTAATTTAAATTTATTATATATTATTATTAATTAAAGGTTATTAATACAATTAAATTTATAAAAAAACTAAAAATTTTGAATATTTAAAAGAGAACGTGCTCTAAACAAACTACATAAATAACTGACTAAATATTTTATAGGTTAGTGAAATATGTTTACATCTAAGAGGAGATATGATTGTATCAAACTAGAATAATGATTTAAAATGACAACAATATGATATTCAATAATTGAATTATACTTAAAAAAAATTTAAGTGATTTTATAGGCAGTTTTCCTTTGAAGAGCCTCTGCATCACTTATCAAATCAACAAAATCAATAAATAATAGGTTTGAATTTTGGCTTAAATTTTTTTTTTTAATATGAACCGAGATACTAGGGTAGCAACTGCATTGAACCCAAAAGTTGTTTGAGAATAATCTATTAATAAAAGAACTAATGAATGAAAATAATCATACGTGTGTGTGTATGATGATGACGATGACGACGCAAAAAATGATGAAGTAGATTAAAGTTGCATCAATATTTTCATTCTTCGTGCGCTACTAAAAAAAATGTTTGCAGCTTAATTATAAATGTTGATAAATAAAAGAATGTAGTGTCTTTAGAGATAATGAATAAACTCCAAATGATAACTAAAACCCTATAAATTAATATGATTGAATAAAGACATTAAGGTAATTATTAACAAAAACAATTTTATTTTTATTTTTATGCTATATAATATTTTAATATTACTTGGTGTAATATGATATTGATAAATATGTGTCATGTTCAATTGAGGAGTTGAGGAGGTCATAATAGTTTTATATAAGCATGGTGCATGATGGAAAAAAATGTCTTAAGCATTAATAAGAACAATTTATTTTATTTATCATAGTTTATAACAGAGATAAAAGGTGATAGTATGCTCTAATTCTCAATAGTAGAATATTTAAGGAAGAGAATATTATTGATGTATAGAAAAAGTATAGGATGTGCATAAATAATTTATAGTTTTGATTCTAGAAGAACTATCCTAGGATTTGCTTTTTATATGAGATTATCAACATCAAATTAACTTGATTATGGGTTATAATCCCTAAAATAGACAAGCTTATAGACTTATCACTAAAAAAGTTAAAAAAAAATTGTAAAGATAGGTGATATAATTGCTTGATAAGGGGTACATTCAAGAAAGAATTAGCCGAGGTGTAATTCCATCTCTTTTAGTTCATAAAAATGATGGTTTATAACATATCTGTATGGATAGTCAAGTCATTAACTTAATCCAAATAAAGTACAGGTTCTTGATACCATGGCTAAATAACATGTCAAATTAATTAGCAAGTTCCAGGGTATTTTTGAAGATTTATCTTATGAGTAGTTATTTTTGTTCTAGAATTAAGACAACAATAACACATGAAAGGTGAATTAAGTGTTTCACTAATAATAACAATGATTGCAATTAACTACATTATATATAATTAACCAACAATATAATTGAAGTTATTAAAATAAAGATCATAAAGAGAAAAATTGTAAACTTAATTTTTAATGTGATTCAGTGAACCCAAATCCACACCTCAAACATGAAACTGCTTTTGAGTATTGTATTCTTTGCTAACTGAAGCGAAAGATTTTAGTGTCTTTTACGGATCATCACTAAACTTGTTTTTTATCACTTGAAAAAATATTCTCTTCAATATTTTTTATTTTGGTGATATACCTCACTAATGACCAAGAATTGTTTACTTAAACTCTTGAAAGATTATAATTCGTTTAAAATATAACAACACTTTCTTAAAGAGCGGATAGTACAATTCAAGCTTATATCCCTATAAATCAGTCAATAACACTTAAAATATATGAAGGTGTTTATGTGTAGTGTGTGTGAGAATTTAAACTCTTAAATAAGAACAGAACATGAAACTTTTAATGCATAAATATGAGTATGCTTTAGGATTGTTGACTTGAAATTGTTTTTGCTTTTAAAATAACTTGTATATGATATATATTAAATTTTAGTTTTTAATTATACAATTAGACAATATATATATATATATGTTAAACTAACTAAATGAATATCAATCCTATAATGCATGTGATGTGAAATATGTGAATTCATTTTAATTTGTATTATCAAGATAGATATAAAAATATATATAATTTGCATTAAAATAAATTCTTAATAACTAAGTCTTCATTTGTTTTGCATCTTGGACTTGTTCTTCAGGTAATTCTTCAAGTTTGTTGATGATCTTCATATAAACATATTTAAATTTATTTTTAACCAAGTATATTATTAATCCAATTTTATTTAATTGTTATCATTAAAATACATAAAATATTAACATATAATCTAAAGATCAATAGTTACAACTACATAAAAATCAAGCTAAGAGATGAGTAGAAGACAACTTTTAAAACATAACATGAGTTATGTGAATAAATGGTTATTGCATTTGGTTTATCCAATGCTACTAACACTTTCATGAGGTTTATTCATCAGGCACTAAAGCCATTCATGAGTTGATTTTTTATGGTTTATTTTGATAAATTCTGATTTAGTCTCACTCTATAGTCTTATTTAAAATATCTATGAGTTATTTTTAATACTTAAGATAAAAGTAGTTGTTTGTGAACCATAAAAATTCTAAGTTGTTCACTAACACTTTAGCTTTTCTAGGGTTTATTATATGTGTTGATGATGTTCAGACTGATCAATCCAAGATTTCTATAATTATAGAATGATGAACTTCAAAAAATATTCATGATATCTAACACTTTCATGTGCTTGCATCCTTCAATACGAGATTCATTAGAAACTTTAATTTCTTCATTGCATTTATATAAAATGTTTAAATGGGTGTATCTTTTAGTAAACATATAGAAATGAATACAATTTTTAGTTAATTAAGCAAAAATTGACTAAAAGTTCTATTTTGACACTTATAGACTTTGAGAAACTATTTGAAGTAAACTATGATGTATTTAGGATAGGAATTAGAGGAGTCCCTTGCCAAAATTGAAGATTAGAGGTTAACTATCTTTTTTAATGAGAAGTTTTTCCAACTCAAATAAAAACTACTCAACATATGATTTAGAATTGTAAATATTAATAAAATTATCTTGTACAAAAAGAGTTTATTCTAATTACTGATCATGAAGTTTTAAAATATATAAATTGACATTATAAAAGGTCTCATTTATATAGGATTTGATGCTTTTTGATAACTATATTAGGATGATTCATCATTCAAATAGATTTATGTTGAGTTGACGGATAAAGATAAGTGAGATAACTTAGTATTTATAAATGATTAGAAATAAAAGTATGGGACATGTGAAAAATTGATAGAAGCTCTCCCTGTACAATTCACTGTACAATTCTTTTTCTCCTTCAGGTCTCTTTTAAGCTCTTGCTATTGGACACAGCTATTACTTGACTTTTTATAATGTATCACTATAATTTTTTTTTATCATTATTGAATTTTGAAGAACTTGAACAAGTGGATTGTTTAATTACACGAATAATTTAGAAAAAATATGCTTTGGTATCAAAATTGATGCAGAATAAAAGAGATTTAAAAGAAGAAGTTAAGAATTAAAATCTATCTAATTGAATTATCTAAATATTAACTATAAGGTTATAATGTGGAAATTTTATTTATTTATATGTTTCAAATTATATGTATTAGAAAGGAAAATAATTGAATACCAAGTTTTACTACTCTATTCTTCTTAAAAATTGAATTCACACACGCATTAGGTTTTAATTTAAAAGGCAATGTAATAAATATAATAAAAATGTAGGAGTTGATATGAAATTCAATGTATTTTCTTAATCAAATAAAACTCTCTTTATAGGAGAAATGATGGAGTATTATTATAGATGTCTATAGTGATTTTGTCATTTTATATTTTCCTTTTAATATTCTTATTTATAATTGGAAAAAATCTTGAAAACACATTTTAGATTTAACCTTTAATAGTAGTATTTTAAGCTATTAATTAAGAGCCAAATCAAATATAATTTAAAACTTTCCTAAGATGAACGGTTGAATACAACTATATTACTGTTTTAAGCATGGAAAAACAGTAATATTCAACAAAATCTGTTTAATGTTTCTATATAAATATCTATAAATTCATTGAATTTATTGAGATATATATATATATATATATGTCAATGGCAGGGTAGCTACAACAGGCTTTCAAATAAATAAATAAATAACAACAAAGTTTATCCACTGAACAAAGAAAGATTCGTCCAATAGCAATACATAGAAATTATCCTAGTTGTTACTATCCCAAAAATTCAGAATTGCAAAACAATTTTCATTGAAATTATCCTAGATGATAATTCAATCTGAAACTTAATCAATCTTATATGAATAAATAAGTATTTTTTAGATAATTATTCAAATTAATAAATAATAAATATGGTATAAATATTATCAAATTTAACTCACAACTAAAATTCACTTCAATCATATCCGAGATATATATTGTATAGATATATTTGTAAAACACTTATATTTTTTCAATATATATATATATATATGAATACTTAAAATCTAATAAATAATATATAAATATCTAATTTTGTTTACCTATTCGAGAATGAGGCAATTTGCATTGCAGCAACAAATGCTACTGGTTACCGTTGCTACTGTTTGAGGATATTTCAGAAATAACCCTTAATTTATATCATAGCTAACAGTGACAGTAACAATGGCACGGCCATTACCCTCCAATGAAATTATTTAAATGCCATCAGTAAATATTTTTAGAATTTTTTAATTAGAAATACATGAAAATAATATTTTATAATATTTTTTATTTTTAAAAATATATTTGAAATATTAAAAAAATACAAGGAAAAAATTAATTTGAAGAAAGAAAATTCAATTTTTGTTTTAAAAAAAAGAAGCCATAAGAATGTCAATATTTCAAAAATACCTGATTGGTACAGTTCTTGTTGATAAAATAAAAGGTATCATTAGTTTGGTAAAAATCAAAGCGGAAGCTTTTAATAAAAATCCTCCAGCAAGTTAATTAAATGGAGTACAAAAATACTCATGCCAGCTCTTGCTGTCTCCTTAAGAACACAACTAAGTTTGCTTTGCAGGTAGTCAAACCAATCTCTCCAGTACACGTCTCTCGTTTCTTGCCCACTACCTTCGTAACCAACCGAGATCACAGCAGAGACATATTGACGTTTTCGCTCCATGCAATTCTGTTCTGATTTTTCCCTGTCTTTACTCGCCTACACTGTGTTTTCAGATATTATATTCTCCAATCTCAGTTGCAATTTTATCACGAATTATTTTGTTTCATTTTATTTTCCAATTCTTTTTGTCCACAAGAACGTTTCTTAATCTGTTGCTGTAAAAAGGGGTTTTTTTTTTTTGAAAAACAAATAATGGCTTGATTGGTACTAGGATTGTATAATAAGCTTGTCAACACTGAAGGTATATCAGAGGAAACTAAAAGGCAAAGAACTTGGCAGTGCAATGGAGAAAAGGGAGCCTGCTATACAGAATGTTGGTGCTCCAGTAACTCCAGAAAAGCCCCCGCCTCTGCCAGCAAGGCCACAACCGGTCTATGTTAAAAGGTTCTCGGAACATGGTTCACAAAGTTTTCTGGGAAGAATCGCAGCAGAAGAGGCTCGAGACCCCATTTGTGCAATTATTACTGCCGCGACTTCCACAAGCAAGAATGAACATCCCAACAGTAGCGAGTATTTGGAAACTGGTGCTGGTTTTCAGATAGATTTGAAAGAGAGCATCTATGACTGGAACGACAATTCTACCGCTTCTGTTCATGGTATTCAAATCTTCAGATACTCAGGAGGTATTTCCGAAGAGGGTTTTCAATCTGAAAACCATAAACTTTTGTCTATTCCGGACCCGGAGGAGAGTGATAGATACAGAGAAGAATGTGTGTGCACTTCCTTGTAAATGATGTCAATTTTTTTTCTTTATATTATCATCTTGTCTGTGCACATGGAAGTAATTCTTTTCTTGAATTAGTTATTGTTCCTTTTCTGTTCTTCCTTTTGTTCTAGGAACTAGTGATACAGTAGTAATTACCTCGTAAGAATTCTAAACAATCGGAATTTTCTTACCTGATGAATTGGTATGCAGATGGTAAAGAAAAACATGCAGAACATGGTACAATCTCTCGTATGAATTATGAGAAGGTTGATCATATTGGGTGCTCAAAGCCTGTTGAGCAAGTTGCGATTTCGACTCCATTGCCAAAGAAAAGTGGCAGCAAAAGACCAAGAAATGGCATGGATCTGGATCAACACAAAAGGCCAGTGAAGAAACCCAAGAGGAAGAAACATAGAACGAAAGTAGCCGTTGAAGGTAAACCAAAAAGAACTCCCAAAAAGATGCCAAAGCTTGCAACTCCGAAATGTATGCAAGAGACAAAGGAGAAGAGGAAGTGTGTTGAGAAAGATGCAACTCCGAAATGTATGCAAGACACAAAAGAGAAGAGGAAGTGTGTTGAGAAAGATGCGACTCCGAAATGCATGCAAAAGAAAAAGGAGAAGAGGAAGTATATTAAAAAAGCTCCTCCTCCTCTCAGAAATAGCCAAGAGAGTTCAGTGAGAGAGCATCATAAAGAAGTTGCTGAAATTCCAATGGAAAATCTGCCTGTTGATGACAACAAGATGGCTATGGTTAGTAATGTCAACCATGGTTTGAAAGATGATAATAGAGACTCGAATATGCAGCCTGACATGGATAACAATAGTGGAGCAATGGTTTTGTTGAGTGATGATAAATTGGGGTTCAAGTCAAATGAGAATGAACTAAGATGGAACGTTCATGCAACGAGGTCTGCTGGAAAATTTTGGCCTAAACCTGGTTGTCAATATAATTCATTGCAGGCTTATAGAAGGGTATTTAGAGTAGACTCCTGTCTCGGCAATAGCAGAGAGGCTGGGCCTAATGTTCCTAAAAGATGCATGAAAAAAAATGACCAAGAGGAGGCGTAAATTGAACCTGTTCGGCTCTTTATGGTCGTCTCCCTTTAGTTGCCATGAAAGAAAGAAGAGATCTAAGGTGTTTACTCCAATAGTCGATCCCACTTCTTTCAATGCAAGATTCGCAGAGAAAGGGAAGGTTTTAGTGACAGCTCCTACAGATCATATACCCATTCCTGGAGAACTAGAGTTTCAAATAACCGACAAACTAAAGGGAGAAAACCGCGAAACTCTAGCAGTGGGATGCATTGAGGAAGGGCTTTCTCTTAAACAAGCTCTAACCAATGAAGTTAATGGAGTTCAAATAGTCTGTGAGGCTAAAGCACCAAGCTGCTCTGAGATGAGACCCTGTGCTGCAAAATCAAAGTTTGAAGATGGCAAAAGCAAACAACAGTTGCGGAAAAAGAAGATCCGAATCACCGACAAATCAATAAAACGTACGTTTGCTTCCCTCTACAAAAATCTCTGTTGCGATGCTAGTATAAATTGTTTACCTTATTTTCTACCATTCATTTTAACTTTTTTTTAATCTTTTTTTTTTCTGTGATGTGTGTTGTTTATATCTGATGACAGTTACTATCCCAACTATATTCGAAGTGGATAAGTGCATGGGGGTTTTGGGACATCTATAGAACTTCTAAAATTCTGTGCCAGTGGAAAATCTGTCATCAACTGGAATTGATTGGAGGTTATGGACAAAGAAAAACAATTTTCTTGTAGAGGGAGAGCTAGCAAATAATGTGCAAAAAATGCTGAGCATTTCTAATTGTGAGAGGGAATGGAAGGATAATAAGAGAAACTAGAGTCAAGACATTATGAAACTAGTGTAGAGACTGTCAGTTGATAGTTTTGATTGGTAATTAACTTCTGACCTTTCTTCGCAAGTGTCAAGAGTAATGGTCGGACTCTTAGTTGAAGAAACATACAACGATCTTGCTTTTATACTGACCTAATTTAACTCTGTCAAGCAGCTCTAGGAATCAAGCAGCAAGAGATAAAATTCCAAGCCAAGGAACTTGCGAGTCCTGGAGTACTACGTGCTAATAATACGTTTTCTAGCTTCTTTTGCTCAGCATCTAATGTAACTAGTATTTATGCATTCACTTTCCATGAAACAAAAACAGAGTAAAAATCTTCTAAATTTTCCAGTGATCACAATTTCTTCTCAAAATATACGTAGGGTATATTCATGTGGGTGAATTCGATTCTTTTTTCTACGAAGTATTCTGTTTTATTTTGTTCAACTGGTGAAAGCAGCACAAATTGGCAGCTCGGAAATACATACTTCTTCATCCATTCCCATCCCACTAGCAGTACTTTCTCAATTCTGAAAGATTTACAGAAGCTTTATACCATGGCTTTCGCAAGTTCTTTTATTAAACTGTATCTTCTAGATGTGGAAGTGACGATGGGTAAAAATATTTTGCAGCTGGACCGAAACTTTTCAATGATGAAAGTGGGATTCTTCTTAAGACAGTTAAGCATGCTGTAATGGATAAACTTGGTGATCTACTACGGAATGCAAGCATCAATGACAATAAGAGTGAAAAAAGAGGTCCTGGCAGACCAAAAAGTAAACCGGAACATGTAGTTGTCGGACAGAATGCTTTAATTCCCTATTGGGGTCGTGGAAGAGCAAGACATGAAGTTGATCTAGATCCAGAGTCATTGAGAAGGTGGAATCAGCTAATGAAAATAGATAGTGGAGAGGGTGAAGAAGAAGATAGAAAAAGGAAAGAATGGTGGCAAAGAGAAAAAGTAACTTTCAATGGACGAATAGATGCGTTTACTTCTCGGTCGCATCAGTTTCTAGGTACTTTCTTGCTGACTACCATTGCTTTACATCTTTTGATTGAGAATTGTTTGAGGCCCTTTCTTCTCTGGAAATAACAGTTCAATATGCCATACCTTTACTTTCTTGTTTTTTCTTAGCATAGCCATCCCATTATTTATTTAAGAAATTGAAGAAATTCGTCATCTAATCTGAACATCCGTTGCCTTATTGGTATGTAAATGTCGATAATCTATTGAATTTGGACAAGCTGATTCCTAGCTAATGAATCCTGAATTTGATGAACAATCTGAGAATGTGCCGTCATCTCTATACTTGACAATATTGTTAATTTTCTATCCTAGTTGTCCTGTAAGTTTTTAACATAGACATCAAGAACCTAAGTTAATAAATCATTGCTGTTTTTGCAATTTTTAAGAAAAACACTTCGAAAGGAACTTTCAATTGCTTAGTCATAGCTTATATATCTGTATTAAATTTAGACAGACACATTTAACTAAAGGAGACAACGCATGCTTTACAGGTGATAGGAGATTCAGACAGTGGAAAGGTTCGGTTGTGGACTCAGTGGTAGGAGTTTTCCTAACCCAAAATGTGTCAGACCACCTATCAAGGTACAAAATAAAAGTTATCTGGCTTTTTTTTTTTTCATGGAATGTTGCTCATAGAAAAACGATACACAATTAATGAAGGGAACTTTGTTTAACTTGTTGCTATGGTTGGCAGTGCTGCATGCATGTCGCTTGTTGAAAATTTTCCAGTTCAGTCAACGAGTAATCAACAAGCGTCAATGACCATAGATGGCCAAAAAACAATTGAGAGCAGCATGACATCCATTGGAGCAACTTATGATGTAGATGGTAACCGATACTTTGTCACAGAAGTACCTGAACCAGATACGAATCATGGGTCCAAAAACTTACCAGCCGAGAAGGTTAAATGCTTGCTTCAAGAAGAGGTGCAAAGACAGAATGGTATTGTGAGATCAGAACCTGAACCGGATGTGAATCAAGCACACAAAGATTTGCTGGCCGAAAAGGATAAGTGCTTGCTTCAAGAAGACGAACAAGGACAGAATGGTGTTGTGAGATCAGAATCTGAACCAGATATGAATCATGGACCCAAAGATTTACCCACTGAAAGGGCTATATGCTTGCTCCAGGAAGAGGTGCATAGACAGAATGGTATTGTGAGATCAGAACCTGAACCAGATATGAATCTTGTGTCTCAATATTTACTAGTTGAAAATCCTATGTGCTTGCCTCGTGAAGTGGTGCGACGACAGCCTCAAAATTCACTAACCGCACAGCCTATATGTTTGCCTCGTGAAGTGGTGAAAAGACAGAGCGGGAATGAAACTGAAAAGAAAAACAGAAGCCCGAATAGGAAAACAGCTTCTAAGGAGACTAAAAAGACAATTCCGAGAGGGAAGAATAAAATTGTTAAAGATGTGGTACTTAGAAGGAGGAACTGGGAGAGTTTAGGAAAGATCTATTCTAGACCAAGAAGCGAGGATCAGATGGATTCGGTGGATTGGGAGGCAGTAAGACAGGCAGAAACCAGCAAAGTTGCCAGCATCATCGAAGGACGTGGTCAGCAAACTATTATTGCGGGAAGAATCAAGGTTTTGGAATTTGCTACATGTTCCATACTTTCTAGTCGGAATTTATCATCTCTTAACTCGGTTATTTTCTTCTGATTATAACAACAACCCCATCATTTTACAGCAATTTCTGGATCGAGTTGTTGATATGCATAAAAGCATAGATCTCGAATGGTTACGATATGCTCCACCTGATGATGTGAAGTAAGTCCACATATAAGAAACTCATCCAAGACGGATACGACTTGCTTTCTTCTCAAATCTTCCAACTTTCTTCACTACCTTGTCTTCTACTTACAGGGATTACCTGTTGGAGTTCATGGGATTGGGCTTGAAAAGCGTGGAATGTGTACGACTTTTGTCTCTTCAACAGGTTGCCTTTCCGGTAAGTCACAAAATCAATGCAGCAATTACTTAGTTTACCAATTAAACTTGCCTGTAAACGCAACAATTTCTCTATTTCTTTGACAAGGTTGATGTAAATGTTGCTCGGATAGCGGTTCGTTTAGGATGGGTTCCCCTGAAAGCACTCCCTGGAAGCCTTCAGTTCCACCTTATAGAAGAGTAAGTACCATCCACCGATAAGCTTCGGAGCTGATATTTTCGGAGTTCAAATGAAATGAGATATTGTTTTGGTGCAGGTTTCCGATATTGGACACCATTCAGAAATACCTCTGGCCCCGACTATGCGAGCTTGACCATAGAACACTGTAATCCTCAAATTTCCATTTGAACTATTTGTTTCACATCTGTGCATTCCATTCGATTATGAGCTGCTTTTTCTTGATAACCAAGAAACAATTACTGACTCCATATATTTGCCAAAGCAGCTATGAACTGCACTATCACATGATAACCTTTGGAAAGGTCTGTCATGACACTATATTTCTAGTTTTGTTTTTAAAATTTTGATTATAATCTAGAAAAGGTAGTGGTAACAATGCGCCTTGTAATTTATGCAGGTGTTCTGCACAAAGCAAAACCCAAGGTGCCATGCTTGTCCAATGAAAGCAGAATGCAAACATTATGCAAGTGCACAAGCAAGGTTTGAGACTCATCTCTTCAATTCTCGTTATTAAATCTTACTACAGAAAATATTAAAAATCTCGACAACTTTAGATTCTTTTTACTGATGGTTTGTTATTCGCATAAAATCTAACATAAGAAACGGATTGCAGTGCTGCCAATCTTTCCCTACCAGGACCGTCAAAGAAAAGTGTGGACCAATCAATTGTTTCCAGCAAGCCTAGTAGAAATTCTAGTTCACTTGGAAACAATTGTGATGTCAAAAATCCAATGTCAGTTACGCTTTTAGATGCCAACAGAACTACAGAATCTGGTCGAAATGTTCACACTTGCAAACCCATAGTTGAAGAGCCAAAATCACCACAACAAGAAGAAGACATTGAAGATTTTTCATGGGATGAATGTATTGAAGATGAAGACATCCCGACTATCAAACTCAATCGTGAAGAGTTCAAAACAGATGGGAAAAAGTCTCCATACAGCAATTCCATGTCGCTAGCTTTAGTTTCTGTGGGGACTACTCCATTGTCAGCACCAAAAATGAAGCGTGTGACCTCTTTGCGGACTGAACATCAAGTGTAAGTAGAAATTTCTTACTCATGTCCATAAATTAGTATAATCTCTCTATGAACACAAGCATATATAGGAACAGTTTGTTTAGATTTAATCTTACATGTTAATTGATTGTTTACTCTAATGTAGGTATGAACTTCCAGATAATCATGAGATTTTGGTTGGGGTGAGTTAAGAGTTCCCTGACACTTTGCGATGTAACAAATCAATTTACCTGCTTGCTTTAACTCGATTTCTGACTGTACTCTAAATCATACAGCTAGACAAACGAGAAAGGGATGATTCAGTACCTTACCTTCTCGCTATATGGCAACCAGGTACACTTTTATGATATAATACTGGAAGAAACGCTGGTTTACCCAAGTCGTCCAACAATAGCATCACATGCAATATTGCAAAACATTCAGAATATTTTTAAAAGTTGAAGTAAATGATGGATTTACTTGGTAATTTTCTAGTTCTTTTGATTCATTCTTGCTAAATGAGAATATTTAATTAAACCTGAGGCAATGCTTCATGCCAGGTGAAACTCCGAATTCAAGCCAGCAACCTGAGAAATTATGCAGCTCGCAAGCATCACAACTCTGTGATCAGAAAACATGTTTTGCTTGTGAAGGTATTCGAGAACAACAAGCTGGTATAGTTCGTGGAACAATTTTGGTAAGTTAAACTGTGTTTGTTCACGTTGTTATTGTCAGAATAATCAAGTCGATTGTGTAATGAACTAATGCAAAAGAACACATGCGCAGATACCATGCAGGACAGCTCTGAAGGGAAGCTTTCCACTCAATGGCACATATTTTCAAGTTAATGAGGTGAGTGCATTCAAAGGGACAAAAAAGAGAAAAGAGAGAGTTCCAGTTGTAGGTATTTGAAGCCATAAGCTAGCGTTTAACATCAAGTTATTAGTCTGAAAAAAAAAGTACATTCACCACCACGCAGGTATTTGCTGATCACAAATCTAGTTATGACCCCATTATTGTTCCCAGAGAATTGCTATGGAACCTCGTAAAGAGGACATTATATGTTGGGTCATCAACAAAATCAATATTTAGAGGTAAATAACTCTCCTTTTACTACAAAATGAGAAATAAAATACATAGATCACACAACTGACAGACAACATTTGGTCCTACAACAGATTTGTCATTAAAGGAGATTCACCAAAACTTTTGGACAGGTATGGATTCATATCCCAAATCATTGATAAGTTAAACTAGGCACTACGTACTGTCCCAGAAAAAAATATTGCTAGAATTATGTTTTTTCTTAAAAAATATATATTCTCAGGTTTTACTTGTGTGAAAGCATTCGAGCGAGGAACAGGTGCTCCAAAACCTCTTGCAAGGAGATTCCACTGTTCATCAAGCAAGATGGAGAAGGAAAGAAGCAGAAAATCAGGTGCTGTAAAAGATGATGCTAAAGCCATCACGCTAAAGAATGCCTTATAGTTTGAACCAATATTTGCATTCGTTCTCTTACTCTAATTGTTGGACATGATCCGTTTGTTTTTCAAAAATATTAGTTTGTCGCACCAAGAGCATGCATGTCTAAAAATAAACCAGAAAACATACAGCTTTAGATTGTATGCATGCAAGGACTAAAAACATAGAAAGATACCGGCATTAATTACTTGTAATCTAAAGCTTGCGGGGGTGAGTATGGTATATTTATATTCTTCATCTTCTCGTGTGTTTATTGTGGTCGGCTAAATGCATTATTCATAGTTTTTCTTTTCTGATTTTGTTATAAATTTAATGGAAAAAATATATGAAATCAACATTGTGAAATAAACTTTGTGCAGCCTTATTAATTAACCTTTCATGTTTTATCGTTAATAATATTGTTTATTTTTTATGTTTATTATAAATTTAAGATAAAAAATATTAAACTCTATTAAGTTTATAATCCAAGTTTATTTGAAATAAATTAAAATGTAAAGGGTAAATATCATGCAATATAATATATTTACTGTAAATAATATTAACTATTGTTTTTTTTTTAAGATGTTGCTATAAATTTAAAAGAAAAATATATGAGGTGTGAATATTTTGCCGCACTCCCCTTCATGTTTTACCTTACAATTTGGATAATTCATTTCATTTAAACACGAGTTCTCTATCTCTCGTCGCTTTTCAGCAGCGAACCATGCTACCCTGCATGGAAAAAATCATTTCACAGCCAGATGACCATCTTATTCAAGCCTCCAAACTTCTATGAATGCCAGTTGGGTTTGTAGGCCGACTTAACAAGTTATTTGTAATCCAAAGAATCTGTAGCAACTAGATGGTGCCGAGTTACATCCAATTAGAAGGATCTACGAATGGATTTTTTACTAACCTTTTAGATTATGATGCTAAAAAACATCAGGTCCATCTGACCCAGAATTCCCTTACACTGCCACAATTTATGCCGAAGCATTCACATTCAGCTACTATGGATCAAAATTGTTGCAAGAAAAAGCTTCAGCTTTGTAAGGCCAACCAAGGGCACTGGTTCCCAGATGCCCTAAGCACTTGAAAACTTGAGGTAGATATCAACCAATTCCAACCCGCTTCCTGAATGACTTGACACACTCAAGGCTCTTTCTTTGAGCCTCAGTGCTTGCCTCCGGTGCTTTTAAACTCCAACATAGATTCTTATGAAGCTTCAAGAAGTCATCTTAATACATCCACTTGACCTCCATCTTACACTCTTTCATATAACCACTGACCTCCATTGCTCTCTCAAAATAAGCTCCTCGGATAAAATCCAGTGGAAAAACCTCACAGAGATCCCTACTTTCCTCTAAGTCCTTGCTACCAGTGTTGCTCTTGATGCCCCGGAAGGAATAGCCTTCTCTTCCTCTCTCATTTCTCGAACTAAAAAGTCGATCGGATCTGATTTACTAGAGGAATATGATGCATTATTTGCTGCTTCTGAAAGACTAAGCAGTGGCAACTATATAATCGAACAAATTTATAACAAAACCAGCCTTCCTCATTTATCATAGCAGTGCCTTGGCTTCTTTGAACATCTCTCTGCCGTAATATGCGGTCAAGTGCCATATGTTGGGTAAAGCCTATGTGATCCCCAGCTGCATCCATGTCGTTCAAGATGTCATGAGCCATTTCCAGCAACCTAAATGAATGCAAGAATCAATCAACATCAGAACATAAACTGGACTGGCTGAGTGCATGAAAGTCCTGTTGAATGCGAAGTAGAAGCTTTGAAAGCTCAGAAGTTCTCCCGTGTCTTCTGTATCTATTGACAAGCTTTGCCAGGGCTCTGTTACTAAGGAGAAGTTTTCCACTCCAAAATATTACAAGCTCTCGTTTATGCATATCTAAAATGAGCTCTGCAGAAGAGTCAATGTCATCAAAGTTTAAGTGTAATTTCAACTAACTATCATAAACGAGCACACACTGTCAACTTTATCCTTCAATTTCTTGATCCCAACCCTCTGCCCATTCATTTCATGGATCTGGACAACAATAATGGAGAGTGTGCATTGGCAATAACACCTGTTTGTGACATCAAATCAACTATTTCCTGGCCTTTCAGAGATGATTTGAATCTCGCACAAGCATCAAGAACTAGATTGAAAGCCATTGCATCAGGTTTTAACACTTTAGCATGAAAGCTTCTTTTAGAATTTAGAGGTAGAAAACCATCACACATCTGAACCAAGAAATTAGACGCCAGACATATCCCAATCTCCATCTTCACCGTATTTGAAACCACTGAACATAATATATGCAACGGGGGCATATTCTCCCTCCCTAGAATCATCGTTAGAATCATAGAGGTAGGAACAGGCATATGTGCTCTAGCTAAGGAGAGTGGGATCTTTGTCAGGACTGGAACTGAATCAAATCCGTTTTTCCTTTCAATGTTAGGAATACCAGATCACATGCTTCTTATAACCAGTGAGGGTCAGATGAGTAGGAAACTAGAGAAATTAACCTACTGATCTTGGAACCCGTAGGAAAGCCATGTAGATTCTTGAGGTCAGTATATGTTATCCAAGCTTCATCTACTTGATGATCCTGCAATACAACTTCAAGCTTTCTCAAAAGAACAACATTAGAGGAACCTTGTTAACATATCCTCTCATCAGGCTGACTATCACTGCCACTGGAAAAACGCTGTTTAGCCACAAGCTGGTTATGTTCACAAAATACACGTAATGACCGAAATATTCCAAAGATTTTCTTGGAATAAAATCCTTTACTGTGATCTGCAATCAAGGTAGTCTTCTGAACAGCTGAAGGCACAAAGACCCAACGCATAGCTGTTCATGAACCCTGGATGCAATGGAATTTTTCTTGACAATATTAGTGCCATGAATACACACCATTAGAGCTGTAATGGAATTTTATGATAATCGGTGTTGGTTGTCAAATGGATTCATCTAGTGGCATTGTAGTAATCTTAAATACATTGTGGGTTTATGATATTACGCCTTTATCCATTTGTAATAAGGTTTCCTTGTCTATATGAACCTTATGCTTCACGTTACCAGAAAGAAAACAGAGTCATTTGCACCTGTGCATGCATTATAACATGTGGTGTCTGTGGAATAATGTAAGGTTTAGTTACCGGCACTTCCAGGTTAAAAGATTGTTTCTTGGCAATGTGCCTGCTTCACGGGATAATTTCCATGTCAAAGTGCACCTTGAGAAGTTTTCATTTTTTAATGCGCAAATAATCGTAACTATGCCGAATGACAGTAGAAAGTACAAATGCATGGTTTCCACTATGCAAATGATATTCCGAACGTTCATGTGTATAAAAGAAAAACGTAAGGAAGCTTTGCGAAGGGATCCACTGAGAGCTGCAACTTTGACCGCAGAATTTTCTGCGACTGTCGCCATTTTTGCCTGCACAAAATCTGTTTCCTTCTTTTTTTTTTAACTTGCCAGTAATGAGATCGAAGAATGTAAACGTGCAATATCATCTCTAAAGGGGGTTTTTTTTATCACACTTTGCCACTTCTTGGCATGATTATGGATTGCCTCTTCAGTCAGTGGTTCAATAACCTATACGATTCTCTAGAAAAATATAACAAGAACAATAATAATTTGAGCCTACAAAATAGAAGGTTAAAATTTCAGAACTTGACGTAATTCAGCCGCTGCATTTAGCTATATTAAGGTAATAAACTTGGCACAATCACCATTCAAGTCTAGTAAAAGCTCTACATAGGTAGGACAAATTAGAAAAAAAACACTTGCTTGAGGCCTCGATCGAGGGTCAGAGTATCAATCTTCTGAAGCTTTAATAAAACTCAATTCTATGACTATTCAAGAAATGAAAAGGTAATTAATAAATAGTTTTTTTGTTTACGACTATGGAAGTTATTTACGCATTCCTTCAATGTTTTTGCAAGGGACCAATTAGCTAGCCTTATCTACACTTTGCCTCGCCATCTTACTGAATGAATTTCTTATGGTTACATAGACAAAAAAATTTAGTGAGCCACAATCAAACAAAGAGAACTGTGATGCAACTCTAATAACTGCTGCAGAGTTTAAACTCGCTACAGCATGGATTAGAGAAATAATGCCTTTGCAGTTGAGATGAGAACCACAAAAACTAATTTCACTAGTCAATGTGGATAGATTGCAACTCAAACAGACACCCTTCTCTTCTTTTCTTTTTTTTTCAAAAATCAAGAGCTTGTGTTTCAATCTAATTGCAGTGACATCCTATGCTACTTCCTCTCTTCTCCCTCTATGAAGCAATCTCATCCACCTCAGAATTAAAAACAAAACTTGGAAACGTTGTTGAGATATCCCTGCATTAATTTCAGGCAAGAAAAAAAAAACTGAATAATTGAAAGAAGAATTCGATAAAAACTTCTAATTATAAATATGGGACTAAGAGACGTTTTATTTTATACCTCAAGTAGGGGAGGGTCATTATCTTTAGCAAGGATGGATTTCTACAGACAAATGTTTCCCACTCAGACTTGTCTATCTTCCCATCTTTGTCTACATCAGCGTCCAAGAAAGTCTGTCCAGTAATAAATAAAAAAACCCGGTCAAGAGTTTCTTGGAAACTGAAAAATAAAAGAAATGCTCGAATATTGAGATAAACAGAAAAAACCATGTCATCATGCACTGAACATCCGCCTGATGGCTCAATAGTTCAACGTGGCATAAAAACCATTTTGCTTTATGGTAGGTACAACAGGTGAGGACCCAGAACAAACCATTCCCTAGAGAGATTATTATCAGGGTCTAGTTTTCCAGTTTCTTGGTCTATCGTAATTTGTCTCCAGCTTAAACTTTTCAATTGCTCCCGGAAGATTAAAAGAGAAAATCATAAATGTTTTATACTATTTCGCTACTACATGGCAGTGCTGGATCTCAACCTAAACAGATGAACAGGTGGTTGATCTTGAATTGGTGTAGTGCTAAAAGAAAAGAAATCAGTTCACTTAAAAGAGACAAGTAAAATCCAAAGTATTTCTGATGGATAAAATAATTCACCTTATCAAGAATTATCTCAACCGTCTCATCAGCTAACTTCATTTCCGATTCACAGAGAAGTGCAATCAACATTTGCTTAACCTGTCAAACAATCACAAACAATCAGCAGGCCAGCAGATAGTTTCGATAGAAGGATAATCAAATGAAAGAAATGAGTCTGGAAGATGTGTTGCGCTTTCTCTTCAATAAGCTTTTCAATTCTAACAATTATGTAACTTGATGATCTTGAAACACCAGCTAAGCAAGCCGTAGAGATATCTAATCGAATTATTAAAAAAATGCCAGAGGCAGATGACAAAAAAAACTATTCAGAATCAGAAGAATGAAAGAGATATTGAATTCATACTGAGAAACCAAATTATAATCATCTGTGATCTTTTAAGCTAGAGTTAGTACCATCAGCTGGCGAAAATGATAGTTTACAACAACATTAAAGGAAATTAATTATCATTTATTTGAGTTGTCTATCATAACGAGACAACAACCTCCAAATTGATGGGGAAAATCAAATAAAAATATATGATATAAACTCATCAGATACACCAAACCACAAAGTGGAGGTAAATGCTAAATGATTTGCAGTGACGCCAAAGGGCATTTCTATTTTGTATGGAAAGCTGTTGAGCTGCTTTTATTCCCTCAGAGTGATAAGCACTGAACCTAAAATATGCTCGAACCCCAACCAAACCATACTCTCTACTCATTATCCACAACTTCTGTGAAAGTTCGGATATGGAGAAAAAAGTGGCAGGTAAAAGAACTGCACAAAGGGTGTAACACAGCTAGAGACCATCTTTGCATAGAGGTTCTGTTGGGGGGGGGGGGGGCTTCCCTGCAGTCCACAAGCAAAACTAGGAATTCTAAATCACATTCATAAAATTAAGAAAAAAATATCATCATACCTCTTGGCGCTCAATGAATCCAGTGTTATGAAGATCATATAGTTTGAATGAGACTGCAAGAAATTCCAAACAGTAGAAGTTAGCAGATAGCAAAATAAAATGAAGCGGATCATGCAGAATACAATGACAACTCCAGTTTATGCAATTGAAGATCATCACATAATAAATATTTAACTTACAATCTATCTTGACTTCTTGTGAGGCATTGGGATGGAAGACATTGAGTGATCTAACAAAATCACTGAAATCAATGACTCCCTTTTGCTTAACATCAAACATGTCAAAAATCTGCAAGCAAAGTTGTTAGAATGTTAAAACCAATCCAACTGAATGGAATGTGACCAGACCAGTGTTTATAATGCTGCTTATGAAACAAATAAAAATCTTACATGGTATTTCTAACTTGATGCAATGATTTATTGATTCTTCTTATAGTCTTATTATTCATTTAGAGAAAAAATAAATAGTTCGCTCCGTGTAGAATTTCAGGACAGATCCATGTTCAACATAAACAATTAAGATAACAATAACTATAGTGCAGGTCAGGAAAAAAAATGAAATAATTAAACATTACAAAGGGCCGTTTCTCTGCTCAAATGTTTTTTCTTCTCAATAAAAGCAAGTAGAAAAGGGAAGATGAATACCCTATCTGCAAAGAGATTCTCTTTCTTTCTGTTCTTGAAAAGGGCCAGCTGAAACTCTTCCTGCATGTACAGAGACAGCTATTAACCATATACGTTTGAAAAAAGAAAACAATTTACATAAGAGATTTCAAAAATCATAAAGATCAGTGTGGGCACCATCGTGATCAGCTTTAAAATCCAACATGCCACTACTATCTATGAGCAACTGAAGCATTAATCAGTGCATAACATCCTCCAGGTTAAACAGTTCCCCCTACTTATGTCCTCAAATGAGCTTCACGTCACAAAAAGTGAGCAGAAATCGAACCCCATTTCAGAAATTCCGTTTCTTGAATGATATTAAATATCTAACATTAAATTCCTCGTTTTTTTGCCATGAAAACATAGTTTTTCAACAGCAATTCTAAACTTTAATTGGAACTATCCAATTCGAAACTATAGCATTCAGGGGTAGCACAAACATAGACTACCACATAAAGAAACTCTAAAAGAAGATGCACAAAAAATGCACCATCATTGCTGAAGAGAAAAATTTAAAACTAAGAAAAAAATAAAGAGTACCGACAGATGAGGAAGAAACGAATATGTTTTTTTAAAAAAAAAAACCATTAATGATACCTTGCTTATTAACCCATCGTCAACCACAGAACTGCTAATGCTCTTGTATAATTCAAAAAGCGCTTCAACTTCACTCACGCTAACTGCAGAATTAAAAAAAAAAATGGCATACAGATCAAAGACTATCACAAGAAAAAGGAGCAAGAAAAGGAGCGTGTACAGATATGTGAATGAATAGGTACAATCGCACACGGGCACAAGGAAATGAAGGCATGCTAACTTCAGACACTGAAATTTCATACCTATTACTTTCAAGAAATAAAAAGTAATGGTTTCAAATACAGCAATAGTTTCCAAAAACATTGCAAAATTATATAATAAAAGAACCCTAATTCAACATAATTTCTCATTAAGATTTCTTTTCCTTTTTAGGCTAGACAGTTTATCTTTAGGCCTCTCCAAAACAAAAGAAAGTTTCCTCAATATAATGTCACAATAAACCAATTAGAGCTGAACTGTTTTTATGTTGAAGAAACTCGAGAAACCCGAAAAATTGATTTAGAACCATGAGTTTGCAACCCCATGAATGGAAAGATTAAAGAACTAGAACAGAAACTTACAAGCTGTTTGCGAGGCAAGGGCAACAGGATCCTCATGTCCAGGGAACTGTCTTGCTACTTTGGAACTAAAACAGCCCATTTACTGGCAGAAGAGAGGAGGCACGGCAGCAGCCAAATACTAGACTTTTAAAGCCTAGCCTTCACTGACTACAATTCATCACCAAAATCATCTTCTTTTTTCTTTAACCTTGCCAATTTCAAAACCTAAAAGATCAACACCCACACAAAACAAAACAAAAATAGTAATGCAAATAACTCCCTCAGCCAAAAAAAAATCTCATTTTTCATTTTACTTGATAAACAATAACATGAAAAGAAGAAGAAGAAGACGACGAACTCAGCGCGATAAATTCTGTTTTTCAATTACTTCCAACCAACAGATCATTACCAATGCTTGATTGAATATTAAATAAAAAGGAAAAACTTCTAGATTTTACTAACAATCAACAAAACTGTTTGATTGAATATATATATATATAGAGAGAGAGAGAGACGAAGTTAAGCGTTAGCTTTCACTGGCTGCAATTCATTACCTACAAAACACAATTAGCATCGCAAGAAATAATTTTTCATATCAAAAGAAACCACAAGCACAAGAACCTACATAAATCGAACAGAGAGAACAAGATATAAAAATTACAATGATAGAAAATAAGAGAAGCAATTGGGCATGGTTAATAAGAAGGGGCAGAGAAGGGAGACTTACCACAGCAAGGAGGAAAAAGAAAAGGAAGAAATCTTAGGAAGGGGGGTTGAAGCTTTCGGAGAATGGGAGAGAAAGGGACCCCAAAAGAAGGAGAAGGGAAGGGGAGACAAATAGGAAAGAAAGAGCAAAGCTGAACAGAAAACTAGAGCGAGAGGGGGCGAGAGCTTGAAGGTGTAACCATCAATGTTGCTCACTATATAGGGACCGTGATCACACGGCTATTATTTACTTTCTCTTCTCTTTAAATCACGGAACCCTCTTCGGATTTTCCACGCTATTTTTTTATTATTATTGTTTCTGGCTCAAGAAAAGGATCAGAAAAGGGCACGACGCCACGAAACAAATAGGCACGTGTAGAGTACGTGGCATGGGGGGAGAGTGGGTGAAGGAATTTGGCAGTTGGAAGTTTGGAGTCATACCTTAGTTTTTATCTTGGAAGGAAAGAAACTGAATTTTTTTTATTCCATATTTATCCTTATTTTACTATGTTTTTCTGAGAATTTTATAGTACTTGTAAAGTAACTGTTCTCTTATTAGTAGTTATTTTTTAATTTTATTTAAAAAACATAAAAAGAGAAAAAAAAATGAAACTCATGTTACATAAAAAAGAAATAAGAATATCTCTAGGATTTCTCTTTTCTAATTATATCTTTTTTAAAAAAACTTAGAAAATAATTAATAAAATGCATGTTTTCTATATTTTTTTAATTATAATATAAAAGTGGTGTGAATGTTCCCAGATGGGGAAAATATCATTTTTATTCTGGAAATTTGAAACAATATTGCGGGATATTTGAGACTGTAAAGGTATTTTTTTTGTTTGAAAATATATTAAAATGATATTTTTTTATTTTAAAAAAATTATTTTTAATATTAATGAATTAAAATAATTTAAAAATAATAATTTTAAGCAAAACAATTGGGTAATAGTTTGTGTTTGATTTGGAGAATTAAATGCAAATCTTCTGCTAGCATTTTAAACTTGAAAACCGCTTATCTTTTGCTTTTTGGACATACGGCTTAGGTTCCATCAGTTTTTTCCCGAGTCCACGGACGGATAACTGTTCCACGTGTACTTTGCAGCGATGAGATTTGCATGCGGTTATTATTGTTTTTAAAGTATTTTTTATTTAAAAATATATTAAAAAATATTTTTTAAAAAAATAATATTGATTTATCAAAATAATTTAAAAATAT